>CM050409.1:6485896-7005896 GCA_027580255.1 Therioaphis trifolii | reverse complement strand
TTGAGCTCAAGAAATTATTTAATCGCAACTCAATTGTTTCAATTTGCTTCATGTATAAAAACCAGTAAGAATATTCATATTTTAGAGACAGAATTTAAATGTAGATCTGATAAATGTATTAATTTTTATTATTATTTTTAACATCAAATTTTGAATCATCTATTTGAATACATTAAAATAAAACAACTTAACAAATATATATATATATATATATATATATATATATTTTTTTTATTATTATTATTCATTTGTCTTAAATATTTATTTTATGCTTTTAGATATTGATAAAGACATAGATAAAGGACTTAAAAAAGGTAAACCCTTTTTGGACAGGGTTTGGACAACAATGTCTCATTTCCCAACTACTATTTCTGAAACAACGAGATTAGAATTATCTAATCATATACCACCAGAGGTAAACTTATTGTACAATTATTATTTCTGACATTGTATTTAAATTCATTTTACACAGAAAGCTGCGTGCTGTTTTATTAGTTTATCATTATTGGAAGAATTAGATGCTCATTTTTTAGTTAAAGAATTCATTATACTACGTTCAAATATGTTGCAACATATATTAACAGAAGGAGATCCATCTGATAAAAATATTGAAAACAGTTCCAATTTAATTATAAATACTATTTATATTTTGTATTTATGCTTTACAAGTAAGATGATTTATGTATTTATTTCAGATATAATGAAAGGGTTCAATAAGAAATTATAAATATTACACAATGAAAATGTATTGCTTTTAGTTGTTTAACAAATAATAACAAATGTTTTTGTAGATTATGATCTTTATAATAGCGGTATAATATATATGAAAATTAAAGAAATTTTGAAGAATGGACCAAGTATATTATCATTAGTTGATTTAGATTATTCCTTAAAATTTGGGCTCCTATATTTACCAGATTCTGTTAAGGAATTCAAGTATATAACATAAAAATTGCCTGCTATTTAATGCTAAGTAGAATTTGTTTGATTTAGGATTGATTGTGTACTATCACCTAATGAGTTAACAAAAGAATATATTACTAATATAGTAACTAATTGGTTAGATTGGGCAAAACCATTTGTTTGTTCTAAAGTTACAGAAATTCTGGAGAAAATTAACTCTTTTTCAACTCTCCGTCATTTAAATCAATTATCAACAGTAAGATAACTTACTTATTAAATATTTTTTTTTGCTTATATTATTTTTATGTCTCAGGAATACCCTCAACACTGGACTGCTATTTCAGAACAAATTTCATTTGAATCTGATTTGTGGTCAGAGCTATACTGTCCACTCTTTGCTCAAAGAACTAAAGTATTGTTAACAAATCACTGGGAAGATGTTTCTTCTGTAGTTATGTCAGACATACAAAATGCCATAATTCAGTAAAATATTGGAAAAAAAAACCAAAATATTTTTTATAACTCTTTACTTTTTTTCAGATCAAAAGAACCTCACCTACAAGAAAGCTTATTTTCAGATACTGATGAATATTTAGAAACTCGTTCTATGGGCTGTTCAGACGCAGCTGCTGAATTGTGTGTGTGTATTGAAAGAAGAATTTCATTGTTAGCAAGTTTGTTAAATGAGTTATATTCTGAAGATGAAGACCCATGGGCTCTAAGGCAACATCAAGGAAATTGTTGTAACAACTTTATTATTAGGTTGATACAATTTTTTTAATTTTTATAATATATTTGAAGTGTTAATTTATTTACTTTTTAAAGGTTGGGAAAAAGTATGGTACAGTTGGTCGAACAAGACAATTTAACTGAAAATGGAATATTGTTGATAGCCAGATTTGTATGGTGCTTACCAGTTTTATGTCCTACAATAAAATTGTGTTTATCATCTTTGTTTCAAAAAGTAAATAATTTTGAAGTAATGTTAATATTCATTTAAAGTTTGAAGACCAAACATTCTAAATTGAGTTTTGAGATTTTTATTTAATAAAAATAATATTTTTGGTTTACTATTCATTTCTAAACGTAGGAAAACTTCAAAAGTGAAAGAATTAAAACTCCTCTAGTTTATCTGGGGTTAATGGTAACTGAAAAGTTTTAAAAATCAAAGGTTAACAATTTCCATTTAGCCGAAAAAATGTACTATAACCCAAAATAAATTATAAATCAAGCAATAGTATATGATGGTTTTATATACAGTACTCTTAATATTTTGAAATTTGGGTGACTGAAATAAAAATACATGTTCATTGTTTAATTTATTTTGCACTTATTATTTACTCTTTATTTATATTGCTCTGTATAATATATACATACATCTATTTATTTAAATTTTTATATTTTCCGATTATGTGTTGTTGATTACAACAATTTGGGAAATTATAAAATTAGTTTAAAGGTAGAAAATTTGGACCAGGTAAACTATTATCAACATCATAATTTTTCAATGCTAAAATTATATATATGTTCTAACTGAATGTAAGTATGTTAGTTGAACCACATTTTAGCATTTCTAAATAAATTTATTTGCGCTAATATTTAGTTTGGAAATTCCAATTATAGGCTCTGAACTAAAAAAAAAAAAAAAAAAATTGAAATATAGAGTATTACCCTCTTTCTCACACTTTATTTTTTTTCAATTTATGAAGGGAATGAAATACATCTATTTTTTTTAATTGTTTATTTTTTCTCAGAAACCAAGCATTAAGTTCAAGTTTATTAAAGTTTTCAAATAATTGAGTCTATTGTAATACACTTATAAACCATAATTTTTCCAACTTTAAAAATCATTCACTGGCCTGCATAAGTGGAAAAGCCATACAATTTAAGATAATAAATACAGTGAATTTTGAAGTAACATTTGATTATTTTATATTTTTAGAAAATAATTTTTCTAACTATATATCAAAAATAAACTAATGTACCAACCAAACAAGTTTAACTAGTTGTTTATTTATCAATAATAATTAATGGTGTTTCATACATTTTTTTGATTTAAAAATATTGATTAGATTCAATGATGGCAATATTATGTTTAGTAAAAATCTTTGATTATTAATAGTAAAATGTTGTTTATTAGTTAGTTTATAAAATTTTAACATAGAATCATAATTTCATTATCTAAAAATCCTAATTGCCATGCAATGTCTAATTGTTATTTTATTTTTATAAACAAATTATATTACAAATTATATATTTACTTACTGTTAGTCAAATTTCTACAATTTATTCAAAAATGTTTTATTTAGTTTAATTTTTGGATATCATCAAAAGAAGAAATACAAAATGCATCAAAAATTGTTTGGAATAAGTGGATTGAAGTCGTAACCAATAGGTTGTTTCTTGGGTTAAAAGGAAATATTTTTCCAATCACACTTGGCGAACAACTTTCTACAATTCCAGTTAAGTAAAATTAAACAAATTATATGATTAGTTTTTATATGTTTATATTTTTAGAAATGGGAAATTGTGGATATGGAAGTGGAGAAAGAAAGTGGAGAATTAGTGGTGTCTAAATTACAAGTACCAAGTCAACCATCATTTCCATTACAAAATTTCATTCATAATATGATCACATGCTTAGCTTTAACATTACCCCCAAAGTACTTGTCACACACATAGTATTTTGCTTATTTTGATTTACCTATCAATATTTGTGATTTAATTATATTACATTTAGATTTGTTCAAGAGAAAATGATTGCTTCATGTATTGAATGGATATTGATGGAATATCAAAGCAATAGTGAACTTGAGACATCATTAAAATCTAGGCATCAGATACAAAAGTTATTTGATCTCAAGTATATTAGTCAACTTTTTATATCCATCGAAAATGAAGTAATTATAATTTACAGTATGGAAGGATTATGTATATAAAAATATATTTTTAAATTTTTAGAGATTATCAACAATTTGTTCCGAGCAAATATCAGCAGTGGAAAATCTAGTTGACCCAATCAATCTTGATGTTTTGGATGAATACATTGCTAAAAATGTAAAACGAGCAGTTATTGCTACTAAAGTAAGTCAAAATAAAAACAATTTACTGTAATAAATTGCAATTAAAAAACTGATTTACTTATTCCAAAAATAATTTTAAAAATACTTCTATTTTCAGTGTATTTTCGGCACTATGCACCCAACCCAATTACCATTAGAATGTTCAGATGAAGCAAATAATTTAATGTTTAGCACATACAGATTTAAATTATTTTTAGTGACAGATTCATAGTATTTAATTCAACACTGTCTTTAAAATCAACTAAAATGTATTATTGTATATTCAGAATGTTTTAATTTTATTATGTTCGTTTACAAAATTAGTAAATATGTTTTTTATTTTTTACCATTATTCCAATAAACTTGATACTTTAAACAATTTTAATCACATCGTTCTTATGAAAATCAAGAAAACTATTCTCTTCAGAAATCAATTCCTGAAAATAATGATTTATCATTGGTTCCAAAAGTAATATCACATACCAGATGAACCATTAGCAAAATTAGTCGATTTTAAGTGTTATACACTTGACACAATTAATAAATTGATAGAATTCTAATATACATATTAATGCAGTAAAACTGCTAGGCATTTGATAAATATGAATAATAGAATATTCTAAATAATAATGTCAAATCTGAGCAATACCGTGATTTTTTAAATCGGTTTGTTTGAAATGCTGAATCATGTTCTAGTGTTAAATATATTGCTCACATTTTTACTAAAAATATCACAGATTATCTTTAACTGTATAAAGAACTAATGTTTTATTTTAAGTAATTAGTTATTTCAAATAAAATTACATTTTGTTCACGCTTAGTAAAAAGATAAAATATTTTTAATATTAGCTGTCGATTGTTATTCAGTTTGCAACCAAAACTAATTTGTTGTGATGTTGATGACATTTCACCAAAATAATCATATAACTTAAAAATATTGCTGAACCTCTCATTAACTATTGTGTTTTTGAAATCTTTTTCAAGTGTGCATAGTATATTTTATGTAGTTCCACAATTTTTTAGTTTCAATTTAGTTATTGCTTTCGATTATATTGATTACACTAGAATTCTTCAATAGTTGTGTATGCGAGCTGGTTACTGGTTGAATAATTCATTAATCAAGATTCAGTGTAATGAGTAAAACCTTATATGCCCAAACACATGCAAGTTCACCAGTCTTCCAATTTGTTTTTATTCTGAGTGAAGGATCTACTGGTTTTATGCTTATTTTCAATTTCAGTAAATCCTTTTTGGTAATAATACTCTAAAAGTTCCATCCAGCAACTTTATGGTTTGGAAATTGCATGTGAATTATACTTCTGATGTCAATTTTCTCTCCTCTAATAATTTTTTGAGGTTTGAGGAAAAATTGTAAAATTTTCCATACATAACTTTCACAACATTGATTTTAGTTCTTTAGTCATTATGTTACTAGAAAAATCAAATGTTCACCATATTTTAATGGCATAATGATACACACTTAATGAGTTACAAAAAAAATGTTATTAAGCTGGAATAGAACTTGAAAAATACCTTGTTTTGTTTAAGTTTATTTCTAATACCATTTTTAATATTTGACAATAAGTCCCGAAAATTTAATATAACCAATGGACCATACTTAATACCCTATGGTGCAAATACGTCCTTTTTTACTGTTCACAACAATTGGTTATTATATTACTTTTAGATACAGTAAAAATCACTTTATAAATATTATATAGGTATTAAGTAAAATATAATTAAAAAAACTAAAGGCTCAATTTAATAACAGTTGGCAAAGGCATAATATAATAAAATCACAAGATAATGAAATGGCAATAGGTCGCATATTAAATGACAATCTCAATGTTTGTTGCAAATTTATATAATCTCAATTTAATTATAAGTAATAATCAATGATATTATTTCTTTATTATCAAAGCTAAAAATTATGGATGATATATAATGTAGTTATTGGAATAACACTAAACAAATATTTAATCCATGTGAATTATTAAAATACTATCAGACCATAGATACACCAAATATACTGAGTACCAAATATTATGCGAACAAACATTGAAATACATAAATACTGTTCATAGTACCACTATAATAAATACCATTAAAATAAACTGCACATTCAGAATCTATTATAAACAGTCAGCTCTGGTTAATAAAAATAAGTAGGATTGTGAAATAAAAATAAAATAAAGCTATACATAAATATTTAAAGGATTTTTTTTTTTTTTTGAAAAAATATATATTAATAATAATATGTATTTTTATAATAATAATTAATAAGTAAACATGTCGTATACTAACTTGACAAAAAAAGTAAAGTATACATTAATACATTTATCATCATTCATCATAAATAATACTGGTCTATGGACAGACCACAAAATAAAATTATTAATTATTATAAATAATAATTACAAAATTAATTGTTTCAAAGCTTTTGTATGTTAATAATAATAATAAAATAAATGTATAATAAATAAATCAAGATAATAATTGTATAACAATAATAATAATAATAATAATAAAATAGTGTTAGGCTTCAAAATATTGTTCGTGTTTTTATTTTAGAAAAGATATTGAGCAGAAAGAATTAAGTGCCCCTTCCTTTGTTTTTGGAATGTGAAAGGAGTGTTCAGTAGTAATATGTCTTGCCTAAGTGCATGATTACATTTTACTGGGCACATAAATATAATTTTATTACAAGCAATTAATATGCAAAACAATAAAATTATAATTCAATAAATAAAGATACTTAAAAATTAAGGATATAATAAATTTAATAAAAACTAACTAAATTAAAAAAAAAAAAAAAAAAAAAAACATTTCACATAACTTGTTCAACCATTTTTGTTATTACAACCTTAATAAATAATAATTTAATAATATTTATGACCAAGATATAAAATAAGTTTTGTAACACATAATAATCTTGGAATAATAACATGTTTTCTAAGCACATATTATTTAAATTACCCTGTTCAGTATGAGCATGAATTTACATGTTTTCAAACTGGTCGACACGGCGTTTGGTATTGCCTTTTCTTATTTCACGTAAAGTCTTATACTTATCTCGACCCTGACGTACATTCTCACGATGAATTTTATCCATTGCAGTCTCCTTAGTATCATCTCGTGATTGAGCTAAGTCTTGTTTCAACATCTATTACACAAATAAAATACAAAAATTATCTAAAATTAAATGCATACATTAATAAAACGATTACCTTTAATTGATCTTGTAGCCGTTCGTTACGTTCAGCAAGCGTACGCCGTTCTTCAATAGGATCAACAATATTTGTATCAGTTTCTAAATCTTCATCATTATTAATATCATCTTCTTCATTATCTCGTTCTGCTACATGATGATGCTTGGGTGTTGCAGCAGCAGCTAGTGCTGCAGCTGCAGCCTCCTCTTGTTTACGTCTTGCCTCTTCAACTTCTTCCTACATAACAAATATTAAACGTTAGATTTGATATTGACATGTACCATGGTATAAAATTGTTTTCATAAAAGTTATTAAATGAGGTGTCAATATCTTCTGTATATCACACAAGACATGGCAAGAGTTAGGCTCAGATAAGCCATACTGAGCAGGCTCGATCTCACAAACACACATACTGTCAGAACTAAGGTAAGCTACGCATTATAGGATCTGGTTTTAATAATAAAATGTAGTGTCTTTATATTGCAATAAATGTACAATGGTTTGGTTTATTACATTATTCATAAATGTAATGAATATGTTAGATTCCTTTCAAAATATGCATTGCAGCATTACGAGTATCACATGTTAATTTATTAACTATTATAAATTGAATAATAGAGTTATTATTTACACAACAAAGCGTCACAAATAATAAACATCTTTCGAGATATTACTATAAATATATAGAATTAAGTATTACATTTTTCAGATTTATTCATATTTTCTATTTTATCCCATATTCTAGAATACAGTTAAATGTTTTATTTTCAGAGTATATTTTCCGTTCAGCTGCTGTTAACATACATTATAAACTTGGCAGATGGATGGAAAACATACCCTCTAAATTTTCAGAACATTGTTTTCTCAGAAATGTCGGGATAAAAATGAAGACATCAATTAATCTGAAAAGAGGAAGTTTATAATTTATGAAATCTTGCAACTGTTATAGAACAAATATATTAATATAAACATAATAAATAATGTGTATAGTTTATATTACTTATATATGATAACTGTTTTTTTAAGGTGATTGTCTAAGTACTGATATATAGTAAGTCTTAATTATAAACAAGTCATAAATATTATGATTAAATTAAGAAAAGAGATAAGAAAAATAAATAATTCTTTTAAAACTTACAATTAAATTATTAACTGTGAGATATGCAAATTGTAAATCAAAGATTAAATACTATGATTCCATATTTCTTGTTTTATATTAAGTTAATTGATTATCGAGGAACTACAACCCTATAATGTAATGAGCTGGTACTTCCCTTGCTGACACAGCTGGATTATATATTGTATATTGATAATATGACCCATAATTAGTATGGGATAAAAATTACTAATGAAAAATTGCAAACATTTATTTCTGGAAATTGTATAGTTATGAAATCTTTTCTCCAAAACAAGTATTATGAGTCACTTAATTATTATCAATGTTTGAACATATTACACATGACATAATAAAGATATGAATCATTTTGATGACCATGTTTGATTTTTAATGCAATGTGTATTGTTAATAACAATACAAATTACATAACATTCACTTAATAAGTTTATTTTAATAAGTATATGACAACATGCAAAAATTAAGTTTTTTTAAAACACAAAAATCCTTTTTGTTGGTAATTGTATTATCTCTGAATGCAACATTTTTTAAGATCTAAAAGTTATTTATAGTTAATATAAAAATTAAAAATAAAACGATATTACTGTTGTTAAAAAATTAGTTTTATGAACTAAATGGATGGAAACATACAAACCTTACATGGCCCTAGATTAGATGTGGCCAAAACAAACTATAAAAATGACAAAAATTAATATTATTCTCAGTGAAATCGTACTAGTCTTATGGTATAGTATTAAAAAATCTTAAAAAAGATGTTATTTCAGATATTTACAAAACTTCCAGTTAAACTCTACCATAAATATTAAGAACTAAATAATCATTTTTTCTATAAGATGTGAAAACAGATTGTCACTAATTTTAACTTAATGTCTTGATTTTAAAGTAGTGATTATTTTAAGTTTCATATTAATAATATTGGTTTATTTATTTTAAGTGATGTTATTACAAGTTTAATAATTTTATATTTTATGATTCAAAGATATCACTGCTCTTTTGCAATAATTAGATAATACTGTTGAAATCCACTATATCATAATCAAATATATAATTTTTACTAACCTGTAGACGGCGTGTTTCTTCATCTTTAGTTTCAACTTCAGATTGAATACGCATGACTTCTTCTTGTTTAGCTTTGATTTCTTCTTCTAATTTGGCTCTTTCTACTGCTTCCATATTCTTAGACTCTTCTAAACGTTCCATCATTTTTTGTAGTTCATTTTGCCTTTGCTCAAGTTCTTCTTTGGCTAATTGAAGTTTATTCAGTTGATCTTCCAAACGACGAATCATATCCTAAAATTTAAAAATAAATAAAAATGGGCATTAAGTTACATAATGTTTAATAGAACATTCATACTTGTGCACTGAGCAAATCTTGTTCACGTTTAGAAATTTCAGCTTGCATTTGTTTCAAACGCTCTTCATATTCTTGATGTTTCTTTTCTGCTTTTTCTCTAGCAGCAATTTCTAGTTGAAGTTTTTCTCTAAAAATAAGATAAAAAAATTAATAAAAATACTTAAAACTACATAAATGTGAACTAAATTTTATTATATTATATTTAAGTTTGTTTATTATTAAAATACCTTTGTTGTTGTTTGGCAAGTTTTTCTTCTCTAGCTTGGGCTTTCATCTGTTGTACGTCAATGGTATCAGGTTTGCGCCGTCTCATGTACAACTCATGATTACCCATACAAAGAGCTAAAATACGTTTGTTAATACGAACACGTGGAGCAAAAAATACGAAGTCAGGAGCTTTCTTATCAATAGGCTTTATGATAAATTTTCTATCATTAAATGAAATGTTCCTGATTTCAGACCAAGGGAAGCCAATTTTTGGAGTTAATCTAAAAATATAAAATTATTTTAGATCTACATAAATTAAAATTTTAAAATAATGAAGTGAACTACTAAGTTTTCTTACTTATCATCTTTTTCATATATATTTAGACCTAGAGCATCAACACCTAAAAATAGTTCAGTTCCTTTTTTGTTGAGAATATCAAAGTAATTTACTCCATACATTTCTAGATCTTGAGCAATTTTTAAATACTCCATCATAGCATCTTCTCGCAACATTCCTCTATGTTCATGCCACCATGTAGTGATGCTTGATTCCCATTCTTCACGTGTCATTTTATGTTGATCCATAACACTAAAAATGAAATTTATATAAGTATACATTTGAAACTAAAAATAAATAAAAATAAGTTTAACTAATTACCGTTGAGGTAACAAACGATCATTGGTAAGAAATCCTGGAATATGAGTGAGCTTGTTGTAATCACCATGCCTGGCTTGAACAGCATATGAAGCAAGAAGAACAGATGTCTCTGAAGGACAGTAAATTTCATCTGATAAAATGGCATTTTTTACCTACAATATTAATAATAGAATAAAATAAAATGTTTTAAATTAATCTAATATCACAGAAACATATTACAAAAATCAACTGGATATTTATATTTATTCTATAAAATATACTAATAATATTTATTTTAGACTTACAAATCATCATTTAAGTATAAATTGCTTACATATAATACTATTGAAATATCAGCTTATACATATTTAGGTCACTTTTTATAGATTTAAAATGTAGTTATTAGATGTTTATTTGATTTCCCATTAAAACCAAATAACTAAAAAATACCTACATAAAAATTATAAATGATTTGGGTAATCTATACACCTTGAAAATAAAATACTGATAAAACACAAATCAATTATGTTATTTATACAAACTTAATGTTACTTGAAGGTAAAGATTTTTCTATGTATTTCAATTAAAAAAATTACACATAACCAAGTAAACAAATAACCAATTTCCAATCACAACTTCTAATGTTACTGTAACTACAAATAATTATTACTAAATAATTTGAATCCATATTTTAACAATTTATATATACTTTATTTGTTATCTGTTTCCAAAAACTAGTTTTTTGAGCACAAAATAATAAAGATTAACAATTTAACCACGTAATAAATATAGGATATAATATATGTAAAAAGATAGTAAAAAATAATTAAAAAGAGTAAATTAAAAAATATGTATATCTGTACCCCGGAAATAAAAGGAACCATGTCCATTTTTGAAAAATATGTAAAATATATAAAATGAAATACATCAAATCAAAATATAGATCGGCCATGACTGACACATACTTGGGAGTCAGTTTTGAAAATTGGAACTAGTAACATACAACCTCAATTCGATCAAATATTAGCAGAAAAACATAAATTTCATACTTCTCATTAAAAAAAATAAATATATTTCAAAAATTATTTAAATTACAATGTATATATTATGATTTAAAGTTATACCAATTATGTTTAAGTATGTTGTAGACAATATTTTATAAAAAGATTTAAAGTAAATTTACATTTGTATACCTATATTTTCATAAAATTAAATTTATAAGAGTTAATAAACTTTTAGCCTGCTAAGAGGATTTGATATTTTTTGTGGCCCTTGAATAAAAAAGTTTGGAGACCCCTGCCCATGAGTATAGTTATAAAATAATACTAAACTCCATTTATTTAGAGAGTGCACAATTTTTGTACATAGATAATACTGAAGTAAGGTCAGACATTAAGGAAAATTTGTTGTAACTACAAAATATCACAATTCAATGAACAATATATTTGCAATTACATTTGTATTTATTAATGTAGTTATAAATTGAATAGTTGGAATACCAATTATTTTACATAAGTATATTATATGTATGTTGTAGTCCTGAAGTAGAAAAGTACCAAAGCCCAAAACAGTTATAAAATTATTTAGATACCTGTAGGTAAAACAATCTTAGTGTAATATCTTGTATAAGTTCTTCTGCTACATCCTCTGGGTAGAACTTGGCTCGGAACTTGAACTGCAGTGGGTTTTCCTTCTTAACATCTTGGCTCATGACCTAAAAGTAAACAAATTAATTTTAAAATATTTTATAAGCAATAAAAATTATTAAAGTTAGGTGCGAACTAAAATCACAAATTATAAATGAAACTTAGGTGATTACATATATCAACAATTATTATACCGATAGAATTTCCTATGCTAAAAGTGAAGGTGAATGAAATAAAACTTTTGAAATAATTATTTTGGAAGTATTAATTTTGTCATAATTAAAATGTCACTCTGTAAAATATATAAATAAATAAAACATATTTTAAATATGAAATAAATCAGTTCAAAATCAACCCAATTTAAATCCAACTAAACTACCATACAAACAACATAACTAGATACTATTCACTAATCTAATAATAGCCTAAACTTTATTAACTACAACTTAATTTATCAGTTACCATGGTCATTTATAAAATGCTATATGTATACTACAATAATACATAATAATTATTGATTATATCATAGGTGTTCAATTTAAAAGCACTAAGTGACACTTAAATACATTTAATTGTACATGCTTTTTATATGTAATAGGCAATACTTGGTTTTTTTCTTGGTTGTTTTATTAAATTGATAAAAATGTAGTACCCATAATTGCTATCAACTGAAACAAAATATTCTCACAGAAATTAGTTTTCTTTGATATGAATTTTCTTTTCAACAACCGAAAAATCATGCAATTTGATGATTTGATTTAAATTTATAAAAATTAAAACTAACAGTTCAAGTAAATAGAGTCTCATATAATGAATATATTATTTATATAACAGATTTTCAACAGAAATATTTAGTTTACATTTGAAGTTATGAAATCTCACTTTGAGAAATGTACATGAATTTAGCTAAAATATATTTTTGTATAGTAATTAAATAAAGTAGCATAAGTTTTCTGAAAATGCATTTCTTATATCATATTTTTCAACCAAGTTAAATCACTTTCAAGGTTTAACTATACACGTCCTTCAAAATTTTCCAAGAAAATTGAACTAAACATTATGGTTTCACATAATAATCCAAACTATTTAAATATTAGTATAAATATATTTACAAATGAAAAAGAAAATTTAGCTAGATAGGTTTATACATATATAAGGGAAATGGTTTAAAATTACAACAATGAAATTCTACACAGCACAAAAACAAGTTAAAATAATATTTATTTTAAAAAACACTGAAAAAAATTATATCAAAAAGTTAGTAAAAGCAACATGAAAATAAAATATTTTGGTTAAGTAAATAATTTTAATATTTGATAGTAAATAAGTTTGACAATTCAGACTAGAATATTAAAGTTTAATAATAATAATAATAAGGAATTCTTAAGTATAAATGTCAAAATAAAAATGTAAAAATCAGGATTTATATTACAAGTATGGAGTTATCATTTTAATTTATTACATTTATTTATCTCAGAAGAAATTCCTTTGCACTCAAAGCTCAAAGTTTTTTTCGTCAAATGAATAAATTTAAAATACAAGAAATACGAATTGCATTATTACTTAAAATGTTTATTAAGTATATCTTATCAATTTATAGCTATATTATTATATAGCCTATAATCACTAAAACATAAAAATGTCATAATTATCATAATAGACAATCATATGCGAGTAAAATTTGAAGAAACCTTCGTTAAAAATCCAATATTATTTTACTAAATGACCTTGCGAAGAATTTGTGCCATGAAATAGTGACGTGAATAAAAAAGTATGTTTTAAACATATACAACACTCACACGCATTTCTTAGGAAACATAACTGCTTTTCCATCGTTTATGCTACAACTACAATTAAAATTAAGAAAATATAATGAAGGTCGAGATCGTGACCTCTACGTGAGGACAAAATAAGTTTCTTCAAAGCGTAACTAAGCAGAAAAATTAAAATGTTATTTCATAGATTCATATATTATATCGTCTATATTGACATGATAATTGTATAAATATCACAAACATTAAAAATTAATAATACTGATTTTTTATTAGTATATTGTAGTTAGAAAAAAGTAAAAGTAGGCACATCAAAATTTTAATTGTAATTGAAAAGTATAGTATACTTATAATTGCTTAAACGTGTTTACAACTAGTTCTTTCACCTCGGCTTATATATTTTTTAACATTTAAACTAATTAGAATAAGATTTTCACATTAAATAGGAAGTTGAACATAAAATTAATGAAATTTTAATTTTAAACAAAAACAACGAACTTGATACGTATTTATAATGACATGCAGTAATAAAATTAATATTAGTTTAAAAAATGAACATATTTATATAGGGATATCCCAACACAATATGATATAGACTATTTATAAATATTACTATAATACCTACCAACATGTGTGGATTTAAATATAACTGTTCATAGCAAGGCTTTTAAAAATTACAAATATTTATAAGGAAACTACATGAATATTATATATTCACTTGTATAACACAACTATATGTGTGATGGAAAGCCATAAAAACAAATTAAACAATGTGGGTAAACTCATTATAATGTCAGCAATTGTGTATAGCGAAGGACACCAACAATACAAATGGTCAGTTGGAAAATCAGAATGACTGTAGGGATACACACGCAAAAAAGAATAGCATAATATTATATACATGTTTGTGTATTAAACTACAAAAATGAATTGAAGATATATGGGGATTGATCGGGACAATACTTGTACTCATCTAATAACACACTGCGTGTTCAAAAAGAATACATTATGTCACAATACCTGTAACCAATATTTATGTCTTGGATCAAAATAATCAATCGATTCTTCAACAAGTGATTTCCTGTTTTTCCATAAATTCCATAGTTTTTTGCATATATTCTCAGACTGTGTTCCATGTAAAGTAAGAAATTGAACTAAAGTAATACCCGTATGAATTTAAAACCGAATCAATTGAAACATGGAAAATTATTAACTTCATAAAATCAATGTATTTGATATCAATTACGAAAAAATTAATTAAATACCCTAAACATATAAATGGTAATAATATATTACATTTTAAGTTGCAACATATTTCGTGAAATATTAATTTGAATATCTACTAAAACATGATACAAAGTAAGAATAGTTATATTAAATACTTAAAACAACATAAAATATAGATTAATAAAATTAATTACAATTTATTTTCTAAGTTATGAATTTGATATATTATTTGTTTTTTTTTTTAATATAACATCAAGCATATACGTTAAATATTACACGATTTTGACATTTTTTACAACTTAATTTAAACCTATTTAAATAGTTTATCACGTTTAAGAGTTATGACATAAGTGTTAATGTTGTTACATACCTACTACTTGTCTAAAAATCTTAGGATTAAAAATATAAAAGAAATTAATTTTGAACGATTAAATTTATATAACACGTAATTTACGAAAAAACTAAGTTTTAAAATAATTCAGCTAACAGTAAAAGACAATAATTTTATAGCCGAATAAAAAATTAATTCTTAGATATCAGTTAAATCAAAACAACGAGTTATTTGATAATTGCTACATTAAATTTATTAGTTACTTCTTCATACTATATATTTTTTCGATAATCGATTCATAGTAGATCATAAGAATAAGTATTCACCAAAAATGCAATATGTTCGATTTTCTATCCATAGATAAACATGAAACTTTCAAATGATTATTGTTAAAAATAATAAATGGTGATTTTTTTTTTATACCTCAACTTATTTAAGTATTTAGTATCTCAAAATGTTAATTATTATTATACAGTGACGAATTTATCATACTTTTCATTGTTTTTCTTCTAAAAAAAAAACGTGTTTATGAACCCATCAAATTATATGCTCATTTTTAAATCACTTTGGCCGGTAACACACATTCGGTGTTCGCTATATTGTAAATATATTTTGTATTTTCGCCATATTACAAATACTTGATCTTATGGAAATGGAGTATATTTTCATCGAAAATAATATTAAACAAGAACATTATCTAAAATTATAATTACATTAATTACACGATGTGAAGTCCAGTCATAACCTAACTTTTTGATAGATATCTAAATTTATTTTTAGTTTGAATTTGATTCGAGTTAAAATTAATACAAACATGTTACTTGCATATGAGAAAACTAAATATAACATAAATCAGTAAATTATAATTTAAATAATAACAATAATAATTAAATCAATAGCGTAGTGAGATATTATAAAATTTGCAATAGGTATTCCAAATTTTCAAGAAACTAGTGGAGGAATTTGCTTTCACATCTTTCTACCCCAAGCAATGAAACTTTTTTTTATTTTCCTTAAGTTTGGCATCTGATGATGGAGGTTAACTGTCTTTCACGATAAAACTTCTTTTTTTTTTTTTATACCAAAGACATATTTTCGGCGTAAGTATACAACTTTCTTATAAATGCAAAGAAACTTGATATTTATCACTGAAATGAAAGATTATTTAAAAAATTAACGTATAAAAAATATAAACGATTTATTAATTGAAATGAAATATTATGAACACTATAATACACGCACGTGTGCAAAACTTAATATGCATACACGGCGATTCTGGGGGTATCTTTAATTTCAATATATATTTATTATTGTTTATACATTTATGAAATTCAATACTGAATTGTTTCACGATAACTGATAACCTCTAAGTAACATTAATATATTCGAAAGTCATTATGCATAAATCATGCATATTATAAATACAAATTTTTAGCTATTTTAATATCACTCAGCTATGACAACGCAGCCACGGTTTGATGATATTTTCTGTACCGTGGAATCTAGTAACCCCAACTCACTAGCCTATACAAATTTAATAGTAAGTAACACTCGAAATAAACTAAATCCATTTATTTATTTTTACCGTAGGAATAAATTATAATATCACTATAAGATTAGCTGCCGGCACAAAAAAATATATAATAAATTACAATGCAGGTACCTAGAACACTGTTTCAGACTAATTAATTAATTAATTACTTCAGTTTTGTGTTAAGTGTAAATAATTTAAGTATATTTAGGTAACACCAATCATCAAGACAAAATAATGTTAATATCAAAAATTAATAAGAATTACGAACATTTATGTTCCTCTCACGTATTTCTAGCTGTCAATATATTTGAATCTTTATTCAACGTCATCGGTATAAACTACATGCAATTTTGCAATGACCTTGACACAATGATGTATCTTCATTTTAGAAAGTAGTATACGATGTGTCCAATATACAAGGACAAATATTGAAACGCTCAAACACTTGATAATTCTGTAAATGCTTGAGAAATGCTATTTGGAATAATTAATCAATGATGGAAATGTGTTTTTTCGTATAAATAAGATTTAAAAAATCTAATTTTCCTATACATACAAAACAATTGTTGTCTATGAAACACCGACTTTATGACTTTATATGATATGCATATTATGTTTTGCGAATAAATCTTAATCTAAAGATACCATGTGGTATTAGTTTAAGTGTACGTAATAGAAACCACGTTGACAATAATTCAGAGAGAAATCGGCGTTTAGCCATCAATTAAAATGGAAACATCCGGTTTAACCGGGCTTTTTAATTAACAACGAAAGTCACGGAGGATGAATATAGGAAAAAAATGAAAAATCAAACATATACCCGCCGTAGTATTAATGGTAATATTCATACGAAATTACTGTAACGTGACTAAAGCTTGTGGAATTGTTATTTCACAATGAACAAAATCTAACATTTTCAACCATAAAGCACGCAATCATTTTAGTAATTAATTTAATTAATTTAACAGTTGGTTATGCAATTTTAATTGTTGACATCGTACAATTCACCAAAGAACCGCAGGGAAATGGAGATAAAACAAAATAGTCTTGAAGCTGTGTAGACAAATATATCGGATGAAAAAATGTAACATTTGCAATATCATACAAATGTATGAAGTTTCAAATTTCGTGTTTATACTAATCAATAATCACTTATGTGAAAGAAAAGCCTCGGCCTACAATTTTTATTTGAAGTAAAAAAAATGTTAGATTTTTATAATAACCTGATCCATTGTAAAACGGAGATAATTAAAACAAATGAAATTAAAATATATAAGTGAGAAAATATTTATTGTATGAACGAAATATATATCTACTACTAACATTTATAACAAATAAAATGACTTCCAAAAACAATGTCAAAAGTATATAATCTCAAGTGTGTGTTTATACAGTGATTAACGAAGATGTTTGCCAGTACAAGTTTATGAACTATACATTGATTTGCATAACCTAATTGTTTGATGACATTAAACTGTGACTTAAGCACACTGCACACAAATGTATTAGTCACGCATAGTAAGTCTTCAAGAATGCTAATAAAAAGTTTTTATATAGCAGTCCGACCACAAATAGGCAAGAATACTTGACAAAATACCATACTATACCTATGATTTGCTCCAAGGTCATACTGACTGAAATATACCCTACCCTATTTCAGTCACTTTTCGAGATTAAATCAGGGGTTAACAATATAGTACATTGATGCAGTAAATAAATATGTCCAGAGAATATAATATAAATAATCTGTTACCTTTTTGTACAGTTTGATCCAGGTCATATCGCCTTTGTTGTCTGTGTACTGCAAACCAAAAAACCATACCTCCCTCAGGCCAATGGTTTTTACTACCTGGTCGAATAGTTGTTTGCCGGTGGTAGTTTGTTGTATAGCAAACTCCAACTCGGCATCCATTGTGGTCACCCTAACGTTCATCTGAAAAACGCAAAGACCAAAAAACATTACAATTCTTATCGAGTATTGCAAGGCCTTTGTTCCACGGTCCACACCGTTTAACCGATATTAATTATATTCTATTGTTTGGAGTTTTGTCAAAATGGCGGGAAAACCTAACACGATTCATCAAAACCAAACGTTAAGACACATCAGAATTTGTTCATAGTAATTGAGTGGGTTATATGGATTACTAAGGTCAAAGGATAAAACCAAGTTCGTAACAAGAATATCGAATGAATATCCAGCTGTTAAATTGCATTAATTTGAAATAAACGGAAAGTGCATACTCGGTAACGAGTAATACACAGTACGATTATGCAAAGAATGACGTCAACCGCCACAGATGTAAGATTAATTAAATAACGTCAGAGTTCGATCGTAAATTCCATGACGGGTACGTGATTCAGAGGCACGGGGCGGCGCTCAAGGACTTACAGTTTTTCCAGACACCATCTTGTCGTCGTCGGATTAAAACAAAAGCTCGGTGAAGTCACAATTAAAAAGAAAAAAAAGCACAAGGTGTACAAAAACACGATACGGACGGCCGCGGCTGACGGACCGACACACACACACACGCGAAGCGGGAACGCACGCAGAACGCTGCACGAAAAATGGTGGCGAAACCAAGGGTACGTCGACGCGCACAGGAAAAAAAACGGTTTTCGGATAAAACGAAGAGGAACGATCGACTACTGACTAGTGACTACACTAGCAGTCCATGACCATACGAGAATCGGGTGTACACGAGTGTGACGACGACGGCGGTAACGGTTAGTGGTAGTAGTGGTAGTAGTAGTAGTGATGATGGTGGTGGTGCGGCGGCGACGAGTACCAGAGGACACGCTGCCTGCGGACGGACGGTTTGGTTTTGCCGGGTACGGCTTGGCGGGCGACGGCAACGAGTGTCGACGGTCGGGTTACCTGAGCGGCGACGCCGATGACTCGGACCGGACGAGTAAAACGGTGGAGAACAAAAGGGCGTGGCGAAGTGACGGCGGCCGAGAGGGGAAAAAAATACGTCCGAAAACCGGTTGCAGCGAGCACTGCTGCCGCGATGCACCGTACGACTGCCACCTGGTTGCGGGCTGCCACGGTGGTGGCGGTGGCAGCAGCGGCTCGCCTGTTAATGGTTAAAACTCAACAACTTTACGAAACCCTCAATGGCCAAATGAGATTTTACACATACTTTTTCTTTCCTCCGTATTAACTGGTATTACTGGGAATTTTTTACCGAGCCATTCATAATCATAAGTTTACGTCATAGATAAGGCGAGACGTGACGATCCACTTACTTGTTTGGATAGTCTCTCCTCACCATCACTCTCTCTCTCTCTCTCTCTCTTTAGCACACATTCTACGGGGTTTAACAATTTTGTTTTATATAATCAACGAATATACAAAAAAAAAAAACTCGAGATTATTTTCACTACCTATCGTGTAATATAACTGCTAGAAGAAGCTTGCCATACAATAAACAAGATTTTTACAACCTTAAATGTTGCATGAGAATTGAGAACCCTTAATAAGAAAAGAAGAGAAACTTAAATATTTATAAAACGTTTGCTTTAATGTTGTAAGTAGTAAAAAGATATGAACGCCATGTCAATGATAATGCAACCATGTATTAATATTTTTAATTTATAGAATGACTACAACGCTTTAACTTTCTTTAGTTATTTATTTTCAAGAAGTTAAAGAAATATCTAAACACATAGGTATTTGCATTATTTAATGCATAATGCATACAGTAATTTTCGTTAACTCAAACATATTTTTTGATGTTCAATGTCTTCTAAAAGCTTATTTAAATTTACTTACTCATTAATATAATTTACTGTACATTAATATACTGTATGATTTCTAATATTTATTAACCTAAATTAAAAAGGGCGTACTCATACTACGAGATATTCTTCGCTCCAAGATAATGGTGATAGGTGTAATGAATTTTAAAGAAACGATAGATTATTTCTTTAGTTGAACGATTCTGAGCAAAGTTTCAGAATAAAAATATACATTTTATATATTTTAGCATTTTTAGCCTAATTTCTCTAAGTTTTTTTTGTCAAATTTGTTTCAAGTTGACTGAGAAAAAAAAGGACATATTTTTTAAACCAAAACATATTGTTCCATCTGTATCCAAAGTTTCATTATGATTGAATGGATTATTTATTATTATTATTTTTTAATTAACATTTTATTTTATTATTATTATTATTAAAAGATATTTACAATCTGCTACGTTAAAACAATAAGTAAGTAGGTTACAAGGTTATATATTTTTACAGCACATGAATAATTTTCGGAGGAAATTGTTCACTAATAACATCGTAGAAATTAACATTTTAAGTTGAAAATTGATGTAAAAACAGTCGATTCCGTAAAAATTGTAAAATAATTTACTTAAAACACTTATAAAAAAATTCCGAGTCACGATTTTCAAAATTGTTTCTGTATTGTTATTAAAGTATAAGGGTGAGGTTATATTAAATTTTCAGTACTTCTTGTCAAATAATACACATTTCATTAGAGATAAAATTAAAAAAAAAAAACTATTTATAGCCCAAAAGTTATTTCATGTTTATAAAACATATATGAATATGCTATTAATATATGTTAAAAATTTCAAGTTTCTATCACATATTACTTTCCGAGTAATGATTGCATAACTAAAAGCGATTTAGTTAGTCGTTTTCGGAAAATTTACTGTTTTTCCTCATGGTTGAAAAAACTATTGATAGAAGAGGAAAATGAAAAACTAAAATACAATCTCCATGCTATTTCCGATCAATTAAGTTAACGGATGAAACTTATGAAGTATAATGACTACACAAAAAACGGTTTACAGAAAAAAAAATAAAAACCATTGTAAAAGATCTTAGGCTTCACTCAAAATCTTAAATGAATTTACAAATTATCTAGGTGAAAAAAATGTGATACACGAAATTTACAATACAAAAATAAATGTTAGTAACAATAAATATTATTAATGCGATAATATTCATAGATAAATAAGAATGTATCTTTAATGAAGTCTGTATGCGGAAAATAGGTTTAATCAGATTAAATATTACATCTATGAATACAGAGTAAGTAGTAAAAATGATATAGCTTAAGAAACAGCATAATATATTCATATGAATTAAAATATTACCTAGTGTTCTCGATTAGTAAGATTGACCTTTATGCAAATATCCATTTTATTTAAAATAACAACTTAAAAAATACGAAATCAAAAATTGTAACAATTAAGGCAAAAAAGAAATTAGTCACTAGAGCGAAAAATCCAAATTGTGTTTATTTAAAGTAGGTAATTTACTTCTAATATCTCAATAGCACGAATACCAATGGTCATGGTATCTAATAAAATATGATAGCTTAATATTAAACACATGTGAAATGTCTAAGGAAACAACTATGAATGTTACACTGAAGAAAAAATTGAGATAACGATGCATTTTTGTAGCTACGTAAAATAAGTGTTATCTAAAGAAAACCAATTTTAGTACCAAGATATCAAGCTTAATACTAATTTATACGTATAAAATAGTTCAAAAATGTAATTTACTTAAATGTCCTCGAATTTTTATTTTGAATGTTATATGTTTTGAACACTAAAAAGTAGACTAGATTCAGAATTCATAAGCAATACAATAATATTTAAAATGTTTAATTGATAAATACCTAAACAATATATTTCTCTTTTTTTCATTTAAAAACTTAATTTAAAATTACAATAAAATTCTACCATAGCACTTCGGTAGTTAAATCATGATTAAATTTAAAAAAAAATCCAATAAAAAATGTAATTTATTTAATAATTACCTAAATTTGAACATTAAATTTCATAAATCATTTATGTATGTACTTCATTCTATTTGCACACTCAATTCACAGCAACCATAAAGGTTACTGAATTCATAATTCATTTATAAATTGTTCTTCAGTAACAGATTTTTAATAGAAGATGATGAATAATATATTGTCAGAGCATTATTTTTGATACTTTTCGTATTCTTATTTTTTACCAATCAATACATACTATTGTCTATTATGTATACAGTATTAAGTAATAAATTTACAATCTACAGATAATATTCACATTTAAAATATATTTTTAAATAGTATTTTAATTGTTTAAACATTCTTAAAAAAAACTGAACATATTAAAAATGTGTTTAAAAATATTTTACTGATATTTGAAATAAGAAAAAACGAGAACGAAGAACATGCTGAAACATCAGCGAAAAGTTTTGTTTCATAATATAATATATAGGTATGTTTTTGTTATCTTTATAAATAATGTTTGATTTTTCAAATAAAATACTTTCATTTTTAAATTGGAAAGAAATAATTAATTTTCTCTAAAAACACGTTTTTAACTAAAATGTAATCAAAATCAGCTAATTCTAACAAAAGTTATTAAAAAGTGTCTATTTTTATTATTTTTTTTTTAAATTAATGTACTTAGATATGATAAGTTTACATAAAACAAAAATCTCAATAATGGACCAGTGGAGTATGAAATTACCATATCTATAAATAAATAAAACTAGAACAATCATCGATATCATTAAATATAAATAAACACAATCCCCAAATCAATAACAATTTATAAAAATTAAGGAGGAAAATAATACCTATTACACAGTAACAAGTAAAGACATAAATACTAATTTGATTCTAATAATACATTAGCCTTCGAATAACCAGAAAAATGACCTAATAATATTATATTTTAAAGAGAATTTAAATTTACTTTCGATTTAGTTTTTATGCACAGTAGAAGTAGCACATATCTTTTATTACAAAATATATTATCAAAATTAATAAAATATTTGTATATTACATCTAATTTATATCTGTAAAGTTTACTTTATATGAACATAAGAGTGAAACCTAACCTACGCTATTAAACAAACAAAACCGTATTTAACTGATCTGACTAAAAAAGATTACTGCTTTTTAATACAAAAATACTGTAATTACTATTAACAATAGTAAATTTATATTATGATATGGGTTTATAATATATATTATGGGCATATATCATACCCAGTTTTGGGTCATAAATTATATTAAGCAAAATGACCACACATATGAAATATATTTAACAGGAATAACTGGGCAGACTTGACAAGGGAATTACAGGATGCAAAAAAATAGGCGCCGATTGTTAAACATGAGTAAGTTATATAGAATAACATATTGTGGTTACTAAAAAAACCATTGTTTAAAATGTAAATTGAGTAGGCCTTTACAAATCGTTTGTATTATAATAACGCCTAATATATATAGTACCAAATATGTGGGTCGTATTATTATTACACCATGAACTTTAAACCTATGATTTATCTACTTATATATAAAAAACAACAATGAAATATTAATACAATGTAGTAAATATAATGTTTATAGGTGTTTTGTTATCAACTCAGTTAGGGAGTTTATAAATAATATTAGGGAATTCATTGATAACATCATTTGTTATTTCCAGGAAATTATAACTATATTTAATAAATATTGAGGGATTTAATTGGTAAATTAAAGGTAAATTTATGAGTGTACAAGCAATTTAAAGGTATTTATCAATAATTGTCATCATTGTTTTAATTTATAACATACCTACTTCATATTATATTATAAATATACATTATATATATATATATATTTTTTTTTTATTTATTAAAACATAAACATAAAAATGTACTATTCTGAAAATACTTATTCAATGATATATGCATTTTGTAAACCACATGGAATTACATTTTTACTTTGGTATACTAATACAAATCAAACCAATTTAAATATAATTATGTTAGATAGTGTTATTGACACCTAGTCCTACACTAAAACCAATAAAACTACTTTAAATAATTCTGTAAACTTAGAGCAAAACATTTAAGAATGAACTACAACTATTAATTTTGCCTAATAGTAATAATAATATTAAATTGAAAGGTTCACAATACAATTACAAGTTATCTTTATGGTTTAAATTCTAATTAATATATTAGTGTTTACAAATTGTTAGGTCAAAAAGGCCTTAGAATAGGAAGTAAATGAGGTTTTAGGTAGCTTTAGATTAGTTCAAAAGAAATATATATATAAATATTTATTTATTTTTTTACTATACACACTTAAGTTACTTTTTATACATTTGTTCAAATAGTCATTAAAATAAAATACAAGGGATAAAAATAGTGAACTTTAGGGGACGATAAAAGGATCTATAAATATTCAAAATTATAATTATAAAGTTTTTTTTTTAATTAGCAATATAGCTAAATTTTATTTTAAAATAATTTTTATTGTAAAATTGTTTACTTTAATGTACAATGTACAAATTATTTTGAACTATAGATTGAGACAATATATATTAAGATGTTTAATTAATATCACATTAAAAAAATACATTTATAAGAAAGGACAAATAATAATATAAATGACAACCACAATTCACCAGATGGTTAAACATTGTCAGTTGCCAACACAGAAGAGGCCTTAAAAATGTTTTTTTTAGAATACATTTTTTTACATCTTAAAAAAATGGCTGCATATGAACATAAATCACAAAAATGTATACATTTATTTATAATTGAATATAAAAGATAAAATTTAATTTAAGCAAAATATTAAAGTTGAGTATTATTAATTTTATATCATATGGTACTTAAATATGGAAGAATTTTTAAATATCGAATGAGATTTTTAAACTAATAATTGTTTAGCACAATCTGAGGATCGATTGTAGTATGACTACTATAAAATTACATTATCATATACATAAAATCTAATGGAATGGTAATTATGAAAAATATTAATTATGAACTACCTTATTAGTTAATATAATATAAAACAAATGAGTTAATACATAATTAGGGAATAATAAATAAGGCAAAAATATAACTACTCACATACTGTAGTAAAATTATTAAGTAATAACAATTGAAAATTCATAATGAAAAATTAAGGAATATCTAGAAACTTAATTCTAAATTTGAATTTTGTATCAAATAATATAATAATTATGAAATTATGAATAACTTACGGATTTTGGCATCTTGAATTATTGCTGTAAATGAATAATGTATCAACTATAAAACTTGTATTAAACCTGTAAAAAATAATATTCCAGGTCGATTACAAATTATGAAATTTCATTCACAAAAATAACTACTTTACTAGAAAAAAAATGTCAACAAAATATAATGTAAAAATTATGGTTGTTTATCATTTTATTAGAAATAATTAAGTATATTTGTATTACTTTTGTTTGAACCTTCATAAACTATTTCATATAATTTAAAATCAATACTAATATTTGAAGCATTTCAAAAATATTAACAGAAAATAAATAGAAAATGTAAGTGCAAAAGAGTCCAAATGTCTAGAAGTGAATATGATAAAACTAAAAAGATTATAAGTATCAAAGAAGTAAAAGTCATATATTTATCAAACAAGACGATAAACGGAAAGTTGGTGGTACTAGATTAATTAAAGGTAAATTCCACAGTACATTTAAAATGCAACATGTATAGCGACTGGCAGTTACATAATAAAGTGGCTCGCCTATATGTATTATGTACATACTTATCTTTGATAATGTACTTAGATTATAACCTCTAATATGAATGCACTTATCATCGTCGGGCGGAATAATATCATAAACAGAGATTGGGAGCACGGTTCGCGGGAGATCGCTGCCGACGAAGAGAACAACAAAGTAATTCGAAGCAGTAAACTCAACGAGACGTTTTACCCGACAAAATGCTGTCGTCGGCTCGAACGTAGGACGGCCGTTCACAGACCGGCGCGGGACCCGCGTAAAAACGGCAAAAACGATTACAAATGAAATAATGAAAATAAAACGAATCGGTTTCTCACCCCGAAAGTAGCCGTTGTTGGTACAATATCTGTGTTTTCGAAAATTTGATGTCTGCTCCCGTGTCTCTGTGCACTGCGCCGCGCGACGATACGGATGCGCACACGCCGCGGGATGATTTGGTTTTTTTTTCGTTGGATTATTTTCAAAAATACATTGCTCGCACAAACGAAGAATGTAATCACGTCACGTTGACGGGTGTTGCACGCACGCAAATGGTCCCGGTTAGAAAACGCGCCTTGGCTGCAGCTGGTCGCACTGCGACACGGTCCGCGTCAGTGTGACCGCCGATACGGGAATCCGATCGAGAATAAAAAGCCGGCCGCCCGGATCACGTTATTATACAATAATATCATAACATTATAATTATTATTAAGGGGGCTGCAGCGTATCATGTTTTAAGGAGTAATATTTAGGCAATTCACATAACATGAACATTTGGGCTATGTCTATGTGTGAGTAGTAAATGAACATTAGTGTGTGTAATCCCTCTTATCGCGTGCCACGGACTATCGGTCGACAGTATTACGAATTCCCAGAACTACGTATAATTAAAATGCTATAAAAATGATAATATATTATGTTCAATTTCGCGCGTTATCTTTTACTATTATATTACCTACTCACTCTAATACTCGGCTTTCGCTGCAATTCACAAAAATGTACAATTACATTTTACTACACACGTGAATCACTTTGTAATTTCATAGTTATTAACTATTACATTACTTAACTTTTTTAAACAATTACAACTTTTAAAAAAAGTAGTATTACAAACCATCCCCGATAGGAAAAGGAAACTCACGTTCATATACTAAATCAATTAATTCTAAAACCATGTAACCAAGGAAAAAAGTCAAAAAATATTTCTTTTACCAAAATATTTACCACATTATTTTACCAATTTCAAAAATTTCAAATACTATGTATTGAAACACGAAGTTCAATATAAATTATTAATTAATATTTAAGTATATTACTATAATAATATTTTTAAAAATTAAACTATAAACTGTATTATCGTAATTATTGATAATACACTGTCTTGTATATGAATTTAAATTATGATATCCATAACGTATTATCGTATAGATACCTAGGTAGATAATATAATGATACAATAATACTATATGTATATGATAGGTACAATTTAGAGTAAAAGTCAGCGAGACAAATAAGAAATGACAAACACAATTAGTATATTCACGGGTATAAATTTTCAAACCTTAGATTTCAAAAGAAAAATTTTTACGAATTCTCAACTAAAAATAATTTGCTAATTTTCGTGATTTTTCCGTATTTTGTCAAGATTTGAACTTTAAACGCGTATAAAAAAAAACTGTGACCAAGGGTTTTTAATTTTTTTCATCTGCCTTTCAAACAATAACGTAGGAGCCTTCTATTAAAATTTCAAACTTTTTTAACCAACAAATAAAATTTTATTGATATTTATAGAAAAAAAAAACTAAAAAAATTGAAAACTGACAATGCCCGTAAACAGTTAAAAAAGAGTCCAATTATTTTCAAAATGTTATGGTGTATAGAAAATGCAAATATAAACAACCAGTGAAAATTTCATGCATTTACGGTCATTTTTTTTAGAGTTATACCAAAAACCAAAATCGATTTTGCGTAAAAATTCCCGTTTTTCCTTAATTTTTCTTTTGTTTTTCGCGTTGCTTTTGAAAACTACTAGGAAATTTTTACTTTTGACCCCCCAAAGTACCAACTAGATTCACTTTCCTATCAGAAAAGTTACTGTTGAAGAAAATTCATACATTTTACTGTCCTAAAAGGTGATGACAGACACAAAAAAAAAAATTTTAAAAAAAACACACATCATTGTAAAACCAATACATTCATCACTTCGCTCATAATCTAAAATAATTTACGTGTTTTTAGATTCTGAGTGAAGCGAAGGATCTTATGGTTTTTTAATTTTAGGTGCACTTAACTTACGTCTAGCTTTTCTCCCATAATACCAATCTTTACCCATTTTGTAAAAAAAAAATTGAAAAAAACACAAAACTTACTTATCGGCGTGTTGTGTTGAAATCAAATAATTCATAAATAGGTAGTATCATTATACTTCGTATTTAAATATATTATGTGGGACGTGGGTCGTATTAAATTTGGAAAAATATTATTATTATTACCGACTATTATTATTGTCGCCCATTAGTGATGTTCTATAATCTATACCTATCCAATAATCCTTATCGGCTAATTGTTTCCGACTTTCCGAGAATCTATCACGGCCCGTCGCGCGTCGGCAGCCGCGAGCCGCCGCCGAAACAACCTCTCGCACGCGCAGGCACATGTCAATACTTTACGAAAAATAAAATATATTCATGTTTGCAATGCTATAAAAACTACTAAAAGCGGTAGTAAATTAAACATACTTCCTGAAGTCCGATTGTAATTTTGAAAAAATGGTTGAATTTATAAACTTCTAGACTATGCTCTTTAGGAATCACTTTTTTGATTTAAAATTAGATGTGCCCAAAATAAATACAAATGTAATGCAATTATTTCATGGGATTTTTGAAAAAAAAAATCGCTATTTTAAGGTCCTTTAAAATTGAAAATTGAAAATCGACTTCCTAAATAACCTAGATATTTTGTCAACGAGTTCATACATGTATAAAAAATTAAAATCGGACATTCCGAAGTATGTGTAATTTACTACCGCTTATTGGTCTAAAACGCATGAAAAATACGTCTGCTGCAATCCCCTTAATACGATCTTGGACGGCTACGGTACCGGTCTGTCTTCGTATTGCATACTCATTTCGCCGCGTAATGAATCACGTGCGAAAAAAAAACAATAAAAAAAAAAAAAAATACACCTGATCCCGAAGACGTGGTGGTGACGCGTGAGCGATATGATGCGGTCAATGGTCACTGGTCACTGAACACCGGTCATCCGTCCGCTGTTGTGTGTACCTACCTGTACGGTCGACCTCACCCGCGCCCGAACACCTAAAAGTTACTCGTGTGCATGTTAGATAATAATTTATGTGTGCCACTGTGGCTGCAGGTATAGCACTGTTATAATAGTGTCGAGAATTCCGTTTCGCACGAGTTTTTTTTAATTTTGGTCTTCAGCTTATGCTCGTTTTCTACGGGTGATTAGAAACATTTAAAAGCATAGAAAAAATTTCAAACGAGTGGACAATACTCGATTAAAAAAAAATACTAGATTGTCAATCAAAGTATAGGCACAACGAGACATTTGAACAGGGATCCATCGATTCTATTTTTTTTTTTTTATGTAACTCATCAGTAAAACTCCATCTACAACTTTTTTGCATTACCAGTATGTAATTATCGTGACCAAAATATCTGTCTCTTGGCGAAAAGCAAATTATGTTACTGATTTATAATATAATAATCTTTGCCGAAATTAGACTATTGGATGCCTAAGGCAAATAATATTTGCAAGTCCATACTTGATGTCATCGGAAAAGTTTTAATTACACAATATCTCTACATAAAGTAGTACAACCGTTTTTAAGAGTTATCTTAGCCATTTTTTCAACTTACAATTGTAATTAAATTAAAATAGCATTAGATTTAAATTAAATACATTTAAATTAAAAGAAAATTAAATACCAACAATCATTGTGGTTTTAAAACTCCCATGCTGTGCGTTGTTCGACGTAATACTCAAATAATACATCTAATATTTGTAAATGTTAACTCATAGAATATAAATTTAAATCCTACTCGTTATTTGATAGATATAATTTGTATTTTTATATTCGTTTATCAATGGCTGTTTCCTGTATTATTTATTCTCGCCTATTTTTGTACACTTAAGGCATCGGTTCATCGTTCATCAGTCATCATAATTACCAGTTAGAAATTTCATAATTTTCACCGTTTAAAAATAGGTCATAGACATGAAAAATCTGAAATTATTCAACACCAGTTATGTATATTTGATTTGTCAGTATCATGAACTTGAATATTGGCTTAACCCAGTGGTAGCTTTGGTTTTTTGCCCAAGGGGCCCGGGGAGCACTATTATTCCATGTTAACCGTTACCCTATACATATAATTCTCAATATATGATACTTGTATTTTATCATATTTATAATCGAGTTCATTGCTTTTATCATCTCAGTTAGTTAGATATAATATTTTAAATGGAAAGAGTAATTAACTTTTAATTTTAATTATAATAATAATGTATTATAAATGCTTGAATAAACGAATGAGCCAAGTAAACTTTTATTTCTGTGGGCCTTTAACCTTTTTTCCCGAGATAACTTATAAAATATGCCTCTTCGTCACTAGTTAATCAAATAAATGTCGCTATGTTTATAAATATTGATGATGTTATTATCGAGTAAGAATATAAGATACACCACAACTCGGTATATACACTAATAATTATGAATATAATAGTTAGTACAATATAATATGTAGTTACTGATTATATTGAAATGTCTACATAGTTACGATAGCGGTGTGATAATTCGACCGGGGAGTTCTAGCCCCGGGGAAGGGGCCTCTGGAAAAATTTGAATTTTAAATTTAATAAACATTTCCATACTATCATCTATTGGATTAACAGTGATGTTAATTTTATTTATTTTTTCAAGTGACACTTTTTAGAACAGTAAACCTAGTCCGAATTGTTCGTCCAGCTACCCTATAGATTAAATATTGGATGTAGATTGTACTTTGAGGGTTCATTTTTATTTCTTCTCGATAGTTTTTTCAAGCGTGATAAAAAATTGCCGAAAAATTTAGAAGAACGGTAAAATTTGTCGGAAGTGAAACTTTTAAATTGATTTTAATTATTTAGACATATATTCAAAAGTAGAATTGTTATAAACGAAAATATGTTCACCATATACGAATAACATACAATTACAAACTTGAAAAAATTTCAAAAGATATTGGATATTGTTGGATTAAAAATATTATAACTTTTTAATGCCTTGTTATTTAAAAATTAGTTCAAATGAAAACTTTTTATTTTTGATATTAAGACTAGAAAATATAACACGACCTTACTTATATACTCACCAAAAGATAATGAGCAATTTCAATATTCATTACTCTGAATATTTTTTAAACATTTCACTTAAATTTTTAAACATTTTTATGGAATTTACTGTTTTTAATTCAATTTTCAATTTTAAATGATGTATAAAAAATAATTGATCCATCTAATCACTATAAAACACGGGGCATAGATTGAAAAATATATTTTGAACGTTTTGAGAAAAAAATGTATCATTTCTTTAAATTCAATTCACCCATCATCATTATATTTTTCGATGACCAAAGGGACGAAGGGCAAACTTCCACCACCATTATCTTACCGAATTTTTTATTTGTACTTCTTAAAAAGTAGTTTAATCAACTAATATATATTATAATGATTCAGTAATTTATTTATAATACTTAGTATTTATAATGATTAAATGATATATTTATATTTATATATTATGCTGAAATAACATTGGACATTTATTTGGCTTACATTTGAAAATATTGTTTTGCCCCTTAAACTTTACCTATGAACACCCATGTGTGCAGGTGAATGGTTATGAATTATGGCCAAGGTGTATCAATACCACGGATTATCCGTGATCTATGTAATCAATATGTATATGCAATGTTAGGTGAATATAATATGAAGTAAATACACTTCTCCGTAATCAGTTGTGTCAAACTGTGATCCAACAGTAATACTACTGTGATATTACTGTATAGACCCAACCGCCAAAATAGTGTACAAATATAATACAATGATATTATATTAATATTATACATTTATAATTTTATATCATGAATAACACAACAAATTATTTAATGTAATAGTATAATCTAACCATTCTAAGTTCTAACCCTATTTCAGTTAAAGTACATTAATATACAAAGACAATATACAAATAATTTATATACTGTGATTTGATTTTTATTAATAATCCTGTGTCGAAAATCACTTGTTGTGCATATAAAAGCGCTAAATTGAACTACTGTGTTTTATAACTTCCGAGCTTGAAAATCTCTAATGATTCTTCTTTTCAGTTTAATAGTTATACATCCGTGTATCTACTTACAAATAATATAAAACGATTATATTTTTTATAATTGACATTACATCAAATACATTTTTGTTTGTCATTAGGTACCTTACTATCATTTGGCCAATTGTTTTCAATAAATTGTCATACGTTTTACTGTTTTAAATCAATTAATCTGTATTCTGATTATTGCAATACTAACATTTAGCTCATTGACACGACACACCTCAGTTAGACAGAGAAGACCAATACGTCATCTATACAAATAAATCAAGTGAAAAAAATGTAATATGACGATCACAGCTCAGACATTAATTTGTATTTAAATTTTAATTCGATGGGTAGGTATAATATATTGTTATCTCTTGAGGTGTGGTTATGATCGTGTGTATAGGTTCTACTCACATAAGTACTTATACTACAATATAATATTATAATGCCGTCATTATTATAAATTGTTTTATCGCAAATAAATTATTTAACTGATGAAGTCGAATATTATTTTATTTTTTTTTTTTGTAATATTTATATTCGTATGTAGGTTCAAGGAAAATACCGATGACCGACTTTAGTTTTCGAATTCCGTATTATAAATTGGTCGAATCAATTTATAAATAAAAACAACTAACAAATAAACAAAGTGCAAAAACAAAATAATAACTGTTGAGTTTCGACAATCATATCAAGTTTTAATTCGAACTTATTATTTTGACTACCTATGTATATTGTTTATGTGTATACGTTTTACGTTTTATGTTTGCATAATTTGTTTAATGTTTCAACAGTTGAATGTTCTCTATTTATACTATAATTAATAATAATAGGTCCTAATTAAAGTATGAACTCCGTAATATTCTAAAAACATATTTAAATTTGGACATTTCACATTTGGTAATAGAGAATTCCAAAGATAATACTTATTAGACAATTATAATTGGATGTAGGTACTATAACTCATATAATTAAAAAATAGATGGTACCTATTGTTTAGAAATTAATTCAATAATATAAGTTAATTTTCTTGAACTGGAACATTTTGAGTTTTAAGTTAAACTATAAATTATTGCTGTAATATAATCCGTTTCCGTGGCTACAATACTATGTATACAGATTTATAATTTATTTTATAAATAAATATATAACTTGAGGGATTATTTATAAGATGATTTATAAGATGATGTTCAAAATCAACTAGCAGTATTTTCACTATGTTACCAAAGAGTTGACCTGTCTAAATGGTTAAACTATTATTTCTAGAAAATAGTATACTTTCGAAAATCTACTCTTCTACATTATGAAAAAAAAAAAATTCAATAAATATATTGAAATAAACCAAAAAAAAAAAAAAAAACAAAACAAAACAAAATAAAAGATAATTATAAAAACTCTTAACAAATACGTTTAATTATTTTTACAAGTCTTGTATTGCTATCACATCGACTAATATTGCATTTTTTTGATAACTAATACATCATACAATAATATAATTTATAAAAATAATATATATTTTGTTGGATTGTGTAGATTTTAAATTAGTTGCTAAATAATTAATTTATAAAATGTATAAATAAAATTAATATAAATAACTGCATATATTATAATATTCTTTGCATTAAAATGCCATTATAAAATCGTTAATTAAATATCATTATCATATTTTTATTTTTCAGGTGTTTAATGTATTTTGATTATTAGCAGTAAGGTTAAAATTAAAAAAAAATTCAATAAAAATATGTACACATTAATATTATTTATAGATTATAGCATACAACGGTATATAATGTATATATAGATGGAATGGATAGATGGTTTCCAGCCTTTAATAATTGTGTTATTTATTTATTTAATTATTGGTTATTTTTTTAAAAACTATTAGATATTTAATTTTAATCATTATTTTGATAGTATTATTTACTTTCTTTTACTATGTTAAATTAAGGATACTAAATGATTTATGTATCTGTATTTATAATGACATATTATAGTTTTATACATTTTTAATAATTGTATGAGATAAAATAATATTTTGCTTTATTTAAAATCTTATGTAACCCTAAAACTATGGGTTTTTAGGGAGGAAAAGAAAGGGCGAACACTCCTGGAAATGTTGTTTTTGTATAACACCAAAATCGCACATAACTACAGCGAATGACGAAGCGAAAATAAGATTTCCTCCCTCTTAAACAAATTATGAACATTGACGTTTTAAGAGCTTCATCATCAATATTCTGTATTCATATATTAAATATTAAAATGCAATATACCTGAGTAATGAATTTAGAATTTAAATAAAATATTATTTTACGATGATCATTATATAATATTCTTGAATATTATTTTAGCTGCTGTCCAATTTCTCTATGATCCGCATCCACTATAATAAAGTGATAGCATGTATAATTATGACTTTATTTTATAACTTCAAACTCTTTGCTATCCTGTATTTTTATGGCTATTAAATGACTAAATGCAATGTCTTGTTTAAATAGATATAATGATAATACATAAAATAAATAGGTATGTAGTCTATTATTGATGATATAATAATGATAATAATAATAATAATATTAGTCCGAAATTCAAAGGATAGATAAGAACATTTTTTTATTTCATTTATTTCAAATAAACAATTTTTAAATTTTTAATAGCTGATGTTTTACTGTATATTTTAGAGTCAAAGAGAAATAAACAAACCATTAGTTTTATAAAGATGTTTATATATTTTTTGTTAGGAAAAACTATTTTGAGTTCTAAATTTCGTCCAAAAGTTACATTCAGCTCTTATCTAGATCATAAATTGCATCTATATAATATGGTACTTTGAACAAGCATTTTCCTCTATTCTCGAAAGTGTTTCCGAGACGCGAGGAAAACATCAAAAAAATCGAGTAAAACCATAAATTGTGTCGGAAACGAAATTTTTATTAAATCAATTTCAGTTGATTAGCCGTAGCAATAATACCCTAATACGGCTTTGAAAAATGCTTCAAAACTGTTCAGCCATTTTGGGAAAAGAATAGCAATTTGAGAATATCGTATTTTTTGAACGATTTTATCTGATAATAATTTTAATTGTTAATATTAAAATATGAAAATGTATTATGTATAACTCATTTCATTAGTATAATTTTACATATTTTTCTAATAATACTGAAAAAATCTCATTAGCCGTTAAAGAAATTGCAAGCCTTTAGTTCTGATGAATCGACAGTTTTTGCATCAAATTTCTTTTTTGAATATTTATAAAAATAATTGGTTAATGAAATGTTTATGAAATTTAGGATGTAGATTGGAATATATGTTTTGAAATTTTTATAAAGTTGTCTACCAGATTTAGAGTTTAAAATGATATAAGATTTTGATTAAATAAATACCTCACCAATAATTAGGCAAGTAACGGTAAAATGTACTGCAAACAGTAGGTACATTAGGTATATTGCACATTTATACTGAAGCTTTGCCAGAATCATATTACTATAAAATAAATAAATTATTTAGAATACACCTTTTCTTTAAAATTAAATGTTCCTATGCACTATAATATTATTCAAGGACTGAAGAAAAGAAAAACGAACTTTCACTGCCACTGTTTTATCGGATTTATAAAATAAGTAAAAAAAAAATTCTGAAATCCAAGGATCGGCATTAAATCTTATTTAATATTCTTTAATCTGTTTACATAAAATACATATATTTAATATTTATGCTTTTAATGATTCATTGAGATTTTGTATGATATAATTATTGTAAATTTAATATTGAATCATGTGTATAATATCAAATAAGATGTACTATAATGTTGATAGGAGAGGAGAATGATTCATAATTTTGCACTAGAACATCGGTAATTTAGCATTAGCAATTAAATTTGATAGCGCCAATCGTTTTCTTTTATTATTGTAATTACTGGGTAAAATTATCTGAAAATTAAAATAGTTTTAGTGAATATTAAATATATAATTTATTCAAAAAATTTGTATAGATAATTAATCCACATAAAAACTCACTGGTTGCAATGTAAAGTTCATTATTTTCGCTTCGTTATGATGTTTGTTTTCTACAGTAACCAATTTAGTGGAAGATAAATATCCATCCATAGAAGCTGTGATATGGTAATCTCCATTTGTGAGCAGTCTATAGTAATCGCCATCGTGAACTAGAAGTTTTGAATTAATATGTTAAGCACCAAAATTGTAAATCCTTTGTTTATATAATATGTATTTACCAGAAGTAACATCGTGTAAGATTGGAGCGATTATACCATCAGTCACGTTTACTACTTTGATGAAGGCGTTTGCAATTGGTTTTAATGTGACTGCATCATAAACAAAACCTTTAATTCCTATGTGTGTCTGAAATTAATTGCATTTTTTTTATTTATGCAAATTAACTAAAAATAATATTTGAAACAATGAAATAATAATATGATAGATAGTAAATACAATTTAGTTTTTTAAATTAAAATTTAACTGATATGTATTGGACTGAATATATTGGTATATATTATTAGAATGTGTAAGTATATTGTAAATTAATATAAAATATTGATGATGGCCATTTATTAATTATTAATAATATTATATTTCAATTTTTCATTAATTAAAAATAATAACTTGTTTTTTTTTTTTATAAATACGTAATAATATAAAAAATTATAAGTATTTACAATTACGAAAACATTATTATAACATTAAAGCTTAAAATACGCGATTATTTAATTACAAAGTTGTTTGTCAATCATAAATGTTTATTTTAACCATTTTTAATTTTAACTGTTTAATAAATGTCTGCAAATTATTACATTTACTAATAATACCTTGTCTTACGTATGCGAATAATGATGTGCATAAACGAATGTAACTAACAAAAATATGTGTGAGTTCAAAGAATAATTATATCAACATTGCCTATAGTACAGGTCATCCATAAATTATGCACGGACATAACCTGTAGAATCAACTAAAATCTAAAAATATAATGACATCAATAATTATAAAGTTAAGATTTTATGAATCTAAAATTAAGTTATTTATAATTATAAAATGAACAATAATACAATATATATAAATATATAAATAAATAAATAAATTATATATATATATATATATATATATATATATATATATATATATATATATATCCAGGCCTGGATTAAGGCGTAAGCATTGTAGGCTTCAGCCTACACAACCACGGATTTAGGGGCACTGGCACCACATAATATCCTGATGTTATTTTTATTTAAATATCCGAAATTTGAAATAGTAATAAATAATAATCAATGCGTTTTGTCTTGTGGTCTTCTAAACTTTTATTTTTAGATTGTTATTTTTCCGTAGAACCGGTCGCACACCGATTAGGTACGTGTGTGGACTGTGGAGCCCATAGATTAGTATATACTATATAGTAATGAGGTCTATGGTGGACCCGCAGACGGCAGACAACGCGAGTGCGTTATATTCGTTGTAACTCGCCGCCGATGTATTTTCACAGAATAGATGAAATCAGAATGGAAACTCTTGATGTAAACAAAAAAACGGCCATCATTTTTTCGGTATAGTGCCCTCATTATTTCGTGTGCGTTATCATAACCGGTTGTAGCCACACAATTTTTAATTGAAAAATTATGGATCTAGCCCTAGGACATTTTCTCCCCACGTTTGAGGGTAGGCAGTGGCGTATTTAGGGGCATGCTAAGTAGGCTGGAGCCTTAGACAAACATTTGGAATAGAATATTATGTATTTATATGGCATTGAGTTCCGTTTCACTCACTTCAATAAATTCTCTTGCTTTGGTAAGTTCGAGTCACATCCGGACATATATTTTTAAACCATTTTTTTTAAAAATACAATGAGCGATTGAATATCTAACTTATCTTGTTTTTAATCTTTAATTTGTCCGATTTTATTTGGAGCTTTTTGGATAAAAGGCTCAATTTTTTTTTATGCATTAAATTGACTCAGATAAAACATTCCGAATGTCTCCAACTGAGTTATTTCTGAAGGTATAAATCCAAAGTTAGATTATAAATAAATTAAATTTGTTTCCAAACTTGGGTTTAACACTTGTTCTAAAATCTAAAATTGCCCCACATTGTACCAAAACTACAAAAAATGACCTTATAACCTATAGATGAATGACTTAAAAATGTTAAAAAATGACGTTAAAAAACAAAAATATGCATTTATAGCTAAAAATGCCGAAAATGCAAAAAAATTCAAAATAAAATTAGAATATTCTGCATCAAAATGGCATGAATCAAATTTTTAGCTAGGATAGCAATCTACAGAATCAAAGGGAAAATATGCAAAAGTCATCAACATCCTAACTAGTTATTTTATATTTTCATATTATATATATAATATATTTTGTTTAATTTTATGTTTTTACTTGTTTGCACATATATACATGAACATATTGATGTGACTAATAAACCTAAAATAATATTTTATTATTTGTTCAAGTATCGAGAAGAGAAATGTGTACAATATTTTTTTTAACTAGGGGCACCACATTTTTTACAGCCTATGGGCACTGTAGATCTTAATCCGGGCCTGTATATATCATTCAAACATAAATAATGGCTAATACATATGCTGATATACAAGTATTCCTACTTGTAAACATTTTATGTGAGTGTGTTCTGTAAAAAAGGTCTAGATGACTTGACATCTAAGTGTATCAATAATTATCATCGAATATGATGACTAAAAATATAAATCGGAATTGTACATTCCAAAGCACAATAAATTAAGGAGGTTTTTAATGCTTATGATTAATTTTTTTGTGAGTTAATAACATCATATATGTAGCTATTTAATGAGTTTCGGCTACTATAATGAACTATTGACATAGTTACCTGCCAAATCAAGTTGATAAGTGCATTTTTGTTTCTGTTCCATTCTTTTTCTAATTCACTTTCTTTTGTATATTTGTCACAACCCAACTCTAAGGTAATTTCAAAATCATTGGAAGATAAGTAGTTAAAGTCTTGCATACCTATAAAATACAGTTTTAGACAATTGTTTGTTTATAATAAATTATATATGTATATTCTATTATTATTTATATTCTATAGGCAGGATTAAAATAATTGACAGTTTTTGCATAGTAATATATACACAGTAACTACCAATGTAAATTGACATGTTTATCTTTGTACACCTGATGTAATAACTCTAAAAATATTTTAAAAACATATAACAATATTTTGTTTTTAAATTTCATCATTTTTAGTTTATTTTTAAGTGCTTTTTTTTAAAAAAAAGTATCAAGTGGTTGTAAAAAATATCATTTCTTCATTTAAATACATATAATTGTTTAAGTAGTATAGGTACTAATGAGTTTTCTTTAATTTTGTATCTTTGTATTTTTGTAATACGTTCATTAAATGACTTAACTTTAATTTATATAATATGTTATAAACTATATTATATTATTATATTTTCAAAGACCATGGACTTTCAGGGTGTATACATAATTTTGGCTCTTAATAATAAGGATGAACGTATATAAGGTTAGTTTTTGATTTTTAGACTTGAAATTTATAAAAATATCGGTTATTGATCACAGTGGACAAATTTGAAAATCGAAGCATTATTAAAGTCAGTTGACATTTTTTGAATATTTTCGTTATAATTTGCGTTGTCTTTATATATTTGTGTAATTTTTTTTTTTTTTGGAACAAAAGGACATTTCCGGTACAAATACCGATTTACACTTTTTTTTTATTATTATTTTAGTTCAGTTATGAGCCATATTTTGAAAAAATATATGTGTAATACTATTATTATAATTTAATTATTTGTAATATTAATATTATACATATTAGAAATATGTATAATAACTATATCTATTTATTTATAAAACAAAAACTAAAAAGTGCATATCAGTGATTTGATGGCACTAAATATCTATGTAAGTATTAAAGTGTAGAGTTTTTACTGTTTCATTAATTTTTTTAATATTTCTAAATATATTTCTTCGTTTTTTTTTTTTTTGCAACAATCTATGTTAAAATTATTTTAAGTCTTACCTCCTCTAACACTGTACCATTTAGCACCATTAGTGATGCCACCTTCTTTGCCAAAATTTGTATCACCTCCTCTACATGGCATTCTATTTGGATTTGCCATATCTGCATGATAGTTTGCGTAGGATAATGCTAACCACCTAAAAATTATTAAATATTTAAATTTATCGTCTCTGAAAAATTATCATTCAAGTATTTAGTCATAAACCTTACTTAAATGTATCATCATCTGGACTTGTAGCATATTCGCCTTGTACATTGCCATACCTACTAGCATCATATGGGTAGTTAGCTACTAAATCACCTCCATGAAGATTAGCAGATGCCACAAATGGTATGGACATAATCATTTGCATGACAGCCTTGGTTTCTGGTTGTACCTATATGCGGGTGTATGTATAAATAAATTATATAGACATGTTATTTTTACACCTGACACAATTAAAAATTATCTACTTTTTAATTATATATATATTTTTTAAATAATTAATTATTGAATTGACAGTCAATTCCTTAGATTAATATTTAGATATAGTCAATTAGAGGAATTAGGATTATAGTACTATAATACCCTTAAAATTGTAAGTTAGTTTAAATGCCTTGGCGAAGATGTGAAAAATACCATTATTATTAATTTATTTCTAATTATGAATTACAACCTATTCAGTCATACAGGATAACCCACTTCCAATAGTTTGTAAATAAGCGATAATATATAAATAATATCTGTTTACATATAAATCTTCTCCTCCAGGTGGGCTAAGGGGGTTATAGCCTTCCCCATTGCTTGTTTTCTTAGCGTTGATTAATTTAAATTGTATCTATAAAATAATACTAGATACAATAAATAATATTAATGTCACCTGAAGAATTAATTTCAATTAACTTTGAATTATAAAATGATAAAATTATTTTAAAAGCTGTAAGATTATTAGGTATCCCAGTAACGCACTTCTTAAAGTGGATTTCTTAAATTACATAATTTTATTGTATTGTTCGTATTACAGACCATAATGACTATGTTAATATTTTGATGAGTTTAAATTAAAATAATGTATTTTTAGTCCTTGTGGGTTATAATGATACCTTCCTATTTAAAATTTCTAATAATTACAAAAACACTATTGTAGGCATATAATAACTAATTAGAATATTAGTATGACAAATTATATCAGAAATCCTATTTTTTTTCCATGATTTAATGTACCTGCATTTTTTTTTTAAACTAAAGAATATAAAACAAAAACTACACGATTAAATTTTGTTATTACCGGTTGTGACAAATGATCCACCATTTGCATCAAATGGTTATTGACATCTTTGTAGTAAGCTTCGTTGTCAAAAACAATTCTGTCTAAATCTGGAAAGTTTCTATTTAAATCTACTCCCTCAGCATTGTCTCTTCCAATTAAATAATTACTTCCACCCTAAATGAGGAGTTATTCACCCAATATTATTACGCTAATATTATAAAACAAACTATTGCAATCATACGTCATCAGTTGATCTTTGCCACCCATCAGGATTCATCGATGGCATTAGGTGTATTCTAGTTTTTGTAATTAATTTTATTATTTCCTCATTCCCTGATTTAAATTCTTCGCAAAAGTAATCAGCCAGTTTCAACAATAATTCTCTTCCGAGTACTTCATTGCCATGCATATTAGCTATATATTTGAATTCAGGATTCACTGAAAAAGTTATTAAATTATTGTAAAGATAAATCAAATTTTTTGAAAAAAACAAATTTAAATTTTGGTGTTTTCGCAGCTACATAAATGTAAATTATATAGATATTTACATGGTCGATGCTCAGATGGATGAACTGAGAATACGAGGACCAATAGAGGACGACCTTCCACGGAGTTTTCTGATAATCTATAAATACTAGTGATGTTAGGGCATTTTTCATGCACTTCCAACATAGTGTCATACATTTCTTCATTATTGTGGTGTTTAAATTCAAACTTCTTTTGCTCTGAAGAATGAACGTTTATTGCAGTAGCTAACCACAATAGGACCCATATCGGCATCGATAATCTGAAAAATAATTTTTAATTTGTACCCTGAAAACTGTTTTATTATGAAGTGAAAATGTAATTTACCTGAACATTTGCATTCGTTTATTAATCATTTTAATTTATAAATTATACATATTGTTTAGGTGTATAATATTTAAGCATTTATAAATGAGTAGTGCTGAAAACTATTGAATGGAGTACCTACAAATAACTTAATGTAGTAACGTCCGGCTGGTTATAACAAAATGACAACGCAAGTTCACGGTCTGGGCATGCTCAAAACGTGTACGGTAAGACCATCCCACCCACCGGGACTTCAACATAATATTGATTTCATGCTGAATTACGTCAAGACCTGTAGACAATTTTGTTATTGTTAGTTAAACAGTTAATAATCAACATAGTTTTAAATTTTAGCTTCGTTTACATGTTTAAATATGCTTAGGTACTTAAAAAATATATACATAACATTAAAGCTTATGAACCTTCTAATTACTTTCGTCATAACCATTATTATGACCTATTTTTAAATAATCGAGAAAAATTTAAACGCACAGCTATTTAATATTAAATATAATTTATTTTACAATAAAAATTATTAAGTATGGAATACCTACTGGGTATTTATATGTGTAAAGTCAAGTTGTATACTGTTACTGTATGCTTATACCTTTTTTTCCGAGATAAATCACCACACGGGGACCGAACTGTTTGCACATTGCTTAATCCTCATGCGGCATCGTTTATTAAAAAATAGAAAAAATTTAATAATATATACATCATAGTTTTCCCCTCCAAACACAAACACAACAAGTATATGCTTAGGTTACTAACTGTATGCTAGGTTAGGTTATGTATACAACTGTATGCTTATACCTGTTAAACTACAATTAAATTTTAGTTTTCCGTTTTACAAATATTTCCCAATTAATATTTATTTTCAATAAAAAAAAATGATTGTTAACATTTGTGTAGTGATTGATAATGCATTTGAAGTAATGAAACAGAAAAAATCTATATTAGTATATTGGCAGGGTTATTTACAATAAACTGAAATTCAGTTATTTGATATTGAAATATCGTTTCAATTGACTGACGCTAGAAAAAACTGCGACGATTAACAACAAGTTTACACAACGAGTGACTTTGAATGAGCTATATAAACTATAATAAAATTAATATCAACTATGATAAAATTATAACATCAAGGTTAGTGAAATGAAGAACAAAAACATTATTTTTTTAACTTCCTTATTCATGTAATTAATAATTATTAGAGATCATATTTTTTTGTGTAAAAATATTCTCGAAAAATATATCAATTTAAAAAATCAATTACACTTTACATCTTTACATTTTTATAATGCTATATTATATTACATAATATAAATCAAAACACAAATATTTTTTTTCTTTTATTTTGGGATTCTATATAAAGATATTGATGTGTAATTCATGTTATAATTTATAAACGGTAAAGTTCGTAGCTTCGACTAAAATCGGTTGTTAATTAAATCAAGATAATATTATTTCTATATTCTATAAAAACTTTTATCAGTTATTCCTAACCTTGGAATTTGTTTGGTCAGCAATATATATATATATAGTAAGTTGTTCAAGATGGATTGATCTCAGCATGAGGATATCAGACCGTTAGGTTAGTTAACCTAACTTATGCCATTTAGAATTTTATACTTTTGAATAAATTAAGCGTAAATAATTTCAATTTCCATTTAACTTACACAATTTAATGGTTACATGTAAATATAAAAATAATTACTCCAAATGAATTAATTGAATTTGTTTCCTCTTTAATGCAGTAGGTATATCTACTGATGGACCCACTTGGTTAGTTCTGACAAAATTTTATATTAACGTTATTATAAATAACAACTAAATCGAATAAACTGGATTCACTGAATGGGTGTTGGGCACTCGTTTCGCATCACTTACCTCGACACAACTCAATATTTGTTTAGAATACAAAATAAAACCCTAAAAAACCTGCATGATTGTAAAACCATGATGGAACATATTTTCTTGTCGACCAGGTTTTGAAACTGAAAATAAATTTAAATACAAAATTAACAAACGACTAATGCAGCTAAAAACATTTATATTTTAAACTAATTTGAGAAAAATAATATATCTTTTCTCAGTGGCGTATTCACGGGGGGGGGGGGTTATAACCCCCGTCCAAATATATATTTTTATAGCACATTCCTTGATTGAAGTAACATGATATAATGTTGACAAATGATAAAATATTTTAATAGGTACTGCCTTGAAAATCAGAAAATATATTAATGTATATCTATAATTCTGTAATCCGATTCTAGAAAATAGACATTAACCATCGTCCATCAATTACAACACGAAATTTGAATTTGCAGCAAAAAGTTAACCATCTAATCAAAACCTCGCGTTTGACAGCTCCCGAACGCATCTTTCGGTGGTTTGTTGTGGGCGTTTGTGACGACAGTAATAATAATTTTCGATAGCAAAGATATTATAATAATGTTCATTTTAGTTTTGGCCTTTGTGTCACAAGTTGTGTTTTACTGTTGTTGAGGAGGCCTCAAATTACGCGAGTACTTAAAACTTAATGGTTATTATTTTTTTCACGACTCTTTATGAACCATAATATGTAAACAAAATTGTTAAATTTTAATAGCATATAATAAAACTACAGACGAATAACCGTTAATCAATGAAATATTATTTTGATATTTTCACTGCTCTAATGTAGCACCTGCACTTGATAATTAAGTATAACAATTTTCAACTAATGTAGAGCCTCACAAATACTTTAGGTAATTTTGTGAGAAACGAAGCTTACTATACGAGTTAGTGATTAAACTATAATATTTTTAGAGGGAAAAGTATTATTATGATGTCCCCAAAATATGCCACTGTCTTTTCTCTTAAATATAAATTCCTTCAGATATTCCGAACAATAATAGAGTTGATAAAAAATAGTGATGATTTTTACAAACTCAACTTTTAATTATATAGGTAATCATTTTAAAGAGGTACCACGTACCTATTTACAGTGGTCTAACATGGGTGAATTTAGGTATGTGGAGGCTTCAGGGCGAAATATATAATGAGGGCTCTTAATAAATAAACAAGACAATATTTTTTCTTACTAATAAAATAAAATGTTCTGTCATACTTAGTAGTAGTAGAAATAAACCATTTGTTTATTAATTTGTTAAAATTAAAAAAACAGCAAGTCGAATAAAATATAAATTTGCATTTAAAAAATAAAAACCTCTTAAAATGTGTCAGTTTAGATGATTCGGTAATAAACAATGAATAATCATGTTAATAAATATAAATTAAATATCTTTTCATTTTATACAAATTACAACTTTATTAATACAACCATTAATATGATGATCAGTAACAGATAACGCATGAATAACGGACTGATAGTCTTTATTTTCGAATTTGTGATCTATCGATTTACTTAAATAGTATTGACGATGAATTGTAGTTGACCATCATGTTAACTATAACATTTGACGTACAAACTACGACTCCCCACCTATATGAGTATATACCAGCGGTTCCCAATTAGTGTGAAGCCACGGCCCCTAGCCATAACTTAAATTGGTCTGCGGACCCATTTTTTGTAAATACTTACATTTCAATTTTATTTAATTATGAAAATGAAAAATAAATTTTACGATTTATTTTAAATATGATTTAATTTTTAATTTTATAATGTCTGTATTTTCATCTAGTTGCAAAGCAAACTTGTCACCTATAGATAGCCGATAATACTCGGAATTTCATATAACTACAAAGATACACAGATTTTACAATGATGTTTATTTTATTTTTATTTTTTTTTACGTGGAGACACTTTTTACTCAACTTAACTTTGTCTAAAAGTTTCATCCTGCAACTCTATAGACAAGAATTTGATGTAGATGGTACTTTAAGGGTTTATTAAGCTCCCATTTCAATAGTTTTTTCAGGCGAGCGGAAAAACAGCCTAAAATGGACCAAAAACAACGAACTTCACCGTAAACGACACTTTCATTAAATCGACTTCAGTAATTTCGTTATTACTCCAAAAATAATGTTGCTGGAAGCTTAAAATTTTCACCATATATTATTGATTTATCACTACATGCTTTAAAAAAGTTTCAACAAAATTTGACAACTTTTGGGCTAATAATTGAAGGTTGAAAATACCTAGTTTTTTAAAGTTTATCTCTAATACAGTTTTAAATATTTGACAAAAACTTTTGAAAATTTAATATGACTTTATTCATACACTTCTTTAAAGATTCTGCAAAAATCGTGACTCAGGATTTTTTTGTATTAGTGTTTTAGTAAATTATTATACAATTTTTACGTAATTAACTGTTTTTACGTCAATTCTCAACTTAAAACAGTTTGTTTGAAGAAATTGGTCAATCCAAACGGTACCAAAGAAATAACCTATTATTTCTTAAAAATTCAATACACTCATCCTCATTAACTTGCCTTAGGAGCGAAGAATATCCCATGGGTTTAAGTAATACTTTTTTTTATAAATAAATGGTTAGCTTTTGGGTCCTGGTGACCGACCCCAATACCACATCACCATCTTAACATACGAGTCCTTATATAGTTCAGTGGCTTAAAATGAATTTGAAATTATTTACTTAACTCAAGAAACTGTTTCAAGATTTTTCATCTGAGGATTGTGATTTACGTAATGTAAAAACATATTTTAAGATTTTTTACTTCTATAATTTAACTAACATAAATACATTTTATTTATTTTCAGATTATTGCAATATTTAACCTGATAAATAAAAAAATAATTTTTGGGTTACACAATACAAGTCAGAAGCAAAATAATACCTGTACACATCGCCTTTAGAATTATTTTTTGAAATGGGTTTAAAGGTAAAAAGAATTGTTACTCATTAATTTAAAAAATTTACAAGTATATATCAGTGTTTCAATTTCTTAAACTTACTATTTCTGTAAGGGTTTAAACCTCTTGAACCTACTTGTATAAGCCCTTGCCTGTAAAATGAACACTGATTGATGGAAAAATACTTAACCCTATGAAAATAATACCAGTGCTTAATGACTAATAAGAATGCTTGTTTGTTTCATAACATAGTGTCAGTATAGCTACTTTTTTTCAATAAATTAAATAATTTTTTTAAGCTTTATCAGGGTTGCCTCAAATTTTTAATTTTCAAATCCCCTGACTTTTCCAGGTTTTCCAGATAGGTTAAATCAATATAGTTTTTTTTAAACTTAAATTATTAACCCAGAAAATATTAATATCAACTAAAATTGTTGAATGAAAAAAAAAAAACTAAATTGTTACATATTTTATTAAAACAATTTTGTATGCGATGTTCGACATATTATTATTTTTATATACGTGAAAATAACATTATTCGTAAATAGGTATTCGACATTCGACAATAAATAATTCATAATTGAACTGAACTTATTTTTAGCTATTAGCAATTTCTTATCTTTTGCGAGGCGACGCGAGCGCCAGTAACAAAGTAGGTGTTACACTGTCGTCTCGCACTCTCGCAGGCTTGTGAATTATACGCATAGGTATTAAACTTTAATATCTATGATAATACCATTGATTATAAATACTAGGGAACCTTTAAAAAATTACAGTTCGAAGTTCGAGGAAAAGTAAGTTCGAATTCGAATTCGAACATCTCGAATAGTTCGAGTTTAGTATGTTCGAATTTTCGAATCAGCAAATTTTTTTTCCCAAAAGGTGGGACCAGCAACTTTTTGAAATCAGATTTTTATTGTATAATAATACGACTATTATTGTTAAAAGTTCAAATGTTTTAATATTTTAAAGTTCGAAAGTTCGAAAAATGTTCGAATAAAATTCAGATTCGAGTTCGAAAAAATTAAAGTTCGACCCATCCCTAATAAATACTATTTACTAGTACTAATACTAATACTAGTATTTATAATCAATGATATTACGTAAAAAGTATTCATGCTAAATAGTATAGGTACAGTATATTTCTAATGTAAATACCCTCGAATCTAAAGTACCAAGTTATTTTTAGTACGTTTTTTTTTTAATTTTTGTCATAAAATACAAAATAAAATACAGAATAAGAAATGTATAACGGTGTTTGTTAAATTCACAAATTTTTCCCGGTTTTCCAGGTCTGTGTTAACCCTGTTTATGATTACCATCAACAATTTGATTTAGTAAATAAATCGTTAAATAAGTAGATAAATATTTTGTTTTGGTGACATAATTCCCTGTGATTGCATATATTTACAGGTTATAGTGGCATAATTTTACCTTACGAAAAATTAGTCCCATTTCGTAAATGAATACCAGATTCCTGGTTACTTGATGTTTTAAGTTTAAAATCCAATAATACGCACTATTGATATTTTATGAAAATGTTGTGTCTAAAAATTTTATTTTTGAATTTATAACTGAATATCCAAAAACCGAATCTGTAAAAATATTATTTACAGTAGATTTTTCTATTTTTACTCAATTTTTAAATTATTTATTCAAGCACTTAAAAAATTACAAAGGAAAAAAATGACTTTTTAAGTATATGAAATATCTAATGTTGTTAGGACATAATTGCATAAATTTTGAATCATTTTTAGTACCCGAAATAGTGATTACATACAATATATAAAGGTAGAAAAAAAACATGTCATTGTAAAAATCAATACTTTGTTTGTTTCATTCATAATACAAGTGTAATTATTTGAATGGACTTTAATACATTCACCAGGTTAAAATTTATGAAATAAAAGCCCAAGTAAGGGGGAAGGAAGTTAATTAGCCAAACCCCTGGCTATGCCTCTGAATGTGATGTTTTTAACTGTGTTTATGTTCTAAGTTGATACTGAACCAGTTTCTACATAACTGCATAAAAATATAATTTTTCTGCATTATATTACGGCCACCAAGAGAATGCAACGAGGTGGCGACCAAAAATATTATTTTCTCGCACATTCCCATCGCTATACTTTACATCCCTGCGTAGTGAGTGGAGGAATTTACAGAAAGGAGTATTTACTAACTTTAAGTAATTATAATTATATTAAAAAATATAGGGAGAATGTGACTACAAAACCATGGAAATGCACAAGTTACATTCTCTCAGTAGCTGAAGTAAAGTAGTATATGGTTTTTTGAAAAAATAAATTGGACAATACAATGAATTTTGATGAAATAAAATAAAATAGATATTTTAATGAACAGTTCAAAATGTGTACAATTTTAATTTAATGCCAGAATTTGGAACTAAATGTTTTTAAGGCAGATACAGTACATGTTAAAATTTAATAACAATCAATTATAACGTTATGTAAATAATTTTTATTATTTTTAATTCACTTAATTATATTACAAAATTAGTGAATTTACTAAAAAAAAAAGTATTAACTATACTAGATTAGCAGTAATAAAAATAAAAATTAAATGAATAATTTGCTTGCAAGATTATCAAAACTAAAAAAAAGCATTATAAAAAAAAAAAAAAAAAAAAATAGAAGGTTTGGTTTAAATGCTATACTTATATTAATATAATATAAATATAAGCTAACTCAAGTAAGGTGAAAGAATATTCAACAACTTAAAACTTCTATATTTTGGTAGATATTAAAAGATCATAAGTTACTAGTTTTAAAATATTTCTGAATAAAAAAACCCATCTTAATATTTAGACACCACTACAGTTTATAACTAAACTTATACTCTGAAATAAAAAATATTATTTTAATTATAATATAAAATAAACTAACAACATAATAATTAAATATAATGTATTGCTAATAAGTTTGCAAAGGAACACAGTAAATTATAACATTTAGAACACATCACTTTTTTAAATGGTGTATTGTGTTTCATGTATAGCACAATGAAATGAGTGATATTTCCAGAAAAAAAAAATTGAATTAATAACATTTTCCATACACCTTACACTTTAAAATAATTAACTTTAACTTTATGAAAATAAAATTTCATTTTTAAAACTAATTTATTTTAAATGCATACAATATATTAAATAATAATTAAAAAAAAAAAAGAAAGATTTATCTGTTGTTTCAAGATTACAATTAAATGATAAATCAATTTGATATAGAATTAAGTTTGAAGCAAATATGAGCAATAAAAGCTCATAATTTTGATGTTGAAATAAATAATAGTAATATTCATATACAAATTAAAAAATTAAATTACTTCGTAACATTTAATTTCTAACTTAAACTTTCTTTTGTATTGATAACACATTAATACATTATCAATAAAATAAAATGAAAATTGATTTCAAAGTTTATAATTAACCTACTATATCTAACTACACAAGAGTGATTTATGATTTAATGTGTTAACAAATATAACATACAAGCTTTTTAATATTATTAAAATTAGTTTGTAGATTACATATAAAAATTAAATAATAAAAAAATATAGTCCTAGAACTTAATAAATTACAGAAAATAACTATTATAATGAATAATTGACCGTTATTTTCAAAAATCACTAATTAATTTAACATTCATTATTGTGTTATGTACATGATACATGTATACTTGAAAGATATTTTGGCTACATAAATGATTAATGGAAAAACAGTTCAAAGATGATAAAATGAAAAAAAATAGTAATTATAAACAAAGAAAAATGAGGAATACAAGATAAAAAGGAAACAATATTACACATCAATTTTAAGTTATGTTCAGAAGTGACCCTTAAATGAATTAAATTGAGATATTTAGATACTGTTGAGCTAAATACAAGATGTATAATGATGTTAGTTTAATGGATTCTCTGACTTTTCACTAGAGTCTGATTCTGTTTCACTATCATCATTCATGTCGTTTATGTCTACTTCTGCACCAGAAAACATGTACCTCCTTTTTTTCAACATAAAATATTTATTTGCTGAAACAATAAATAAATTAATGAATAAAAATTTAAAAAAGAAAAAAAAAAAGAAAAGATAATTTATTACATGGTAAATATGCAGCTAGACTAGATTTTTGAGGGTCGTCTGGATCAATACCGCTATCCCTTGTTGAATCTGTTGATAAATTTCGCTGTTCACTTGAAGAACCAGGAGCATATCTGTCATCACCAAGTGGTGGTGACATACTATTGGCACTGTCTCTCGTGGAATCAGTAGACATTTCACTTTCCACAGTAGCAGCATTAGACCTATTAAAAATAAGAACACATGAATTATTTTAATAAATACACAGATAGATTTGACTTTACTCCTCAAATATTTTTACCTTGGAGATGATGTAGGTGTATTCAGAGTTTTAGTTTCAGTCAATTCTTCTTTGCACCAGCATATCTCAGTCCAATCTGAGCCAAGCCTATTGAAAATATTTAAATGAATAGTCATATTTAAATTAACAGAATATTTTAACACAATTTTAATTTATAAAATACTTACATACGACAAAGGTGATCGACAATAACATCACTATCACCAAGAAGTTCTACATCAAAGTTCATATGTGGAAGTCTTTCACGGTTGATCAATATTTGGGGAACATGTTTATTTAACATGTCTTTGAAAAAATAATAAATTTAGTATAAAGTATTTAAAATTGAACAATATTTTTGATTTAAAAATGATTGTAATAGGTACTTACTAGGTATGCGAGCAACTGGACGAACTTTTAACGATGATCCAATAACTATTAACAAATCACAATTATTTTTGTCTTCTTCTATTGCCTTATGGAAACTGTCCGGAAGACCTTCTCCAAAAAATACAATATCTGGTTTCATAATACCTAAGAGTTAAACAAATAGTTATTAAACGTATCAACTATAGTAAATAATTAAAATTTTACCAGCACTATTAACACATATTGGGCAGCGGGGAATTCTTTGTTCAAATACATCTGGTCTAATTGTTTCTGCAGATACTTTGTGTCCACATTGGGTACAAGATGCAGTAGCAAAAGATCCTAATATATTAAATTATACATTTAGAAATATATATTATTGATTGAACGATTGTAAGTAATTATTTTACCATGGCATTCAATGACATTTTCAATACCAACAACTTGTTCCAATGTATCTATGTTTTGAGTATAATTTCGTAAGAGACGTCCTTTCTTTTCTAAGATTTTAATAAACCTAAAAAAAGTTTATAACGCTTAGTTGAATAAATATATCAAATATATACAATTATAAACATATTTATTAGAGTACATACTGGTGGGATGGTGATGGTTTAAATTGTCCCGGGTAGATTTCTCGGGCAAATTTAAAAAACGGCCTAGGATCTTTTCTGAAATAATCTATACAAAACATAGATTGAGGATCTGGTAAGTCAGGAAATTCTGTTGCAAGTCTAGCATAGACACCATTATGACTTCGGAAATCGGGTATTCCACATGAAACGGAAACCTAACAAATAAATTATTATTTATTGTTTACAATATTTTGTTAAATATTTATGAATTATTAAATTACTTACACCTGCTCCAGTTAGAACCATGATTCGACTGCTAGTTTTTAATAATCTCACAACATCATTAAGTGAACTAACATTGCGTAGACGATTACGTATTGGTGAGTCATCAGTCATACTCATAATAATCTATTAAATAAAATAAATTATGATATTTGTAAAACACAATTTGTACATTTAAATTTTTCTACTTACTCTCCACAATGTTATATCTTCTAATTGAGATGGGACAGAAGCACCAAATACTTGATGTAACAAACGCCTTGGGTTTATACCACCCATTATTTGACGCTGTACCCAATTCATTGAACCTGTTGAATATTTATAATTAGATTTTATTTGAATAGGTAGAATAACAAATGTTTATAATACCAGGTACTCCTTTATCAGAATCTGCGTTGTCAGAGTGAGTGCTGGCATCTGAACTAGATGAAGAAGAAGAATCATCATCCTCAGGTTCTTCTTTAGTGTCTGAACTTTCATCAAATATACTTCATGAAAAATAAAATTTCATTAATGCTTAAATTAAGTAATGAGAAACAGTATTTCACTAAATACCTTGAGTCTTCTGGGGATTCCGGCAAACTTGAAGACATTGTTAATGGTGTTGGTGAAGTTGGTTGTAAATAATTTGGCGAAAGAGTGTCTAATGATTTGTATGATTGCTGGTACATACTATTCGCTAAAATCATAAATTATGAACTATACTTTAATATTAAAATAAATACCATGTTACTTAGTATGCTAATTATTAGTTTTTCATTGAATAAACCAAAATCTTAACTAATGATCCTCAACTTTTTGAAAATGGTAACTTTTAAAATTGAATATTCAATATAATTTGTAACCCATTACAATACTTATTATATATTATTATGATTACCTTTTTTAGGTTTGCTGTGGTTTAGTTTGTTAAGTATATTAAACTATATTCATTACAACTATCATAATATTTAAATGCATATTTTGTTCCTTGAGAGATGATTCATTAAGATTTAATTACTATTAAAATAGTAATTGGTAGTATCTAAGTAATGTTCATTAATACTTTTGTGATTTTCTATATTGAAGTTAATTCAGCAGTGGGTGGTTGTTTACGGTTTTAATTGGTTGAAAATCTCAAGGTTAAAAATTGAAGATCTATACTAAGAACGGATAATTCATTATCCTAGAAGCAATTTATTGTGGCTTATGTATTTAGTAACTATACAATACATAATATTAATATAACACAAGTAAAATAAAGTATAAACATAATTTTATTTTAAGAAAAAAAAGTATATCCTTTTTTTGTAGAGTAAGGATTCTACTCTTTATAGATGAATTAATATCTATTAGATTCTTAGAAACCTACTTTTCAATCAAATTAAATTAACAAGGAGACTAATAAACAGTATTTTAAAATAAGTTCATAGTTAATATCAACAATCAAAAGAAAGTTGAAATACTTAAACCAGAAAATTAGAGGGGAAACCAAAATTTCAAGTAAATACCTTGATGTTTAAATACTATTTAGGGAAAATCAATAGGTAACTAAATAGATTATGAAACAAAATTTGTCAATAGTAAAAGTAAATTGATTAGTAAAGAAATAGTTTATGAGAAATTAATTTTTTGGGCGCAAAAAGTAAACAATGTTAACACGAATGGAATGAAGTGATATTTGCCAGTCAATAAAATGATAAGAATATTATTTACCGTAATCATCAATGACAATATACGATTTTATTTGCGAATGATAAGAATTAATTTTTAGTCATAATATTGACTATGTTTAACTCGGAAAAACTGCGTTGAATTTTTCACTACGAATGCCGGAGACCAATATTAAGTGAGCAACTGCGCATTATTAACAAATGAATTCTTAACACGTGTAAATAAGTGAAAATACTATGATTTAATAAAAGTGACCAAGTACATAAATTGATTTTTAGGAAGATAACAGGAATGTTATCATTTTACATGGTGATGGAATTTTTTTTAAACGAGTGAAGGGGGTGCGCGCAGTGACAATATTGTTATTGACATCTAATCTGTGGTCATAGCACGACATAATTCCGAGACGTCACGAACTTGGAAAAGTCGACGGACACCTCGTGGAAAAGAAAGCGAACCGATGACGTCATCGGCGTCGTAGTACGGTAGGGGACGGGTGGAAGGGGGCACGCCCTACCGTCACCGGCAAAATGTCGGCTCTCAAACGGGAAAAATTCCGCCATGTTTGAGGGACGGCGGGCATCAAGACGCGGCTAGTCGCGCAATTTCGCTGCACTTACCGTAACATTCGCCGGACGGAAACCCAGTGAATCGTTGTCCGAAAGCTTCAAAATGCGAACTTTGAGCAATTTCGTCGGCGAACGAGTATCGCATGCGTTTTGCAGGTGCCGCGGCCAAATCCGTGTCCAAGTCACCGTCGTCGGACGCCATTGCGTGTATGGTGTGTGCGGGCGCGGTGGAGACGGCGACGTGGTGACCCTCCAAATCGCGCGATCGCTCTGACGCCACTGAACACCGACCAATCGCGTAACATACGCGAGCGCGGGCCAATAGAATCAGATGGAGGGAATCCACGGTTAGCAGTGCAGCCGCGGATCCGGTTCCCGAACGCCGCGCTTATTTGAAAAATCTCTCCTTATGTCGTTATCAAAACTAAAGGATTTTATTTTTATTTCATGACAGTCTCGACAGGAAATATTAATATAAAATACCAAACACAGAATTTTTTTCATGCTTAAAGATTGGCTTTTGAAATTTTTTCATGTCTTATAGTTAACTGAGAAATACATTCATTCATGATTCATAGTTGTTAAAATGTAGGTGAGTGGAAAGTTATATGATTATGATGGTGTCAAAATACTAATTGGAATCAGAAATTTAATTTAATTTTGTCATTATATATGTATGTTGAATTACATTAATTCGTAATTTTAAACTTATATTTATCATAATAATTATGTTGAAATAATAAATGATATTGCTTAGTATAAAGTAAAATTAAAGCAACCAGTTATAGTTTGTATTAAAATAATGTTGTAAAGTATACATTTAATTTGGAAAGCATTACATTATTAATTAAATACTTACTGTACCTACTAGTAATACTCTAAGTGACATATTCAGGATTCTGTCCATCATACATATTATTTTAATGCTCCTTACAGTTCTTATATAGTTACTTACGAAATTAGTTTGAGCTACTGTATAGTAAATCATACAATTAGTGAAACAAAGGATCTATTTATTTTTTTACAAAAAATTTTAACTTTTTCGGGTAGTAGTAATGTTCCAAGTTTTCATTCAATAATAAAATTTAGATCACATATAGCACAAAGATTGTACTTAAAAAAGATTATTTTTCTCTTCTCTTTTTCAGACATGAAAAAAAACTGCTTAAAGCAAGTAATATTTCTCATAAATAACTTTTACTAAATTGATTTCAGTTAGTTATACCTAGAATAGGATTACCATATTTTATTTGGCGAAAATCGGGACAAACTTTTTTTCATTTTTTTAATCGATTTTCCGATTATGCAATATAATTTTTAACATATTATATAGATAATAATTGAAGCTTTTAATATCAAAGAATATGTATGATAAAATATAAAATTTTTTATCTGTGCCCCATGTGTTCTTTGTCGGAAGAAGAGTCTGAGTTGTTTGAAACAATGTTTTGTTGGCAAGTATGGAACCATAAAATCAACAAGACAAGTTATCAAAACTTGTATTAATTATTAAAGAAAATTCAACAGTAACAGTGTAATTAATCTAATTTTTTTCGTGATTTTGGCCATGTGCTATTCATTAATGAAAATACATGTTCCACACTGGCATTTGAGCCAGATAATGAGAAACAAAATTCAATGACTATATAATCGACAACTACATTTTGCATGTTTGTTCATAATTATATCAGATCTTACTCCTTACCTTTTTCCATCAAATGTCTAATGAAAGACATACATAAACTATTGAAGTCTCATTCCAGTACAATATACCGTTATCAAACACATTATCGGGACACCACACTCAAAACCGGTACTGTCCTGGCCAAACCAGGACATATGGCCACCCTAAACTAGGAAAGTTGCTAAATACTTGAAAATTTCACCATATATTTATAGCTTATAACATAGTGTAAAAGTCTAAAACTCCAAGCCAAAGTTGCCAATTTTTGGCCCGAAAAAACTTAAAAATATAAATTTATACCTCGTTTATAAAGTAGTGAAAATTTTATATGATCATTCTCGTACACTTTTATAATAATACTGTACAGATTTTAAAAATTGTAACTCAATAATTTTTTTAAAAGCGTCTAGGTAAATTATTTTAAGATTTTTATTTCGATTTTCAACTTCAAATGTTTATAAAAAAAAAAAAAAAAATTGGTCCATCTAATCGTTAAGAAACTTAAGATACAGATAGAATGTATTAAGAATCTTTTGGTAAAAAGAATTTTTCATTTGTCAAACAAGAAAACTTTAAATAGATTTAATAATAATAATAATAAACATACTGATAATTAAACTAAAAACTAAAAAATGGTATATTTATGTTATACTAAAGCTTTGATCAGAATTGCTTAGCTAAAGAAATGATCAATCATTCCTTTAAAATTCAACTCAATTATCTTCATTATTTTGTACAAGGAACAAAGACGTTTTCAACTGTACAGTGATTATTGATTTTTGTGATCACGAATAGTCGGGTTAAAAAAAAATCAATAAAGTGTATTAGTGCACTTAATCTTTTAGTATTAAACCCTTAATAAAATTCATAATAAAATAATGAAGGTAAATTGTATTTAAATATATATATATATATATTTCGTATTGATATCTGACCTGTTTGAATGTCATTCGTGGAAATTATATTCTTTGATTCAAACTAAATGTTACTACTAGAGCCAGATAGGAAAAGAACCTGCCCACCAGTAACTTACTAGTAATATTAGAACTAGTTGAATACTGTACTTTCACACATCCACTTAATATATAATAGTAGTGGTACCATATATCAGTCCAAAGAACTTAAAAATTGTTAAATTTTAAATATTATTACTCTGAGAAGATGGAATGAGTCATGAATTAAAAAAAAAATAAATAAAAATATATTTGGTCTATTAATTTCTATGTAATATACTCTTAAAAAAAAAAGGGAAAACATAAGTATTGATTTAAATTATTGGAGGGGGGGGCTGTGATTTTAGATAAATTTACAGAGGGTGAATAATTAAAAAGGTTGAGAAATTATGCCATAGTGAATTAATGAAATAACTGTTTTAAGTACAAATTAAGTGTTATCATTAATTATATGTACTTTTTAGAAAAAAAATCAATACATTTATATTATAATATGGGACATAGTTATTTGATTGATATTTGGGACATTATTCAATTAACAATTAATTGTATAATGAATTTGAAATAAATCCTATATGTAACAGGAAATTTCTAATGAGACAAATAAATTCAATGTTCATTAGGTATTTAATATTAACTATTTAGATATTTCACCACACATAGATAATGTGTGTTGGTACATACTTTTATGAATAAAAAATAAAAGGCAGTCTTGTCAACTAACATTTAGTAGGGAATCAGAATACGTGTTTATATAAAAATTTAATTTTGAAGAAATGGATAATTGATAATGGACTATTGATATTTTTTACGAGTGAAAAGTAAAAATTACTTAAAATGTATTCTTTTAATAAATTTATATCACATTATATTTATTTATAAGGTGTAAAGTATCAATTTAAATTGATTTATATCTCTAAACTAAAACTATACTTAGGTGGAATAATCTATGACTAAATTATTATAATACTTACAAAATATATATATATATATATATTAAATTTTGATATACACACATCAAATAATATATGTCACAACTGAATATACTTTAAATTATATATTTATTTAAGTTACAAGTATGACCCAACAGCAGATTGTTCAGAGTTTGTCTAGTAAATATGGCTTTTTATTAGTAGTACTTATGCTGCATTGAATAAACTGGGATTGGCATCTACCCTGGCAAGTAATGTGTTGGAAGAAGTTAGTTTGATGCTACCATGCAGCGAGTAGAAGTTTCAACTTTTTTTTGTCAACATTCAAATAAGTTACTGATACATTTTTTTTTTTAAGAGACGAGTTAAAGAAAAAGGAATGACTAACTTACTAAGTAATGGAATTAAGTCCAACAATTTTATTAAAGAAGTGTTTTTATTTACATTCACAAGCAAGCATATTCACTGCTCCGCAAAGTACATTTAATCACTTCAATTATTTTACTGAAAAAAAAAAAAAAAATGATCAAAATAAGATTTAACAAGAATATATTATAATATTTCGATAAATTACCTTTTTTCCTGCAGCTGCACCAACTTTAGTCTTTTTGGTACCTCGAACCTTCTTCATCCTGTTCTTCCTTTCCTTTCTCTGTTTACGGGTTTGAGTCTTCTTTTCATATAGTCCATGCTAAAAATAAAATATAAATATTTTAGTTTATGATGATATTTGTACATGTATTTGTTGATATATGACATATATTTTTGAAATTCCTTATTTTAAATTTACCCTTTGCAGTCTATATTTGGGTTCAAATTTCTTTGCATGATCTAAAGTATCATAGATAAGAGCAAAACCTGTTGATTTCCCACCACCAAAGCATGTTTGAAAACCGAAGACAAATACAACATCAGGCAAAACTTTGAACATCTTGGCTAATTTTTCACGGATGTCAGTTTTTTTTGGGGATGGTTTCCCTGGATGCATGACATCAACAACCTAAATTAAAACAAATGATAATTTTTAATTTGAAAAAAATAAATACACTAAAATTTAACATGAGAATACTTTTTATTTTAATTCTAACTCAAAAGTAATGAATATTTTCTTAAAAAAAAAAAAAAATACAAAGTTAGTGGAAATTTAAATCTCACATAAAATAGACATGGATAATTTATTCATATATATTTTAAGTATCTTCTTCTTCAGGTGCCTATCCGATATCGAATGTTGGACAACTAAGAGAAGTTGTAACTAGGGAAGAAAAGGTTACTGTGCAGTGGTTTCCCGTTGCCTTCTGCACAGGGGAGATGGCGGCCGCTCTCTTTAAACAGTCACCTGCCAAGAGAGAGTTACTCATGACCAAGGTTTGAACCAGCGACATTATGCGTCAGCGGTGATGCCTAGTTCCACTTGGACCCTCTGTCTCCCATTTTAAGTACACTAAGATGAAAATAAAAATGACGGATATAACAGTCACACAAGTTTGACTGGGCCCCAATTAAAAAAAAAAAAAGACATTTGTAAAAAAAATGTATTGTGTTAACCTTACTTGTATCTAAATATTTTTATGTCTACAGTATACAATCATATTGTTGAATGATCAATTGATATTAACTATTTACTCTGAAATCTAATATCACAATTTAGTGGAAAAAACTTATATTTTGTTCAGATTTTTTCTCTTAAATCTTCCACTGAACATGGAACAACCAACATTTTTAATAGTAAATTACTCTAGTTGTAATACATAAATCAATATTGACATATTAAATAGATGAAAATTCAAGATGTATATTGAAATATTTTTATGTCAAGACTATTTCAGTTTGGTTATAGGTAACTTAAATTTTGTAATATAAAAGAAAATATTTACTGCAAAGTTAGGCTAGGCAGAAAAGAGTAAAACATTGTTTAAATTTTATAGTATAAATAATCATTAGATTTAAGATCATCTATATACTTACCATTTGTTTTCTGCATAGCAAACGGTTGGTCATGAACTTGCGAGTTCTAACTGTAGCAGTAGATGTATTGGCAACCTAAAAATAAAAACCGAACAAAATATAAAAATATATAACAAGTAACTTAGGAGTCATTAGAATAATGTATACTTCAACACAGACATTGAGGACACAAAATATAATTTTATGATTTAATGAGTAGTTTGTACAGATAACTTGCAAAAAAATAACTAAAGAAATGTTACATTTATAATAATGATAAATTCATTTCAGGAAAAATGGTTCATTTACACTTGAGAAATGTACCACAAGTGATAAATGATTTCAAGTTAAAACCTGTAGTGATCTGATATCAATTTACATGACATTTACTTTAAAACTACATTATTTACATGAGAATAAATTACGAAATTAAAAGGAAAAAAACTAAGAAAAACAATTGTAATATGCCAATGTTAAATGTATTGTATAGAATCTGGATGCAAAATAAATTATTTTGAAACTGGATAGTAAAATTTTTCTCATGAAATGCCGATATTTTCTGGGCAATACTTTTCGTGAAATAACAATCAAATTAAGTCATTAGAATACTGTTGTAAATGTTTAGAGTGTTTTAATGCTCTACATTTTTAGATTAAAACGGATAAAAATTAAAAACTTACCATTTTGGCTGTTAAAAATCCGTAAGTTTAGGATAATAAAACTAACTACATCTGAACACCAGGCACGAAAGAAGGAACGATGTAACAACAATCGTAGTATACTTCATACTCGTAATATCTACGCCGAATAGAATGAACATAGTAACTATGAAATTTGTTGGTCGCATAAAATTTAAGCTGTTGGTCACACTGGTGCCGTTTGTTTACTAAAATATTTTACAATCACTTTTAGGAAATGTATCAGCGGTCAGTGTCACTGTCGTTAGTACTGTTAATTTTCTCCATCTTGCTGGTGTTATGTTGTTAATTTATTTGTCATTTAAAATTTTCAATTTCAAATGAAGTACATTATTATTAAAACGATCGTTATTTGTGGTTGTGCGTAATTATAAAATGAGCCCTGAGTTCGCTGGTTTTCGGCCTGTTATGTATATATCGGTAATTCGGTGATCTAATCTTTTATACATACAACCAAGTAGGGATTGACCATTTTTGGCGGACTATTCAGCACATATTTTATACAGCGTACATTAAAAATGCCAGCTGCTGAAAACGGACCGTTACAAACAGAAAAGGAAATGGATCGAGCACCAATCATTAACGGCATGGAAACTTTACCAAAAACAAAACAGGTAATTTCCTGTTTATTTTTCTAGGAATTATAATTTATGTTGAAAATTCATAGATAAATTTTTCGAGCATATAATTGGTATTTGAGGGGGTTCAAAATCCATGGACCACCCTTGTTAACTACTATTTTATCTATTTGTAACATTTTATTCACATTATCTTCAAATAGATAAAATAAACTTCTCATGTGGCGTTACTGCGATGATATATTTTTTATTGTTTACTTACACTATTAATAGTAATATTAAATTTGATAGTGGTTGAATTATACATTGATTTTGAAGTAGTAAAATAATTATATATTTATTCCCAATTTTTAAATTTTCAGAGTTCTCCTAAAAAAATTAGAAATGGATAATAACTTTGAATTCTGAAAATTTTGTTTCATAGTTATAGAAATATTCAAAGGTTTAACAAGTTTTAAACACTGACTGGTTACTTATGTAATTTATGAGTTAGGTATTATCGTTTATACTATGAAAAAGAAAATGCTTGTAACTAATTGAGTTAAAATAGTATTCTTAATCTTGTTAGTCATTGATATATAGTTTGACCTAGTGCATTATAATCAGAGAAGACATAAAAAAAATAATAAAATATTTTAATTCAGGATAATTTTGATTTACCTAAATGAAATATTTTATTATTATGATTGAATAAGTCTAAATTTATTCATAATATGAAAAATTCAATTATGTTTTTGAAGATAACAATATCTCCATTCAACAATTAAGAATCAAAAGTCAAATAGATTTAATATGTATTAATATTTTCAAAATGCAATGAAGAAGTTGTAATTGTTTACATAATATCAAGTTTAATGTTTTCATTGATAGATATGTAGTAATATATTATAATTAAATAATAATGTAGAAATTTTGTTGTTAAAATATAAAAATTTTGTGTTACTATTATGATTTATCATATTCGTGTTTGATATTTTTGTTTAGTAGTGTTGGTTTTTTGTTAATTTTTGTGTCCACATTTTCTCTCTATTTGCATTCTTGTTTATTTTATCAATTGTTGATAGTATTAAAAATACTAGTACAAATTGTATACAAAGTATGTGTGGTGTTTATTTGATTTCTATTCAAATTTATTTTTAATGTAAAATTTTAGCTAAGTTAAATCAAAATTATTATTTAAATAAAAACCTATTATTTTGACACAGGATTTCAATAAATCAATTTAAACCATTTCCCCAATGAAGTTTAGTCCTAAACTTAAAAGTTAATATTTTAGTTCTTGTTACCTACATGATTTTTGGTAATAATGATTGTTTTGTCCAAAATATACATTTCTGCTTTTTTGTGCATTCCAGATTAAAAATCAGCTGACAAATGAACTATTAATTATTTTTAATTTGTTACTGTGTTAATTGTTAAAAATGAAATACTAAATTAATTCAGTAGGAATAAATCTTGAATATCTTTAATTTTAATAGTCCTAAATGGATTTAAGATTGCTTAATAAATAATAAATAAATAAATAATTACAAATGATTTTATTGAAATTAGTGAAAAATCTTAGTTTTATCAAGAACTTAAGTTTTTCTATACTGTTTGAATACTAGGATATTTAAAGGTATATAATGTAAGTACATTATATATAAGTATATTGACCTGGATATATACTTCGCACCATGGGTATTCTTCTCTTCTTTGACAAGATAATGTTGATAGATTTAAAGAACTTTAGATGAGCTACTTTTCTGATTAGTGAACCATATGTGTATAAATTTTATTGAAATTTGAAATCGATGGATCATCATCATTTTTGGAAAACGATTCTGAGCATAATTTCAGTAATAATTTATTTTTGTATAAAACTAGTTAAATTTTAGAAAAAATGAAAAGCCTTAAAATAAAAATTTGATGCAATTTTCAAGTTTTGTATTTAAATATACTGGGATAATTATAAGAAAAAGCCATATTGATTTCATAATGTTTGTGAAAATTCTCCATTTCATCGTATTTATATATTTTTAGCTTATATAATAAAAATTAACCCATCCAATTTCCTTTTCTAAGATTAACACCCGATTTTTCTAGACACGTGATAATGTCTGTTATACATTAGAAATTTGATAAAATTACCGAACGTTCATCAAAATGTTTACCGAAAGTTATCATTAAATAATTATTGTGCATTTTGAATTGACTTAGCATCATTTGGGTTAAATGTGTCGACCACTTCTTTGATTTAATCGAAATTCTTACCATAATAAAAGGCGGCATCTAGCCACGTTCCCCATCGGGTAATAATAGGTTGTAGGGGTAAACTTAAGTTTGGACATTTTTCTTTAAAAGTACCTATCCGAGTAGGTGCTTTCAAAAAAACTTTTTTTGTATTAGATATCAACAAATCAACATTTGAGAATTTAAGAAGAATGTCGGCAATTGGCATGTATACCAAATTTTAGAGTAAAATTTAAAATATTTTATTTAGTATTTATAAAATAGGCAAATTTTATGTTATTATCCAGAAATATACTGCATTTTGATGCAATAAAATAAATTGATAGCAGAATCTATGTATTACGAAACGTCAAGATATTTAATCAGAATTGTTATAAGTCAAATGTAGAAGAATATGCATTTGCATAAAAATCCGGGCCCTAGTCATAAATAATAGTTAGTATCTTATCATTTTTTTTTTTTTTTTTATAAATTATGCTTTTATTTAAACTAATAAAAAGTTGGTAACAACCAGATAGTTCAAAAGTTATGATTATGATGTGTGAATAAAAACGTGTTTGCAATAATGTAACTTACTTATTTGTAATTGTTTATACAATAGTATATAAGTTACATGGTTATTTATTTATTATCTATTAATTATGTACTGTAGACCAGTGTTTCCCAACTTCTTTTACTCGCGGAACCTTTGCAGGAGCTTGAACTTTTTGTGGAACCCCCATATTTTGCTATAGATGTAATGCTGACATAAGTTTTTTACACTTAAATGAGAGGATTGTCGGATACTTCCGGCACCCGGTTTTCGCGGAACCCTTGGCGCCGGCTCACGGAACCCTTAGGTTCCGTGGAACACCAGTTGGAAAACACTGCTGTAGACAACACTTAAAAAATATTAAAACTACCACAGAATGTTTATGTTAACTAGGTTAGGTTAGGTTTGGCGCTTCTAGACCTATAATTTTAGGGGACTAAAAATGTCTCCTTAACACTTCTACATAATTGATGTAGATTATATTTTAATTCAAATTTATAATACATACATTTTATATAGATACAAATTTAACTCTATAATTTTAATATTATTTTAACATAAATTAACATTCCCTAGATGTAATCACATTTATATTTAACTATTTAATCTAGATTTTATTTTAATACAAATTTCCTATCTTTAGCACCGTGCATTTCTAAAATATCATCATTATTTAAAGAGTTAACAATTTATCTGCAGAAGTATGGAGGAGTGAACAAATCGAGAATGATTGGAAAATGGCCATCACATGCCCAATTTTCAAAAAAGGTGACCCTTCAAGAGTAGAAAACTATAGAGGAATCAGTCTTTTAGACTCACATTTAGAACCACATTTTTACTCTACGGTTTATGGAAAAATTCTATGAGTTTAACAAAGATCTTCACTTAATATTTATTGATTTTAAGCAGGCGTATGACTGTATTAACAGGGATCAACTTTTTGGACGGTACTTATAAATATTGGAATCCCTTCAAAACTTGTAAGATTGGTCAAAAGCTGCAATGAAAATACGTTTTGTCAAGTGCGGTATATGGGAGAAGTGTCCGAAAGTTTTGAAGTCAAAACAGGGTTAAGATAAGGTGACGCTCTGTCTCCAGTATTATTTAATTTGGCACTAGAACAAGTAGTAAGAGATATGAAGGATAACAGATCCATGGAACTAGTTGGGAACAGGACCTTACTGGCATATGCCGATGATATTGTTACCATGGGAGAATCGCAAGACCAGATAGCCTCAAGTACAGCTAAGTTTATAGAAGCTAGCCAAAGAGTAAGACTGAAAATTAATGAAGATAAAACAAAATATAAGTATGATAATTTTTAGGCGTTTAATCAATAAACAAAACCTCAGTATAGGACAATACACTTTTGAGCAGGTGGATAACTTTAAATACCTCGGAGTTAATATAAATACAAACAATAATATGCACAATGAAATAAATTTGAGATTAGCGACAGCAAATCGAAGTTATTTCGCCATGAATAACATGTTCAAATCAAGACTTCTGTCAAGAGAATCAAAGGTAAAACTTTACACTACTTATCTACGTCCAGTCATCATGTATGGATGTGAGACATGATCAACAACAAAGGGTGACGAAGGAAAACTGTTGAGGTTTGAGAGAAAGATTCTGAGAAGAATATATGGTCCTATACGAAACCCGGATAATGGGGGATATGAGCGCAGAAAAAACACAGACATAGAAAGGCTTTTCAACAAAGCAAACATTCAAAGTTTTCTAATATACAAAAGATTAGAATGGGCTGGGCATGTTTGGAGGACGAAGCAGGAGCTGATCAATAAAGTTTTAACTAATAATCCATCTGGGAAGAGACCGCGAGGAAGACTGCGTCAGCGGTGGATGGATCGTATAAAGAGTGATCTAAAAAGAACGGATCAAACCGTAGTAATGGAGGAGGCCGATAACAGGGACCGTTGGAGAGCTTTGGTAGAAGCTGCGAAACGCCTTGAAGCCGTGTTAAGCAAAAGAAGAAAAAAAACAATTTATCTCGTTATCGAGAATGGCAATTTTTTGGTATGACAAAGGAGACATTATTTTTAACTAAGAAATTCTAAACATGTTGTTCTATGTGTATCCAAAGTGTCATTATGATTGGACTGATCAATTTTTTTAGTTAACATTTAATGTTGAAAATCTATGTATTTATTCCATAAAAATGAAGTTATGATTTACTTAAACGTTTGTTAAAAAAATCCCGAATCACGATTTTTCAAATTGTTTCAGCATCGTTATTAAAGTATATATATGAGTGAGGTCGTATTACATTTTTATAATTTTTAGTCAAATATTACAAACTGTATTCAAGATAAACTTTCAAAAACAAGGTATTTTTAAAGTTCTATTTTTAGCCCAAAAGTTGTCAAATTTTTTAGAACTTTGGTTAAGTGTGTTGTAATATGCCATTCGTATATAGTAATACTATATATTATGTAGTGAAAATTTTAAGATTTTAGCAACATTGATTCGCGAGTTGTGATTATTAACTGAAATTGGTTAAATGAATGTGTTGTTTTCTACAAATTTTACCGTTTTTGCTTGGGTTTTCGGCAATTTTTCCTCACGCCTAGAAAAATACTCAGGAGAAAGAAAAATTAATTCTTAAAGGTACTATTTTCATGTGATTTCCGATCTATAGAGTTTCTTGATGAAACTTTTGGACAAAGTTAAGTTTTTTCAGAAAAAATAAATAAACATCTTTGTAAAACCAATAGATTTCGTTTCACACAGGATGTAAAAAATGTGCCAATAATTAGATTAATAACTTCGTAAAATATGTAAACAATATACATTGCACTGAAGCTATCTTAAAATTTTTTTGATTAAAGAAATTATTTCCCTTTTCTATGAAATTAAATACCTCCATCACCATTATTATGTCTGAAGATCAGTGGACGAATTTCTTTCACCATTGTTTTAACGGCTTTTTAATGTGAAATTAAATTAAAATAACGTTATTATAGTGGGAATTGTTTCACGATTTTTCGAAACATTTTGTCAGCAGTTTTGGCTTGTGATATTGAGGTATAATATATATATATATATACATTTACATTAGGAACACCTTGTTTTTATTATATTTTTCAAATGTAAAACACTATTTACATAAATTCTACGAATAAGCCATAACTCATAACCATAAGGTTATGGTTATCAAATGAATAAATATGCTCTGAAAAATCGTGTAAAGGTAATATTGATCGAAATAATCAAAACATTTTGACTAAGAGAGTTATCAGTCTATATTTTTAAATGTAGAACACAAACACCTTTAATATTCAATTTGACTAAAGCTTCGATTACACTGAGCGATTTTACACGCTAGTCGCCGGCGAATATTTCTAAATATTTTTAAAGTCGTTCAATGTAATCGGTCTAGTCGCTTACTCGCCGCGCGTTGAACAGTCGCTGCTCGCTCGCGATTAAAGTTGACGGCCGGGCTACTTTAGTCGCTAGTCGCTGGCGTTTTTACACTCTTGAGAGTAAAATCGCTCAGTGTTATCGCCCTAGCTGGCAAAATCGCTTGTATGCCAGCGAGTAGTGACTGGTAAAAATGTATCACATGAATGCGTGTGCGCGACTAGCGAGTGAGCGAATTTAATCGCCAAATGTAATCGAACAAGTCGCTACACGCTCAGACGTGCGCGACTTTAATCGCCGACGCGTAGCGTGTAAAATCGCTCAGTGTAATCGAGGCTTTATTTCTGATTCCGAAATTTTGAAATTAAAATTCTACTGAGTTACACTTAATGTAGTTATTTTGTTGGTATAAAATGTTTTTTTTAATTAAAAGGAATACAATTCGGCTATTTCCTTCGAAATTTGTACGCTTATAAAATTATTGTTTTGTTTGGTTTTGATTACACAGTTAGGTACATTTTATTTTTATTCATTATAATTATATATCTAAACAGATCCATTAGTTCCAAAAATTAATACCCGTCGGATGTTAGTTTCACCACAGATTCACTAACAGAATAGTTCAGGTCAATATGGAAACAATGGAATGTTTTTCACCACAAGGACGAATGTTTTTGGTTATCATAGCAATTTCATTGGACCGTGACTCGATAATCATCGAAAATAGATTCACGTTCTTTTGGGTGCTCTGACATTTTTAAAGTTTCTAACGTGTTTTCTGATGTTATTAACTTCTTTCGTTATTTATAATCCTATTATTAACGAACAAATTTCTTTTTTAATAATGTTATTGCATTTTTATTAGTAGGTACCCAATAAATGTATACTATTTTTTTTATATATTAAATATATAAAATAGTATACATTTATTTACAATAAATTTTATTGTATTTGTAGTATTATTCTGTAAATGGTAAGAATTGTTTTTCTGAGCTATAAATTTCATAGACTATTTTTTTATAGTATGTGTACCTCATTCTTTGATACTGCAGGTCGCCGGTCAGAAATGTACTTTATGCAATAATAATGAGCTCCGTCTGGCTCCGTTAGTTACTTGCTGTAATTCCTTTGGTTGACGTTAGAACATTGACCTCAGTCACTATTATAAGTTGTTCATTAAAGTTTTGAGTTATTTACTTGCTTTTGTATTATGTATTGCTTAAATATTAATCGTATTAAATATTATTTAGTTGACTATACATTTATACATTTTTTTTAAATTAAAAAAATAAGTTGATTTTTTTTTAATATCTTTTGAATAATGATAAAACTCCTTTTTATTATGTACTTAATTAAATTTATATGGAAACTGTGAAGGTTAATCTTTAATTTTGGCAGTGAAAGTTAAACGATTGCTAAAACCTTGATAAGTTAAAGGTTGGTACTAATCAAATACCAATATGAGATGAACCTGAACTATAGAAATTTTGTATCCTGGATAACTTAACTGTTAAAATTGCAATAAAAAAAAATCTGACGTCGAAAAACCGGTTATAATGTACGTCATCTCGCAAGTAAACTAACGTTAGTTTGTATTATCATCCCACAAGCATTTTAACCTATCCTTGGGTATAGTTATGAAATATTATTTTTGTTGGTAGGTGTTAACTTTAATAAATTGTTGAATGAAATTTTTTTAGTCGTTTATAAATTATTATCATAATTATTTTATTTAAGAGTGAAGATAAAATAATTAGTTATGCTTAGACAAATTAAATAGGTATAATTTTATATTGACGTTATTGTTTTACTTTTATCAAATGATTTGTTGTGATATTTCCTCATACTTGACATAAACTTAAAATGAAGTACTAATTCTAAACAATCTATTGAATTTAAAGAAACAAATATTTATCAATATTTACTTATTTTCTTATCATTTTCTTACCCCATACTGATAATAAATACTAATGTATCTTTTAAAAAGTTAGAAGAATATTATTTTTAGATACAAAACGAAGGGAAGATTGTGTTAGTTAAATCTACACTTACACGCAAAAATACAATTATCTACAATTATCACTGATATTCTCTCAGACTCCTGTATTTAAAATGATAAAATAATGGGTGTATAAAGATCTATTGTCTATATTTCCCGATCATCGGTTAGGAATAAATGCTAAAATAATGTTCTATTAAGTTATTTATTTGTTTTATGGAATATATTTTTTGAACTTGGAATTTTTAGTTTTAAATATTTTCAATTAAATCGACTCCATTATTGAAGTTATATATCATTGTTGATAGTTTATGTATTATTTACATCGTGGGAGATTGATGTTGGCCTTTTTTTCAGTTATTCTTTTTAAATGTCTCAGAATTGTTCTGTATAAAAAGGTAAAAAAATTAATAATAAAAAAGTAAAACTTTGAATTCCGAAAAAAATAATAAAATTCAAATAGTTATGATATAATTCTATATTATATATTTAATTTAGTATGAAAATGTTAACAAAAATACTGAATTCTGAATTATTATTAAAAAAAGAGTGTTCATATTCAAACATTTTATTTATACATACCCTAAGTTTAATCTACGAAAATTACGAAAATATGGTTTGAATTTCCGTATTTTTTTTCCTAACAAAATAACCATATTGTTTTTGAATCGGTTCGAAACTTGAAAAAATATAATGTTTACTATATATATTATATAATTTGGAAGCACTTCAAATTTAATAGATTGTTATCGCCATTTTAATATTCGGCATAGCTTTGATTTTAATCGAGTGCTAAGATGTATCCTTGTTCATAAATTAAAATAACTTATTATTTTTTATCATGGTGAATAAAACGTTGAAATTATTCAACATCCAGTCTGGTAATTCTCATGTCCGGTGTGTTAATTTTTTATTTGGTACATGTGCATTGCTGTTGAACTAATTTTACTATACAAAAATTAAAAACAAATGGAGTGTGTTTATCTATTTACCTATTGAATTGGGAAATTCCTTCTTTATTTTTATAATTCAATTATTTGATCTTACTACCATCAAATAATATACTCTTGTAGTTAAGATATTTTTTTGTAACTTGCGAAACCCAATAGGTTAAGAATTATTTACTTTTGATGCTTGTGGTTATATGACAGTTTTTAGTCTTTAGTCCTTATTAACATTATTTGTAATTAGTTTTCTACATATTTCCAATTAATAATTTGTGAATGTGACCTACATTTTAGGTAACTTGTAAAACCTTGTTTCTTTGTTAACATTTCATGTTAGTTTCCATAGACTTCTATTTAAGTATACTTAGAATATTGGAGTATTCTATTACTAATCTTTTTGATGTTTAACATTAATACAATTTGTCAATCGAAATTCCTAACACTCTAAATTACTGAAATACCTATATCTGTATTATGTAGTATTATGTATCGTAGGCAGAATTTCTGTCGTTCATTCTGTTTAAATTGTTTGTATGAGTAATAATTGTTATTAACTGAATACTTTATAACTCATCTCATCATTACAGACACGGAGTCACGGGTGTGCCAATGTGTTTTTATGGCCACACCTTTATAATAAATGTGTATGTAATACTAAATAATATTATATAAATATTTATCGTAATTAAAATGAAATTAATTTTCGAAGCAATGATTGAAAATTTTAAGCTATGACACATTGAGTTTTTAGTTTTGTTTAGTATTACAAAAATGTATTATTACAATAAATTATTACAAAAATGACTCATAGCTATTACTTATTTTTATTACAATTATATTCATGTATGGCCATTCATTATAATTGTATGTACCTACTATGGATTTTATAGGTATATTACTATCCTAATAATGCAAAACCAATAATGTTCAAACTATAGCAGTATAGCGTGTACAAGCTACTATTGATCGAACCAGAAACTAAAATATATATTAAGTTGATAGCTGGTGTAATTTCAAACACAATGCTCTGTCCAGGTGTATATGTAACTTTGTCAGGTTAAAAAGAGGGTGATCAGTTTTTATGATAATGTAAATAACTTATTACATTGTGTTTTCACTACTTTAGATACATAAATCGTTTGTTTTGTTTACCATATAGCATAGATTTTTATTTTAACTTGTGTTTAAAATTCAAAGAATGTTTTCGACTGCATTCAAAAAAAGTGTGACATTTAAACGTCAAACGTAGTATAAGATGACAGTATAAAAATAAATTACACTAATTATATCGTACTGTGTAGATAGCGTTCATGCTATTAAAATAACATAAATGTTGAAAAATAGGTATATTGTTTTATTATTGATAATCAATTTTGGTAGAGTTTGGTACCTTCTATTGTATTCGCCAACAAAGTAAAAAGTTCCTATGTAAAATAACATTGATTATAATCAGCTTTGCACTCGACGAAAGTACATGGGGCTGATGTCAGGATATTACATGGGCGGAGAACTATTGAGCTGGTCGCGGTCGCATCCAGTGACCTAAATAAACTGGACTTTAATTTTCCGTCACCAATGCGTGATAAAAAAAAAATGTTGAGGTTAAGTTTAAATATATATTTATTTTATGAATACTTTTTACATGATTTTTTAAGGAGTATTCTATAGCTATTTATGTTAGTAAACTGATTAAATAGTAGAGCTTGTACGTATGTACTTTATATCTTAGGACTTAGATCATATCTTTTAACATTCATAAAAAATAAATCAAATATTTTGCTATCGCTTATGTTAAATTGTAAACTTCCCTATTATGATCAGAATGATTAGATTTCCTATATTCAACTAACGAGGGAAAAACTTGGGTTGCCAAATATAATAATATTATTATTGGGAAAATGAATGATATCATAAAACTGCTAAATCAATATTGAAGAACTGTAACCTACCTATTGTACATAAATACTACGCTGTTTAAACTTTAAATATTCGAATAATCATAAAATACAGGTAAATAGAAGTTTTGTCCTAAATCCTCAGACTTTTGTTTGTATATTGCTCATAATCACTCAAATCACTTCTTCCTATCCCTTTAAAACAAATTTTAAATTTTGTGTGAAAAGAAGAATGTATTGGTTTGATGTGTTTTATTTTTTAAATTGATGTGTTAATTATAAGGGCATTAATTTTTTTAATTTTTCCATAGATTTTCCAAGCATTATGTAAAACTACCTAAAAATAAAGATTTTGATAAAATGTATTATTGTTAAGATTTTTGTGTAATTTACTTTATTATAACCACCAGGGTTGTAATACTAAGAGTAATAGTGTAAAAACTCCAAATATTAACCTAACACTAACAATTCTTTGATGCAGTCTTGATGCTATTTTTAAAAGAAATTAGACCTTTAATATCTAATTATAGAAATTTTTTAAATATTGGATGTTGTTTTTGAAGGTTTTTACCTAAAGAAATTTGAAATATCTATGATTAAAAAAACCCGATTATTTAATAGAATCTTATTCGTGTATTCAACAAAAAATACTGAAAAATATTGAAAATTTTTGGTTAAGATATTTATGTTGAACGTATTTTAAGTTTAATATTATTTAATTTTCATGTAAAACAGTGATTTCTTTCACTTAAAAACGCATTATATATGTTATGTATTCTGTGTTCCATGTTTCAAGATTAACTTAATTAATAATTTTTTATACGCGTTAAAAGTTTGAATTACATGACTCAAATCATTCTTTGTAAAGAGTTAAGTTTTTGATTTTATTTTGTAAAATTTGTAATTTTATTATTAGAACCAAAACTTTTATACAAACTTCTTGGTGTGTATCTCTAACAATATTTACATTTTTATTACGATCAGTTCTACCCATAATTTTTTTTGTTTGTTTGTTTATTCGAAAAGTGACACTAAGTAGTTGAAATGAAAACGCTGTTTAAATTATTCAAAGAATTTAAATTATTTGTTATTATGTTATTATTCCAAAACTATTATTGTTTAAGACTTGAAAATTGCATCAATAATTAATAATATACTTTTGGATATTATTGTTTTTTAAATAACTTAACTAGCAGATAATTAAAAAATCAACTGTGTTGTGCTTAGAATTGCCGTTTCTGAAAACAATTTATTATCAATGGTTTCAAATTAAAAATAATATACAACCACCAATACTATTTTGTCCCATTCGGAAAAATGGTAAATGTTAGATGCTTTACACCCATCACTTATTATATTATCTGTTCTGAAAAGTGAAACGACAATTTATGAACTTTGTGTATCATTATCCTTTCCGATTTTTTATTTTCACTTAATAGTTAACACCACCCGATTCATCATCATCTTAATTCTTCTGCGCACTTTTCAGTTAAAAAATAAAAATTCCTACTATAAATTCTTATAAAAGGAACTGAATATTTTATTATCAATTGTTGAATAATAAATTATGAAGAAAAATATTGTGTATGGTAAATTGTATGTATTTTGTTATTATGAAATATATTTGAAGATTTTTTTGTGTTTAAATTTTTTTTCAAAAGCATCCCACTGCGTGATGTAGGTACCTACTTGAGATTTTACAGTACCTTGTTCCAAATTTTTAAAGTAGCTATTTTTATACATTTATTAATTCAATTGATTCATTGATTAATTCAATGACTATTATCATTGATTATAAATATTATATATATTATTATAATATTTATAATCAATGCTATTATCTATAACTTTCTTAAGTAATACGTACATTTTTTACTAGGGTAATCGTTTTAATTTATACTATTTTTAATAATATGTTACTAACAAATTCTTTTTTTGTCGTTTAGTCAAACATATATTATGTATAATATATATTACAGAAATAAATTTATAAAAAAGTTAATCTCTTAGTAATTATTTTGTCCCGAAACTAAAGTAACTGGAGCATTATTAGTCTTGGAACACAAATTATAGTAATGAAATCATATATTTTTATTCGGAACATATATTACGATCAAATGACGTAAATTAAACACTTAATATAATCATTATATTTATGACGAACAGATGTTGTTGATGTGCTGGGTTCTGTGATTTTATTTACCAATTAAAGATATGACGAGAGATATGTTTAAATGATTTTATTGTTATCGAATTTTGTTAAAATGATGACAAATGTAGAATAATATTATGAAAATATTTCATTTTAAATAACTGTTTACTTCAATAACGTAAATTATTTTACTAGTTTGTTTAGTTATAGTAAAACTCATTCGCGGTGAATGCGGAAAATTCAGATGTAAAATCTAATATAACTGAGCGTGATTAAAATCTAATTTTAAATATTCCTGAGTATTTACGTGAATGCAGGCTCCCGGATATTACAAGTGTTTTTCTTTCAATTATGTTTTGATCAGGAAGGATACAGCGACGACTAAACTAAAGTTTAGAATAAGCCTTTTAGACATAGCAGTAAAAATATATTGGCAGGCCAACAAAAATGTGTTTTTTCAAGACTTTATGCTTGAGTTAATTAATTATCTTTCTATAGACACGTAAACTATTTATTTATATCAATTCAGTAAACATTTTTTTTTCGGAAAGAATATACATTTTAAGATATAATAGCTAGATGATTACATTGATCGCGCAATTAAATCGTATTAATTCACTAGCTCTAGAATTTATTTTTCCTAGGAAAATACGTTCAAAAATTAGTAATTGAACATATTTTTTACAGTTTGATGTCAATACTTAAAACATATTTATTTATGATTAAGAAAATTTTAAATATTTAACATTGTACCTATATCTTGTTCGTATTCGTTTAAATAATTCTAGAATTAAAATTGTTTTTTGCTGAGACTAAATATTTTCGAAGCAGCCATCAATAATAATACAAAAACGTATTTACAATTCTCTTCCTATGTAATTATTTTACTATTAATTTATCGTCCAAAGTTTACCAAAAAACGTTTGTAAGTGTTATATTTAATTTTTTTTTCGTCATTCGTTTTTATTAATTTTCTTTTGAAAATGTCGATATATTTAGAAACGTAAGTCTAATGGTAAAAATAATTAAAAAAAAAAAAAAAAAAAAAACCGATAACAATAATACATGTTTTATGTGAATTAATTTAATTTTAATTCGTTGAGTACCTACTATTAAAGCCAAACATATTTTATATTTGTTCTTCAAATCGTTAATATTAATTTTAAATGTTGATTCGAATAGTATTAATCATTATAAAGTTATACATTATATAATCATTTTACAAATTATTTAAGAATTTAATTTAATTGATTTAAATTACCCAAAAATGATTGAAATATTATGAAACCTTGTATAAAATGTTTAAATTTATAATAATTATTTATTAATTTGTTTTAGGTGGATCCAGCAACTTCCTACTTAAGAGCTGCAAGGTCAGGAAATTTAGAAAAAGTTTTACATTTACTTGAAAATAGTGGTGTTGACGTAAATACAGCAAATGCTGTGAGTATACTTGCATTTTTCAAGATTAATATCAAATTGATAGATACCTTCTCATTTTTATTTTATTTTAAAATTATACATAGAATGGACTCAATGCACTTCATTTAGCTGCAAAAGATGGTCATGTAGATATAGTAAAATGTTTATTAAAAAAAGGGTGCTCCGTAAATTCAGTGACTAAAAAAGGAAATTCTGCTCTTCATATCGCATCATTAGGTGAGTATATGCCAATGACTACCAATAACTCATTGGATGTAATATATTTATATTATGTGTTATGTGCTGTATTAATTTATATCCAAATTGTAATAGCTGGACAAGAAGAAATTGTTAAAGTGTTGATTGAAAATAATGCTTCCATAAATATACAATCGCATAGTGGTTTCACACCACTTTATATGGCTGCTCAAGAAAATCATTGTAGCATTGTTGAATTACTTCTACGAAATGATGCTAATCAACTTTTAGTAACTGAGGTGAGACATATAAGTGTATAATAATAGATTTGCATTAGTTGAAGTTAAATGACATTCAAAAATTAATGGTAGGTAGGACCAGGTTGATTGTGTTCAAGGTTCTCTCTAACAATAATTGGACCCATTTAACAATTTACTCTTGTTGGTGTTGAATAATAAATGACATATGGTTTATGTAAAAAACATAAGTTATATATTCTTTATTAGAACTTTAGTGAATGGACTCTAAAAGTTTTGTTTTAGTGTATAAATCGCGGGTTAAATACAGACATTTTGTGTTTTCTGATACAAGGTCGCTAAAATAAGTTATAGTTTCATGAAATTATTAGTTTTACAAGAATTTTTTTTTTTAATAGTTTTTTGAGATGTTAACTTTTGAGAATTTGAAGTAAACGATTATTGAATATTTTGAATTGTAAACAAAATTATTTCAATATTTCTAGTTTTATTATATCAAAAAAATTTACCACGAGAAATCAAATTACATAACTTAATTTTAGTAAAGACATCTTGTAAATGAAATATACATAATATAAGATATCTAAATGAGAACTATAAAATAATAGATGTCCATATTGTTGAGCTTTTTTGTATTCGAACATTTAGTTCTAGTAAAGGCACCAAATCATCCATTTCAGGAATTTTTGTGACTTTTTGAAAACCATAATTAAATTGCTTAAGTTTTTTTTTTTAGTTCAGTTTCAGTTTCTAAATTAAAGAGGTGATTTTACTTCATTACAAAGTAATTTTATAATTATTGTTGTTTTACTAAATTGTCATATAAAGCAGGAATCAGGGTAACTTTCAACAACTGTATTAATATATTATGTACCTATAGTTTAATATTGAACATATTTTTTACTGTTAATGTGAATAAAATTCTGAGTCATTCTGAGTTACAAAGCATATTGCATTTAATTATATACAATATACATTGTTATGTTTTGATAAATTATATTAGAAATGAATTTGTAATACTGTATTGTCTCTTGGACAGTTTTAGAAATCCCATTCTAAAAATAAACTTTGGTTTTGGTATTAAAAACCCATGAATAATTCTTGAACAATGATGATTTATTCCAAACTTTGGTGTTGGACTCATGTTTAAAATTAAAAATAGTCTACTATGTGTACCAGGAGGATTTGTTCTTTTTTGCTTTTGTAGATTTTGATAATCTCTTCAAGTCATAGAGACATGGAATTTTCTTTCTTGATCTTAGTAGGTACTCCGTTGATAATTACTCACTGAGTGAATCTTATAGGCCTATGTTATCACATTCCTAAGGTTTGCTTTTTCCTGGGATGATATGTTGGCTTAGATTGTTGAAATTTTCATTTTTATCTTATTCAAATGTTTAGAACATAAACTGTTACTAATTGGTTTTTTACTCATCATGAATACCTAATAGTTTTTAATTTAACACAGATGACATTATTAAATTTTTCTAAAATTAAATGTGTATAAATATTTTATAATACAATTTTAAATTGAAATATTAAACCAAGTTTAAAAATGTCTACATTTATGAAATTATTTTGTAAAGTATGTTAAGTTAATGCAGGGGAAAAGTCCCTCTGATTTTATCATTGTAAGTTATTTATGCAAGTATATTGCTTGTAATATGTTAGGCCTTGGTATGCATTTAATTACATCATATCCTGATTATATATAGGTACCTAGTGATATGTAAATTATAATATTATCTTTTGTTATTTGTTTTAGGATGGATTCTCACCCTTAGCAGTTGCAATGCAACAAGGCCATGATAAAGTTGTTGCTATATTATTGGAAAACGATACTAAAGGAAAAGTAAGATTACCTGCTCTCCATATAGCTGCCAAAAAAGATGACACTAAAGCCACCAACTTGTTACTTCAGGTTTTTATAAGTTTTTCAAGATAGTTTTTTTTTTATGTGCAATACTAATTTTTATTTATGCATTTTGTTTTATATTAATTGTATAATTATTGATAGATTTTTAAATATATATCAATGGTTGTGACAGTATTCAAAGGAAACTGTTTTAAAATTTAAAATTGCATAAATATTAAATTAATTATATAATTAAATTAATTATGTTATTAGTCAAGTGACCAAATTTTTATTTTAAATGATGTTTCTTTTATTTATTTTAATGTTTTTGGGTAATTTATTTTAAAGTCTCTCTCAGCCCTTCTGAATATCTGAAATGTTATCTTCTTATATCTTTGATGGGATCTTTCACAAATTTGTTCAAGTTTTCTTTAATTAAATAATAACAAACATTTGAATGATGTTGTAATACTTTGTGGTGCTGTATAATCTTGATTAACTGATAGTCATGAACTAGAGTCTGGACAGGTAATTGATGTTGATTAAGCGAGAAAATCAAAAATTATGTTCATAATATATAAATACTGCATGTAAAATGTTTTACTTTTTAGTTTTTTTAATTAACCTACTGTAAAATGTATTTATTTTAAGTAAGCATTTCCTGTAATTTTTTAATTAACTATACATTTTAATTACTTTGTATTAAATTTTTTTTTAAACACATAGGCACATTATAAAAATGTACTTAATACAGGGATTAATAACCGACTAGTATTTATGTTTAAAAAATTTCAATTTTATTAAACTCAATATCTCTGATTCCTTAAGATTCATTACATTTTTTCTATGTATTTACAAATTTCATAAATAATTGATATGATGAACTTTGGATTACTAAAAGAAAAAAAATATTATTTTTATTTTTACTGTATACAATTTTAAAATTAAAATGTGTGGTTTAAAATTATTCTATTATTATTTAAGCTCATTCATGTACTACAGTACATATACATATACAGACATAGTTGTGAATTCAGAGGACCAAGCTGAAAATACGATTTGTAGAAGTTTTTGATTTTTTAACAAGAATTTGAATCATACTGGGAAAAATAAATAATTTGAGTGTTAAAATTTACACTAAAAGACCATTTTCACTAATAACTAAATTTATTTGTTAATAAAATAATTTTATTAGACATTTTAAATTATCACATCATTTTTTTTTTTTCGTATGGCATGCTAACCTTAAGGTCTACAGTTCGGATGCCGGTTTGGCAGAATTTTTATTGGGGCACTCGTAGGTTTCTACATGCCCCGGAGTGGGGGGATGGCAGTCTCTCTCCGAAGACAGTTGTTTCCTGTCCAAGTTAGAGAGACTGCCCGAGGCCGAGTTCAAACCGGTGACGGTACGCGTCGTAACCGCCACCTGAGTCCACTTGGCCACTCTGTCCCATAATCACATAATTGATTTTAAGGTTTCTAAAAATTAATATAATTGAAAAATAATTGAGATATTGATTAGTTATTTATATTACATCTCAAGAATACTTAACACTTAAAAGCATGAAAACCCTAGGTATATCGGTCATGCTATAAAATCCTTTTTGATCAATACTTTATAAAATATTATAGTGCCTATAGTTAATGACTAAATTGTTAATCATGTAAACAGTGATTTAAAGTAATATCAAGTATGCCCATGTAGGTCTAAATTTGCTATGTCAATTGAATTTGTATAGATGAATCATTACTATTAATGAGTGATTGTTTATTTATTTTAATTTATATTAAAATTAATAAAAAAAAACAAACTTAAATGAAAATTCAATTTTTGTTTTCATATACAAAATAAAATGTAATACAAATTTACAAAAAAAAAAAAATAAATAAATAAATAAATAGTACCTAATTAATAAAACTGAAAAATTGTATGAAGAAAGATTTGTTCCCAAATCTTTTTCTTTGTACAAACATTCATTAATCATTATGTATGTGCTGTATTTCAGAATGACCATAATCCTGATGTCACTTCTAAAAGTGGTTTTACTCCATTACACATTGCAGCACATTATGGTAATAATAATGTTGCATCTATGTTAGTCCAGAGAGGAGCAGATGTAAATTTTACTGCTAAAGTATGTAATTAACTAATGTGTTAAGTTTAAAAAAATTAAAGTAATATTTTTACAAACAGCACAATATCACACCTTTACATGTAGCTGCAAAATGGGGAAAATTAAATATGGTAGACTTATTAATTCAACTGGGTGCTAATATTGAAGCTAAAACTCGAGATGGACTTACACCATTACATTGTGCAGCAAGATCAGGACATGATCATGTCATAGAACGTTTATTGCAAAGCAATGCTCCTAGAACAATAAAAACCAAGGTATATTATTTGTCAATCATTAAAATAATTTTGGTATGAAGATTAATCTTGCTTATTTATTTTAGAATGGATTAGCTCCTTTACATATGGCAGCTCAAGGGGATCATGTTGATGCAGCTAAAGTTCTTTTAACTTATAAAGCACCGGTTGATGATGTCACTGTTGACTATCTTACCAGTTTACACGTGGCTGCTCATTGTGGGCATGTTAAAGTAGCAAAAACGTTATTAGATCATCATGCTGATCCTGATGCTAGAGCATTAAATGGATTTACACCTCTTCATATAGCTTGCAAAAAAAATCGAATTAATATTGTAGAACTTTTATTAAAACATGGGGCATCTATTGAAGCCACTACTGAAGTGTGTAATATATTTTAAATAGAGCATTATTATTATTATTATAATTATTGTATTTAATTATGTATTAATGTTGTTTTATTTTTAGTCTGGCTTAACACCTTTACATGTTGCCAGTTTTATGGGCTGTATGAATATAGCTCTCGTTTTAGTCAGTCATGGTGCTTATCCAGATGCTAGTACAGTTCGTGGGGAAAGCCCATTACATTTGGCCGCTAGAGCTAATCAATCAGATCTTGTGAGAGTGTTAGTGCGATCTGGTGCAACTGTAGATTCTAAAGCTAGACATGGCCAAACGCCACTTCATGTTGCATGTCGACTTGGTCATACTCAAATTGCTACATTACTCCTTCAACACGGTGCTTCAGTAGATACTACAACTACAGATTTGTACACTCCTTTGCATATTGCAGCTAAAGAAGGACATGATGAAGTCGCAGCTGCTTTATTAGAGAATGGAAGTTCTTTAGTATCTACAACTAAAAAAGGGTTTACACCTCTTCATTTAGCGGCTAAATATGGAAATATTGCTGTAGCTAGTATGCTTTTAGAAAAAGGGGCTCCTGTAAATGCTCAAGGCAAAGTAAGTCCAACTTATCAATAATTTTGACTACTTAGTATTTTATAAATTTGTTTGATGATCTATTTTGTTCTAATGCAAAATACTAAAACTTTGGTACTACTTTGAACTAGTTTTTAGCTTAATAGATGGATGAATTTTATCAGATAAATTTAAAAGTTTTTTTTTTGCCCTTTTAAAAATAAATTTTGTAACATATTTCTTTTTTTTTGAATTAGCATTTATTTTAAAATTCTTATATTTCAATGAGTAAAAAGTTAGTATAGTAGAGATTATGATTATTATTGTGTTTTGCGTTGTTTAATTTTTTGAAATTTTGGTCATCAAACACTATAAGTTAAAATTGAATAGAATATTTTTAAGTCTGTGATAAATTAGATACTAAAAAATAAAAAAATAATTAGTAATTTATTTTCTAATTAACAACTTGTTATTAATTATATTTTGAATCAATTCTTGGTTATTCTATTGTTGCGTAGTAAAAAGAGTTTTGTATCGTTAAGCTATACTTCTGTACTTGATTTATGTTTGGTTTATTTGTAAATTAGAATGGTGTTACTCCGTTACATGTGGCTAGTCATTATAACCACCAAGATACGGTATTCTTACTTCTTGACAGTGGAGCATCACCACACATGGCTGCCAAAAATGGTCACATACCGTTACACATAGCTGCTAAAAAGAACCAGGTAAACATTGCACTATTCCAGTATTGTGTATACTTTGTGTTGTGGAGCATGTCTGTGTAACAATTATATTCTAGTTGGATGTTGCTTCTACACTATTGATGAACCAGTCAGATGTGAATGCTGAGTCTAAAGCTGGGTTTAGTCCTTTACACCTCAGTGCACAGGAAGGTCATGTGCAAATGTCAAAACTGTTATTGGAACACAAGTCTAACATCAATCTACAGTCAAAGGTATCGTATGACTGATGACTTCATGATTAGATAATCAAATTTCTTTTTACTTATTATATTATTATTATGTTTGTCCTTGTAGAATGGATTGACACCATTACATCTTTGTGCTCAAGAAGATAAAGTAAATGTGGCAAGTGTATTAGTTGAAAATAATGCTAGTATAAATGCTGTGACCAAGGTAAAAAAATATTTGTTGATTTAATAAATATTTTCAAAAATCTTAAATATTTTTGTTTTTTACTTTTAGACTGGTTTTACTCCTTTACATGTAGCATGCCATTATGGTCAATTAAATATGGTGAGATTTCTTTTAGAAAAAGGTGCTGATGTCAATGTTCAAACATCATCTGGGTATACAGCTCTTCATCAAGCTGCCCAACAAGGCCATACTGTTGTTATTACACTTTTGCTTCAGAGCAAAGCTTCTCCAAATATTCAAAATGTGGTAAGATGATTATATTTTCAATAGCTGTAATGAAAAGTAATGAGTGATTCTCATTTTATTGTGAAGCATGGACAAACTCCATTAAATATAGCTCATAAATTGGGATATGTTAGTGTTGTGGAAACATTAAAAGTTGTTACTGAAACAACTGTAACAACTACAACATCTAGTACTATTGAAGAAAAATACAAAGTTATTGCTCCCGAATCAATGCAAGAAGTGTTTATGTCCGATTCTGAAGATGAAGGAGGTAATATAATATTCTTTATGTTGATTAAATATAATTTATGCTTTAAACTAACAAAATAGTGTATATTTTGTTATTACTAACTGCATTTGTAAAATAAAATGGCGGAAATTTAGAATACATCAAGTCATAGTCATAAAGTGGAGCTTTTTCTTTGGGTGGTTTGCTTGTCATGTTGATTATGATGATTATTTTTTTTTTGGGGCACTTATTTGAGACAGGTGGTGATGATGTCTTGTCGGTGATCATGAACGATTACGGCAAGCCGGCACATGCGCAACATATTTATCTTCCATACTATCAAGGTCGAAACGTAATACGTAAGTTCTAATTAGAAGACAAAAGAAAAAAAATGAAAAATAGGACAAATCCATATTTACGCTATTTATGATTGGCTTATGCTGTTAATATTCATTGCATTGCTTAGGTGTTTGCCTTAAATAGCTTTCATTTCATGTATTGTAATGTTTGAGTCGTGATTTAAGATATTGTACAACATTTTATAAATTACATTTTATTTTCAGAAATTTTACTTAATTTTTTATCAAATTAGAACTAATTTTATCTTTTTGGAATCCATTACATATTCATTAGATATTGTCTACTTGATGGAGGTGTTAAATAAACAATTTTTTTTAAACCATGTTATATAATAAAATATAAGTACCTGTGTATGATATTTGTTTCAAAGATAACAACTAAATTGAATGATTAACAGCTATTGAAGCTGAAAACAAGTGTTTTAAAATCATATATAATTTATTTATTATTTTGTTGTATTGTTGTATTTTAAAATTGTTTGGTTTTTTTTTTTTTTTTTTTTTTTATATGTTGACAAACAAATTTTGGTTCCATTATTACATATTTGTGATATGTTTTCATTCTATCAAAATTCAGGGTGTGTGTAAAATACAAAGAAATGTAATGATGTTATGTTTCGTTTGTTAAAAATTATTACAAACAGTATGTGTTAGTATGGTAAAAGTGTTTTACCTTTACCATGACTCTAAAACATTGTAATTACATAATGCTTGCATGCTAAAGTATTGCTCAGTGTTGGGTATATTTTTAGATAATTAAACAAATAAATTGTGTTCATGTTTTCTAAAAAAAAAAAGTGTTTTTATATTTTGTTTAATTTGTTTAATGCTTTAATACATTTTTTATGTTTGAATTTTATTACAATTTTGTCTACTAAAAATGATACCGTTAATACATATTTTATAGTTAATAGTTTTTCTAATTCATTTAATTAAAAATATGGAAAGTTATACTAAAATTTAATATTATTACATTTTTAACAAATTTCTGTCGATGTAAAGAGTTTATTTTATCCTAAATTTATGCAAATAAATAATTTTTAACAAAAGACAGATTAAGACTCTTGAAAATATATTAATTATTATTTTATAATATAATAATGTCATTATGTTGCTATGTTTTTATTTTAAATAAATTTATGTAAATAATAAGTGCATGGTTAATAAAAAAGTTCATGTTCATATAAATTATATATTTGGTAACAAGTCTACAGTAATAGTTTTACTTAAAAAAAATTATATACATTATATGAACATCTATATAGATAAAATATTAAGTGCTAGTTTATGTATACTTTGAACAATTATCTTATATTGTGCTTTATTATTTAAGTGCAATTGAGTTTGTTTCATTTAGAAAACAAATTGTTTAATTGTTATATTTAGAATTTCAGTTTTTTTTTTAAGATAAGATATATTAAGCAAATAAACCTAGCTACTGGTTTTATTTACATTATTTCATCAAACATGACGTGTGTTATTTTATATTTTTGTGTTCTAATTTTTTGAATGTTTGGTATTTCTTTGTATTTAATTGTCTTTTATCCTTCTATTTTTATGATTTAAGTGAATGGAATCAAGTTATAAAATTTAATGTTTATAAGAATGTAAAATATATATTACATGACAAACTACTTAATATTAATATTAATTACTGAATATTAATAATTGGTGTTGCAATTTACATTAATGTTTAATAATATTCATATCACAATACTGAATTTTAATAGATGAAGATCCAATGTTGAATGACACACACCAGTATCGTTATATGACTGTGGATGATATGAAGTCATTAGGAGATGATTCTTTGAAGATTGATGTTACACGGGATGAAAAAATAGATATTCCTGATTCAACTGGTAAATATATTTTTATACTTTTATTTTTTTATTTTAGATTCTAAATAAAGTGAAGGATCTATTGGTTTTACAATGTTTAATTTCCAATTTTTGTATGGAGACACTTTTTGGTAAACTTAACTTTGTCAAAAGTTTTATCCAGCTACTTTATAAATCAGAAATCATATGTAATAGTACTCTTAGGGTTCATTTTTCTCTGCTCTCATTAGTTTTTTCAAGCTTGAGGAAAAAAATCCAGTAATAACGATAAAATTTAATCTAAATGATATTTTCAGTTGATCGATTTTAATTTTTTATTTGTAACTCCAAAAGTAATATTTATCGAAACTTGAAATTTTCAAAAAACGTGTATTATTGGCATTTTAATATATACTTTTCAGAAGTTTCAAAACAATTTTCCAATTTTTGGGCTTCAAATAGAAGTTTAAAAATATCTTATTTCGTTAAAGCCTACTTCTAACAACATTTTTAGTATTTGACAAAAAGTTTTTGAAAATGTAATATGATCGATGATATTCAATATTCATACACTAAATTAATGATGCTTAACAAATTTAAAAAAAAGTGACTAATTTTTTTTTTTTTTTAAGCGGTTGAGTAATTAATATACGATTTTCATGAAATTGACTGTTTTATAATAATTTTCAACTTTAAATGTTTATTGAAAAAACTTGGTCCATCCAATCATTATGAAACTTTAAATACAGATAGAATAACATGTTTTGAATCTTTCCATAAAAAATAATTTCTCATTTGTCAAACAAGAAATTTTCACATGGGTTCGATTAAAAGAAATAAACATATTGATAATTAAATTAAAATATGTTAAATATATATATATATATATTTTTGTATTGAAGCTTGGCTCAAAATCGTTTAATTAAAGAAATATCTATAATTTCTTTAAAATTAAATTCACCCCTCTCCATTACCTTGTTTAGAGAGCAAAGAATACCCCTAAGTGTTGAAGTACATTTTTTTTTTTTACAATTAGGTATGTGCTTTTTTTTGTTTCTGAAAATAAGTTTCAAATTATTTTAAAAGTTTTATCAGTGATATATCGAGGATCTAATTTTTGCTGTTCATTATTCTGTAAAGCAGAGTAGATGAATAAGTCTTGTGATGCTTAAAGTAATGTGGGGGTTAAAATAAAGAGTAATTGACCCCGTTCTATTTGCATGAAATAAGGGGAAATATAATGAAGAAGTTAACTTCTTAGTTGAGTAAAACTGAAAATATATTTAATGTTAACAAATAATATTTATATTTATGATAATATTAATAATTTAGTTTTTCGTATATGTTGTATCTTTGTATACTAATAAATATTTATATAATTTATATTTTGTGACCCACATAAGTATGAAGTTCTAAAAAAGGGCACAAACTTAACCTCTAGTAACTTTCAATTGTTCTAGAAAATATAATATGGATTCTAATTACTATTTTTTGTTAGAACTCTGCAGCATTTTTTTTTTTTTTTTGTGTTTTTGGTTGGTTTATTTCAATTACTTAAATTAATAATCATAATAATGTGTATGTATATTGTAGTATGTGATAAATTAAAGTAATTATTTTTTACTTTCTATTAATGGGGTGTTTGTATCATTTTGTTAACAGTTGCTAATGAGTATGTTAGTAGTACACATTATATTTCACCCCAGTATTCGCCCAACCCCTCTGGAGGTAGCATACTATCTGACAATATTGACATTTGTCGATCGCCTGTAAATATTGGGTAAGTTTTTATTTTTAAAATTAATTAACCATCATATAATATGGCTTAATTATGAGTTTAAGGTATCAATGTATATCTTAAACCTTACATATGTATATACTTATAAAAAATTAATATTAATATTATGTTAAAATAAGATATGGTTTTTTTCTTCATATACTTTTTCGCGCAATAATGAAGTGATTTACATTATTCATTTTAAATCCAAAATAATCTCTGATCTATTGTATGCTTAATTACACTGGACTTGCACCTATGGTTGATTGTACGGCATTATTTGAGCACTGAGCACAATAATATAGTAAATAAATACAATTTAAGATGAAATTAATGTGTTAGTATGTATTGTTTAGTTTTAGTTCTAGTTATGACATATGCTTAACAATTTTTTTTTACTATATAACTAATATATACACAACTATAATTTGAAATATAAGCTAATGCTATTAATTTTAAATATTAGGAACGTTTAAAAATTAAATATTTGTCATAATAATCATTTATAATATTTAATTAAAATTCTTACATTTAATAATAGTATGATAATGAACATTAGTTTCATAAAATATTTAGTAATTTACTGTATTTTTTAACACTTGGTATATGATATTTTTTATATTTAATTTGTACAATTTGTGTATGTATTTGATACTTAATTGTAAATTCTAAACTTAAAATTAAAATTTAAAACTAAAAGATGAAGTAAATTTGGTTTATCATTCTTAAAAAATAGTGATATATTTAAATTTTTATCAATTTAATCTGTCTATTAAAATAAAGCACATTAAAAATTATCAAAAAAAAAAAAAAAAAAAAAAAAAAAAAAAAAACAGAAAAGTATATGTTATATTTTTATCGTAATTTAAATTAATATTATGACAAATCTAATCAATATGTAGTACATATTATTTAATTTTTAAAGCATGATGATACCTATATTGTAAGTAGTTTAATACTATTAATAATGTATAATTAATTATTAATTATGTGCAATACATATTATTTGTTAATTATTGTAAAAGAATGCATTGTTGTTTATGTGCATCTTGTGCATTAGAAAAAACCCATTAAACACGTCCCGATTGCATTTTATACCGACAGGTTGGATAGACTAGAAAGATCATTGGCAATGCTCGGCCCTTGTGGAAAAACTACTGGAATGTGGCGCGAAAGGTAGACTGAGTGAATGTTTTTGAATGAAACACAACAAACACTAACTCAAAACATATTTTTTTAAATCTTTTATTCTTTATTTTTTTTTATGTATGCTATATTTTTATTTTCTTACAATTTTTTTTTTTAATTTCTAACAATATTTTGCTGTGCTCTGAATGCCATACAATAGGTGTGCGTGCTGTGTTCATTTAATGTATTAGTGCTCTATAATAGTTGTTTAAATATTAATTTTATATTAACAAACTCATATTCACTTATTTTAGTATAATTTATTTTAATTGTTAGTTGTCACTTTATGGTAAGGGGTACGATAAACTTATGTAGTGTACTGATTAATTGTTGATTTTAATAATACTACTCTTAACACTGCACTAGTAGAATTTACTGTAATTAAATTTTACTATTTAATCAATTCCAATTATCAGCAATCCCTGCATAGGACTTACTACAATATTTTAATTATTATAGGTAATACAAAATTCCTTATCAAGCATTTAAAAATGTTTATTTTTTAAAGTTATTGATTACAATCTAATGTTTAAAATTAATGGCAAATGTACTTAAAAATATAAATAATTAACATATTGTTAATAAATGGTTAGTTACATTATATTTGTTACTGGTTTCTGTGTACATCTATTTGCTAAGTAATTTCAAAATTTTATTTTGAAACTTCTTAGTTTTTACATTGTAAATATAAGCACTAATTTTAAATTTTGTGTTTTTAAATTTAATTTGAAAATGGCATTGACATTTGTACAGAAAAAGCCGCTGGAAAAAGTAAGTTAAAATAAAAACACACTATAATGTATGCTCTGTAAAATATGTAGATATTATGTTTTATAGTTTAATTCATAATTAATTGAATAAGGGTTTTATTTATCCCATAAATATTTCCTTCCTATTTAGTAGCATGGAAGAATCCTGTAGGGCATGAATTGACTTCAGATTATGTCTAATCTTACTGACTTAAATTAGCACTTAATATATTTTGTCTTTTATTATGCACTGTTTGAATTATTTTTATATTAATTTTATGATGAAATTTTAGTTAATTTGCTCAATTTGATTTTTAGTTTTCTAGTGAGTTTTTTGGTGGATGCTCGTGGAGGAGCAATGCGTGGATGTAGACAGTCGGGTGTAAGAGTTATAATTCCACCTCGTAAAGCGCCAAGTCCTATGCGAGTAACATGTCGATATTTACGAAGAGATAAAATAGTCAACCCACCCCCTTTAATGGAAGGAGAAGCATTAGCTAGTAGAATACTTGAACTTGGACCAGCTGGAGCCAAATTTTTAGGGTATTTTTCTTAATTATGAAGTTGTTATTGTTGTTAGTAATTGTTGTTATTCCCATTTATACAGACCTGTTATTATTGAAGTACCTCATTTTGCTTCATTGCGTGGAAGAGAAAGAGAACTAGTTGTGTTAAGGTCAGAAAATGGAACAACATGGAAAGAGCATACTTTGGAAGCTAATGAAGAAGCTGTCCAAGAAGTACTCAATGATAGTTTTGAAGGAGAAGAGCTTAGACAAATTGAAGACCTCAGAACAAGTCGTATTGAACGAATATTGACAGTAGACTTTCCTCAATATTTTGCTATAGTTTCACGATTGCGACAAGAAATACACCCTGTTGGACCTGAAGGTGGAGTGATGTCTTCAACAGTTGTACCTCAAGTTCAAGCATTATTTCCTCCTAATGCATTGACAAAACGCATAAAAGTTGGCTTACAAGTATGAGAGGTTTATTATTTTTTCATTTATGTATAGAGAATAATTTTTTAATAATTTTTTAGGCACAGCCTATTCCTGTTGAATTGGTTACAAAATTATTTGGCAACCGTGTGGCTGTGTCTCCTGTTGTTACCATTGAACCTCGTAGAAGGAAATTTCACAAAGCTATTACTCTGACTATTCCTTTACCACAAGCTACTACTAAAGGAATGATAAATCAATATTCAGGGGACGCTCCTACATTGCGATTACTTTGTAGTATGTCAGGTTAGTAAAAATCCACTCTTTAATAACTTTTTCAAAGTAGATTGAAATCAGAATTTTTTTTGCATGCACAGGTGGTCAGTCTAAAGCCCAGTGGGACGATGTTACTGGAGGAACACCTTTGACATTTGTTAAGGACTGTGTAACTTTCACTACAACTTTGTCTGCAAGGTTTTGGTTGATAGACTGTAGAAATGTTAGTCAAGTTAAAAATATAGCCACTCAACTCTTCATTGAAGCTAACTATGTACCATTTATGGCAAAGTAATAATAAAACAACATACTATTTGATGCTATGTTTTGTTATAATACTTATATTTAACTGTTATTGTTTTTAGGTTTGTAGTATTTGCTAAGAGAACTGATGTTATGGAGGCACGTCTAAGGGTGTTCTGTATGACAGATGATAAAGAAGAGAAAACATTAGAAAATCAAGAGCATTTTGTGGAAGTAGCTAAAAGTAGAGATGTTGAGGTGCTTCAAAATAAAAATATATTTGTAGAGTTGGCTGGCAATCTTTTACCTATATTTAAATCTGGAGAACAACTGGAATTGAATTTTACTGCTTTTCGTGAAAATCGTCTGCCATTCACTGTTCGAATACGTGATTTAGAAGATACTAATGTAGCTCGTATTTTATTCATGCGTGAACCAAAGGTTAATAGAGGTGATCCTGCTCAAACACCAGTATGTGTTTTAAATGTTACTATCCCGGAAGACATAGTTAATGAAACATCAAAATCGGAATCTGATTTACTAAGTCTTGATCGAAGCTATAATTTTTATGAAAATGGGTTTGGTATGATATTATTTGTGAATAATTGTAGTTTTGCATTTTTTATTAATAAAATATCATTATTTTACAGAAAACATTGACACAATACATCGAGCAGATATCCGTTTGTCAGATATTTCAAACATGTTGGGCGATAATTGGTCTTTGTTAGCGGCTGAACTTGGAATCCTTCAATCAGATATCAGTATTATTCAATCAGAGTACCCGGGTAATGCTCAAAGACAGGCAATGGTCATGCTAAAATTATGGCTGCAGACATTTGGACAGCAAGCTACTGGGAATTCATTAGAAAAGGCTTTGAAAGCGATTAATCGTGAAGATATTGTAAATCAGTGTATACACAATATTGAGATTGTAACTGATGACATGGAAAAAGCTGTAGCTAAAGTCCAATTGGATCAATCTGGATTTGAATCTTTAAAAGAGGAATTAGGGCCATCCAGAGATGGTTCTCTTGGCCGAAAAGCTTCATTATTTAATTTTAAGGTTTATATTATTATTGATATATGTATACATTTTTTTTTTTTTAATGTGAACTTAAGAGTAGATTTATAAATGAAGGAATAACTTTAAAAAAATTAACAATAATAATAAATATTTTTGCTTTTAGATAACCAAACAAGTAGAATCTAATAATTTTGATCAACCTACTAATGTAGATGAAGAGTTAATAAATGCTCTAAATAAACAAATAATAGAGGAAAAGATAGAGATTAAACCAAAAATTCTTGGTATGTTGTTCAATTACCTATTATGTTTACTTTTGTTCAAATTTTAATCATTTTTACAGATGACAAGTATGCTGCTGAAGTTAAGGAATATGATTCAAACACTTCAAAAATATTAGAAAAAGTAAACACACCTCCACCGAGTCCAACTGAGTACCCTGAAAAAACTGATAAAAGTGAGTATTATTGATATAATTTACAATTCGTTTACACATTTCAATATCATAATATAATGTATTGTGTTTTTTAACAGGTAAAACGGATAATTCTGATGTTGATGTATGTGACAAAGTTGATGAGAATGGTTCAGTAACCCATAAATCTGTTGATTAGGTAATATAATATATATATATCTATATATGATTACCTTTTAGGATTCTTTTACTAAAATATTAACTAATATTAAATAAAACTTTTTGCTAATGCACAAGCGTTCATTTTAAAGCAATGTTGATTGTTTTTTCTTGTTGTAGAAAATTTATAACTATATTCTAATCAAGCTTAACTGCTTCATTATGTTTGTATCGAGTGCTAACTTGGTTTATATAAAATTAAGTTATTGTTTTTCTTTTTATATTAGCAATGTGTATGTATTTAAGTATTTATTTTAAATATTGTATTTGAGTTGTTCAAATAGTACAACTGCCCCGTGACTTTTTAATGTCTAATTTGTTGTTATTATGTATGCCTGAGAATTTATTTTGATTAACTAATTTTTTTTTGTCAATTTTTCATTCATATTTTGGAGTACTAAATCCTGTTTAATTTATTTATTTGTGCAAAACGAAATTCTAAATTATATATTTATAGATAAAAAAATATTGTAAATTATTATATAGTACATTACTACACCACAAGTATGAGAAGAATAACGTATTTATTTCATAGCATATTAATTATTTGGAAGACATTTGTTCAGTTATCTTTTAAAATAATGAAAAAAAACAAATCAAAAATTTAAATAAATAGTGAAGATTGAACAATATTTATCATGTATGTCATCTTAAATTATATGGTGGTTTTGAGAATTCCCTGTAGCAGTTTTGTTAGCTGAATAATAGCTTGTGATGATATATGTTGGTTATCTGTGATATTTGTCCTAGACTGCATTGGAAGTATGTCAAAATTCCGTATCCCAGCCTGACAATTCGTCTGGTGGTATGTCTCCATCTTCGGGGTAGACATCGAAATTTGAAGAATCCAATGGATTGTTGATCTGTAAAAACAAATGTGTAAAATTAATGGAAGCACGTTTTAATATTTTTTTCTTAAGTGTGTCAGATTTCATTCTAATTATAATATAATTTGTTAGATACTGGGGAGTTAATGAAACTCACTTGAGGTATAATGGGCGGAATTATGTTCATGTTCCTCAGACCCACCCAGTCAAAACCTTTGAACCATCTATATTGGACAAATTGAAACTTTTAAGGCAACTATAAATTCAAATATTTGAAGTAAATTTGAATGAAAAAGTTACTCATGTCGTCTAATGTCCTGTATGCCTCCCTTTTGGTAACCAATTCTCTCTGTTGGATCACTACGACACAACTGTTTTACAAGACCTTGAGTCATTTTATTCATTTGCCTTGGGAAGTTCACTGCTCCGATTCCTTTGAGTATTGCATTGTATATGTCCATTGGCTCTTGGCCACTAAATGGTGGTCTAATATCGACATGAAAAATAATAACAAAATGTAGGTATTGTGGTCAATTATGTCATACATAGTTAGCAATAAACTGTTTTTTGCATGTCATTCAGTATGACAAATTTAATTAAAACATATCTGGTACATTTATAGATAATAATATTACATGTTAATTGTTCAGGTAGTTGATGCAAATGCACACACGTACATACACTCGAATCATTCGACGTATGCTATATAATATCTTGATTCGTCTACAATGTCTAACAATGAGATGTGACAGTGGGAGCTTAAGGACTGATTCTGCCGAAATCGTTATCCCATATTTTCCTTGGCTTTAGTGTTTTCTGTAGTATCTGGGATGTATACGAGGGGCTAGAGGAGTTTTAATTGTTCAAGCTCATTCGGTAAATGTTAGTTTAAGTTATCAAAAAACCGATGAATTTTTGTTTTGTTTATGAAAGCAATTTTTTTCACCTCTAACCCCCTCTGAAAAATTATCGTGACTACGCGCTTGTGTTGTGACGTGTCACAGGGAACAAAATTATGACCGTTAATCGTTTCCAATGTATTTGATCGTGACATTAAAGGCGCGCTAATTCACATATTTGGTACGGTCGAGTTGCTGCTTACATTCCGGCCAACAGTTCATACACAAGTATTCCCAGGGCCCAAAAGTCCACGGCTCGGTCGTGGCCCTTGTTCAGAATGACCTCTGGGGCCACGTACTCGGGGGTGCCGCAGAACGTCCACGTCTTCTTGCCCCGTGGCTGTAGCCTCTTGGCGAAACCAAAGTCCACCTGCAAAACGCGCACAACCACGATTTTGAGTTTCGTCGTCACTAATCGACATGCGACGAAATCGTCGGTGCGCCGCGTCTACCGACCAGTTTCACAAAACCCCGACGGTCGAGCAAAAGGTTTTCCGGCTTCAGGTCCCTGTAGGCCACGTCGATGCCGTGTAAGTAGTCCAGCGCCTCGACCACGCACGCCGTCACGAAACACGCGGCGTTGTCGTCGAAACACCTGCGATCCCGGAGCAGCGTCCACACCTCGCCACCTAGGCACGCCTCCATCAGCATGTACACGTATTTCTCATCCTTGTACGTTCGGTAAAGTCTGTGTTAACAAAAAAAAAAATGTATATATATATATTGCCCAGTATATGCTATTTGTATTTTATTATACTAAAAAAACGAGTATATCGCTTTTATAATTTCAGTTAGTTAGATAGAATGTTTTAACTAAAAAGAATAGTTAAATTTAATTCTAATAATAATGTATTATAAATGCTTGAATAATCGAACGAGTGAAGTAAGCTTTTATTTTTCTGTGAGTATTTAAATTTTTCCCCCGATAAACTAATAAAATACGCCTATTCGTCGCTAGATGATTAAATACGTATCGATATGTTTTTAAGTATCAATGATATTACGATTTCGGATTTTCTAAGTAAGACACAACACAACTTGGTACATATACTCAAAAAATGACATACTATATAAATAATGATAACCTACGGTAAAATATCTATATATTTAAATGATATCGAAAATGAACTACTTTCATGTGATTGACAATTGGTATGATTTTCAATTTTTAATACCAGCCATATTTCTTCAACTATTTGAAAATCGATTACGTTTTATAGTTTTTGCGGCCTCCGAAATGCTGAGAACCTGGCTAAGTGCCCTTAATGTTCACCGTTAAACCCGGTGTGGCCGGGATTATTTACCGCGTGACATTTTACCCCCCTCCGGTAAATTTTCACTAGTGAAATTTTACCTCCCGGTAAATATTCGCTAGTGAAATTATACCTCCTGGTAAGTATTCGCTAGTGAAATTTTACCGGGGTTTATAAATACACTTGGGTAAAATTCCACTAGTGAATTTTTACCCCCGGTAAAAAATCACTAGTGGATATTTACCGGGGGTAAAAAATCACTAGCGGATATTTACCGGGGGTAAAATTTCACTAGTGAATATTTACCGGGTGGTAAAATTTCACTAGTGAAAATTTACCAGTAGGTAAAATTTTACTAGATTAAATTAAGTTTTTCATCATGATCCTCGAGGAAGCCCAGGTCCCGGAGAAAATACTCAAGTACCCCCCCCCCCTTCTAGTTGGGCTTGTTAATATACTTGAAACTTACTTGATGAGGTATCAACGAACTAGTTGTGTATTTCAATATATATATATATATATATATATATATATATATATATATATATATATATATCCTATACCATAAAATAAATAAATAACCATAGTGAATTTTTACCCCCGGTAAAATATATCTAGGGAAATTATCCCCCCCCCAATAAATTGTCTCTAGTGCAATTTTACCTCCCGGTAAATATTCGCTAGTGAAATTTTACCTCCCGGTAAATAATCACTAGTGAAATTTTACCTCCCGGTAAATAATCACTAGTGAAATTTTACCGGGGTTTATAAATACATTGGGGTAAAATTCCACTAGTGAATTTTTACCCCCGGTAAAAAATCACTGGAGGATATTTACCGGGGGTAAAATTTCACTAGCGAATATTTACCGGGAGGTAAAATTTCACTAGTGAAAATTTACCGGGGGGGTAAAATTTCACGGGGGTAAATAATCCCGGTTACACCGGTGCCGATAGTAATATTGTAGTAGACAAAATTAAGATTGACGAGGGGAGAGGGCTGAGAGCCGGCATTGATGCTATAACGCCATGACACTTTGACAGGGTTTTCATTATATGTTTATTTTTTTTTTCGATTCCCAAATTAAATTAATACATTCAATTTCGCATTACGATAAATGATCTAGTTTTGATTTTTCACTTCGTATTTTAAAACGGTCATTTTAACGGGACCTTGAATCGACTCAGGGGGTGCTGGGGACCCAAAGCACTAGTTGCGCCAACGCTCCTCACCCGCCCGGCCCTGTATACACTTTCGATCGTTGTCGATTCGCGAAGGCACGGGCGGATGTCACTATACTTGCTGGCGCGTACGGTACCGCGTCCACTCACTTTCCGATAAACGGGCTGGTGCACGACTCCAGTATGGTCTTCTCGTTGTACACGTGCTCGTGCTGCTGCATGTCGACGATCTGCTGTTTTTTCAGTTTCTTCATCGCGTACGATCGATTCCTGTCGAGCTTCAGGCACACCAAGTCGACGCGGCCGAAGCCGCCCACGCCGATGGTCGCGACCGTCTCGAAGTCGGTCAGCTCCACGCGGAACAGTTCCGGGTAAAATATCCCTGTGGAAAACGAGTCGATTACGGGCTGAGCTGCAGCGCGTGACGAAACATAATCAGTGGTGTTTTGGTAAAAAAAACTTTAGGGTATACGCGCATTTAAAAACAGTTGACTATTGTGTATCTATTGGGATCAAAACTGATCTAATTCAACCGTTCAAAACGACGATCGCTTCGTGACCATTCTCGTCATATAAAAATTTCATATTCAGAAGAATAAACATTTTACTAAAACGAAAATGTATACTCTGTTTTATACCATTTTGTTATTTAATTTATCTTCGAATTTAAAACATTTTTTCAGAGTTAAATTTATCATTTAAGAAGTAAAAAGTAATTACTATTTATTAAGTAGGCGCTGTCTTAGTAGAGTACCTACTTATACTAGTTATACTAAATAATAGCTCACACGAACAGAAAAAGTTACATAAATTCATTCAACCATCTTCTGATTCGCTATCATTTTTTTAAAATACCTATATCATCAAAAAAAAATTTCAAAAAACATTTGGTTTTTTTTTTTTTTTTTTTTTTTTTTATTTAATATAGCTATTAGTTTAACTATTACAGCTCAACAATTATTTAATGACATAACAAGATAGCAATTCTAAAGTATACAATATTAAAATGATAAATAAGAGTATTAAAAAAGTAAAGTGAGTAAAGAAATCAAATTATGAAACCAGCCTCCAAGATAAAATTAATAATTAAATTTATGACTATTTCCGATTTGGAGTTGAGTATGGAGGAAAGATTGATAGGAACATTGATGGAATTAAGGGAATTAAATAAAGTAGAGCGTTTTGCTTGCAGAGAAGGGCAATCAAAGATAATATGAGGGAGATCGCAAACACTTTCGTTGGGATGTAGAGTACAGAGTGGGGAATTATTTAGGCCTAATTTATACGAGTGCGCAGGTAGTAATGTGTGACCTGAACGTAGGCGATTGAATTGAATGATAGAGGATCTTGGTAAATTGAGGTTGTTAAACCATGTTTTGTTAAGAACATTTGGTACTATGTTTTTGTATCTGGTGGCAAACCCAGCAGGAAGATTTGACCAGTATGTGGACCAGAGATTAAATATATGACACCGTAAAATTGGAATGAGATCAGTACGAGGAAGTTTGGTGAGAGCGGGGCATATTAAATTGGACGTTGATTTCGCCAGATTGTCAGCGACTTCGTTTCCCTGTATACAGATATGGCTTGGAACCCAAAGAAATTGTATGGTATAGTTTACAGGTTTATACATTAAATTAAAACAAAAAATAAAAATGTAAAATACCAAGCAAAAATATGTAGTTGTCAAGTAGTTATAAAAAAAAAAAGGAGTTAATTATTAATATTAGTATTAAATAATATTTATTATTTAATCTGTTTTTAGCTTTGCCCTTGATTACTTCAATGAGCAATATTACAAAAAAATCTACGTACTGATAATAATTTACATCTACAATAGACAATATTATATATATTTTTTTTTAATACGGATTAGCTATATTTTTATTATTATTATTATTATTATAATTTTTTTTTTTTTTTTTGAAATATATGAGCGTATACGTGCGTATTGGTGTCACTTTTATAAAGTATACGCTAATTTACTAATTTTTCCGGCGGGTATACGCCGTATACCCGCGTATACCCTCCAAAACACCACTGAACATAATAATAATATGACGTGTGTATAGACGCCGCTCATCGTGTACAAAAAAAAAAAAACCAAACCAAACCGCGTGTGGCCGAACGGCTTGTTGCGGCGAGTACGAGCGTCGTCGAGGCCAACGCCGACGTCAATTATAGTGTTATAATTAGGGCCCGGATTTAAATGCACTTAAAACCATACAAATATGCTCTAAAAAATAGCCAAAAATGCTCTTAAAAAATGCATTTTTCCACAAAAAAGACCTTAAAAATGAAAAAATGACATATATTTTTTTATATAATTTGTAATTTATAAATTATATTAAATTATTTTTTATTATTTTATTAAAAAAAAAAAAAAACTGAAAAATGTATTGATGTTTACTCGCATATGTTCACTGAATCGAAAATTTTTTTTCAGCTGCGACTTTATTATTACAAATTTTACTGAGTAAAATAGTCCCATCTGTTGTAAAGTTGTCTTTTCTAAATTCATTTACGTAGTCACGCTATAGCGAGAAGAAGTAGATGATTTTATCTTGGGCATTATGTAACAGTGTAACACATTTAAGTCACAAACAACACGAGCAATGACCACGACTAACACGAACTGACTGATTATTTGTGATTTGACCGAATACAGTCAATAATAAATTCAGATGAGACAAAAATTGAGTAGAATAATTTATTTTTAGATAATATTTTGAATTGGCTAAATTTGTATAGTATATTGAACATATATGCATTAAAAACCAACAAAATGACCCAATAATGTTAAAAATGGTCTAAAAATGAAAAAACGTCGAAATATGCAAAAAAATGCAATATAAAATTTGTAGCTATGAATCCCTCGTTACATGAAACGAATTATGTACTTGGAACGCATTGTGTAAGATCAACCAAAAAAATATGCATTTTGCATTGAAATCCGGGCCCTAGTTATAATTATTGTATTGTGAGTTATTTTACTTTCGGTTGACGGCGTCTGGACCGACGGTTTTCGCGGGTGTTCCGTGTACGTCTTGTTCTTCAGTTCGTCCAGGTCACCGATGAAGTGCACGAAAGGCCTGCGAAACGATAGAAATCCTCGTGACGACGCGCACGTTTAGGCTAGGATTAGTGCTCGACCGACGACGGTCAGCGCGTACCGTCGGCGCCGAAGGTACCTACGCGCTGACCGTCGGTCGTGACAAAGCGTTTAGTACATAGCTGATCGGCAACTGTGTCGGTCACATTGTGTGTGTGTTATTTCGTTATTAGTCAATTTTTTTTAAATACTTAAACTTTTGAAATTATGAATTCATACCTAGTAAATTCTATGATATGTGCGTATTATTCACGTAAACAATTAAGAAAAAATTGAAAAAAGACGTAGAAGATATCATGTCCATCCGGTTATTACCGGTAGACCGACCGATTGAAGGTGAATTCTGTACGCTGTTTTCAAAATTACGAGAACACGAGTCAAAATTTTTTGCCAAGCTTTTATTTTCGCATCACGTTCTTCTTTGTATGCGTTACAAGAAAGGTCCCACAATGGTGGATTAAGATGCGTACCTCAGAAACGACACGTTCGGTATCGATGTTCATTGTAAAATTATAATTATATAATAATATAATAAAAATTAAAAAACTCGAGTACGCTGCGCTCACGGTCGGTCGCTCGATCAGCGTCTAACTAATTGGCAGCATTTACCGATATGGCCCGTCAGTCGACCGACGTTGCGCGTAATCGTGTGCGGATCTCGGTGGATCCAAGGGGGGAGATGATATTGAGGTAAATATTAATATAAATTGAGCTACGTATTCGTGTTGGTAGTACGCGTACTACCCAGGTATCGAGTATGTCTAAGTTTAGTACTGGGTACATTTTGATTATTACTTCCCCGCCTCCGGATAATTTCTGGATTCGCCACTGCAGCACCGGCCATACCCCTTTTGTGCGTGTTTGTCGTCCAAGAGAAAACGGAAAACGTGTCCACGCAACAGTCGTCAAGTCACGATTAGCGAGGCCATAGTGCGGTCTAACTGTGTTTTCGGTATCGTTTGCGCTGATGGCAGGTGTTTAATTGATTACTTTTTTTTCGTTTATATTGTTGTGTTATGTTCAAAATGTGTTATGACTGCAATGCGGGCCAGGTACATCTGACAACGATGTGATGTCGCGTGCGGTGATAAATTATTATTTATTATTGTACACGGTTGATTGCGTAATCAAAATTTCGGACACATGCCTTATGAGAAAGGGAGCAAGTGTATTTCCCCGAGGTCCTGCATTTTTCGGAAGGTCTGCAAAGTGTCGGGCCTCTCAATTTAACGTGTGGATAATCGATGAGCCCCTCCCTCCCAGGCAGTGGCGTGTTTTGGTTTTTATTTTGGGGGCTGTCATAATAATACTTTTTCTTCTGAAAATACTATCATAGTTTAATCACAAACTCATATAGTGAGCTTTGTTCCCCACGATAATATCCTAAAATATTTGTAAGGTTACACATTTGTTGAAAATTGTTTTACTTTATAATCAACTGTTATAATATAACAGTTTATTTTAACTCTAATATTATTTGAGTTATAGATATAATATGTACATTAATATATTTTCAAAGCAGTATCTATTAAAATATTTTATCATTTGTCAACATTTTGTAACATGTAACTTCAATCAAGAAAAATACTATAAAAAATATATATAGGGGGTTAGGGGTGGGCTAACCTTTACAATACCCCCCGTAAATATGCCACTGCTCCCAGGTACTTAACAAATAAAACAATAATAACGATTAGTAAAAATAATATTCCGTTGTTGTTACTCTCTGTCTAATGTTAGGCATTCCGCTCCCGGGTGCATGGCCACGACGTTTGCGGTCCTCTTTTCCTTTTTCATCAGAGCTACTTCTCCGAAAAACTCCCCTTGTTCCAATATGCCGAATTCCTCTTCTTCATCTTCGCCTGAAACAATCGGTTTTTTTTCCAATCGCTATGATTGTGTCTCATCGAACATCCTGCCCCAAACGAATTCCCGGTCGCGCGGGAAATCCCGTCACGAGCCTGATAATATGATGCTGTATCGAATAGCCTTATAAACCACAGTTTTCCTTTTTGTGCAGTATATCAATGGTTATTTTATCGCCATGATTCTCACCTTTATTGGTTTTCGTGACTTTCACTCTTCCTTCGCTCAGTATATAAAACTTGTCGCCCAAAGTGCCCTGTTTTATGATGTAATGGCCTTCTGGATAAAATTCCTGAAACGAGTCCAGTATCATGAGAAAACTACGGTAATTAATTAATGTAATCTGTATTCAGTGCGATTCCGTTATTGTGTTTCGTAATTTGTAACATTAGAAATTATAATGTACGATGGCATTGTGAGTTTCGAGACCTTTCAAAAACGTCATAAAATGCTTTGAGTTTGACGTACGAAGTTTTGTGTGCATCGGAAAAGTTGTACGCTTAATGCCGTTGTTTTGAATATGTTACATGAAATAGATTAAAAAAAAATAACCTTTTAATTTATTATTTTGATCAGTCAATTTTTTTTTTAGTTAATTATTTCGGACATTTTTTTTTTTTTGGCGTTTATTTCTTTTGCTATGCATGATTTTTCGAGTGTAAAGAGTTTAGTTATAAAGAAAAAATTTAACACAATAACAGGTACAATAATTATTCTATAATCGCTGGCGAATCATCTCAACGATACAAATCGACTGCACGCGATCCGGGGCGTACCTCTTTTAAGACGTCGGCAATCTTTGATAAAAACTCCTCGTTGAGATCCTTCATCAACGGTACGCTTTTCAAAAACCCTACCCGTTCGTCGAACCTCCTCATGGCGGAAGTCTTCATGATTTGTTGATACGCCATCCTTTCCAGAGTCCACACTCTGACGTCTTGGATTGCTGCGGAAAAAGAAAACCGTGGGTCAGCGGCCATCAAAGTATATATAAATACGAATTGTCACGCGGGTCTGCGGCTCGTCGTCGCTGCTCACCTCTCACCGACGCCGTCCGCGGACAGTTGTACAGTATGGCCATCTCGCCGAACACTTCGCCCGGTCCGATGGAATCGACCACGCGACCGCTTTGGATCACGTCGAACTTCCCTTCGTCGGCCACGTACAGGCAACACCCTGTGGTTCAAGTATGACCATTAACCGTCGCATTGAATGTGTACACACAGTACGCGTGCGTGCAAAGTAAGCCAGCTGATATAAGGTACACACTAGACGAGTGGCGCCGAAGTTTTTAAAATGTGATAGGGCAATAAATTTCTAAACTTCACGGCCTCTATTAGCGTAAACAGAAATCTCTCAAAGATGGAAGAGGGTACATTTAACAATCACACCTATGTATATGTATATATACGTATAATCAATGATACAATACACCCGTATACTCTAACATACATCTACTCATACTTAAGGTCTTGATGTAAATAAAATGTGGCTTTCCGGTCAAGTTTTTCAAAAAAGAGGTTGGACCGCGGCTCGACCTTAACATAGGCTTCGGCGCCACTGCCACAACGTACTCGTGAATTTTTATTTATTTATTTTTTGAAACGTTTATGACGTCACATGATACCTTAATACTTGGACTCCTAGGTTCTTAATCGGTGATTCAAATTCCAAGGCGACCGTGTCGGAAACTCGGGGGTTTGTAGAGTGACTGATTTTTTAAACATATTTTACAAAACTATTCGACGACTCAGGTTGTGGCGCAAAGGTTGTTTGAGATTGGGGGGAGGGAGCTAAACCCTTTGTCACTCAATACAGAATTTGTGAAGTACTACGGTAGACTCTCGATGACCCGACGGAAATCGGACCAGAGGACTGTCGGATTGACGAAAACGCCGGATCAACGGGCGTTTCATAATTTGTCGATTTTATTCGTTAGGTACATTATTATTGTACAGCCGTTGAAATATTACCATTTACTACACGGATTTTCAAATGATCTAACACGAGTGATATACCTGATAAATTTTGGAAATTGTAAAAATAAATGTTTTTCTGTATAATTGTATGTATGTTAAGAGTCAGCGTCGAATAAAAAAAAAAAAAAATCCAGTTATAAAGTTACACCTATGTTTATTTTAGTACCAATGGACAATTTAACGTTTTTTCGCTCGCCGCCGTTATAAGATGACTCAGAAATAAATGGTACGTCACTTACCGGGATCGCCTTTCCTGATGACGTACGACCCGGCTTCGAAGTCTTTCGGGTACATCACGTCCACTATCTCGGATATCTGAGCAGTGTTCAGGTTTTTCAGAAACTGATTTTTGCACAGCGCTTGCTTAATCAAGTGTTTGGTCCTGCAAAAACAGCTCGTCAAAACTGTCCGTCATACGACCACTGCGGTGACAGTTGTGGAAAAATTCCAAGAGGGGCGGAAAATATTTGTTATGTATAAACCGTCACCCGTATTTTACTTTTTAACTTCTTCATATTGTTTATACTGTAGTAAAAAACAATGCCGTTTTGCTTGGTCATTTCGGGTCTCGTGTTATTAATAATAAACAAATAAATATATACCATATATATATATAGAATACAGTGTTAATTAATTTGAATTTTTATGGAATCGATTGTTTTCACACTGATTTCCAGTTTTGAATGTTTATGTAAAATAATTGATCGACCTAGCCTAAGAAACTTGAGGTGTTGACAGAAAAATATAATTTGAATCTTTTTGTAATACTAAATTTCTACCGTATTTAAAATTCAAAATGTTATGAGGTTTCAGTTAAAAAAAATCAAAGATAATTAAACTGAAAACGGTAAAGTGTATAAACGGTGTGTATTAGCTTTGCTCAAAACCGATTCACTGTAGAAACGATTTATCTTTTCTATAAATTAAATATAAATTGCCAACGCCACTGTCTTGTCCGAAGACCGAAAGGAAGAAGGACGACCCTTCAACACCATTACAGTACCGGATTTCATTATCTTGTTTCACTCTGTTGTTGAGCTTGATTTTAGTTAAAGAACATTTTGATGAGCATCGACAAATGTGTGGCATCGGGAGGCGATGAGGGGAACTATTAAGTAGCTCAGAGGATTATGAAAAAAAAAAAAAAAAACTATTAAAATACTCTGGTGGTTTTAGAACAATATATCAAATAACAATGTGTAAAACGTATTACAGCGTCGGCGAACATGATGTGCGTGTTGTACACGAAAAACGACAGTAAACGTTTCGACACAACGTTCGTCATCGCGTGTTGTGCACTCTTACGTGTGTATATACCTTATGGGTTTCGACTGTTTGGGAAACGGCAACGGTGGCGCTGTCGCTGTGATCGTAGAACACTCTCCCGACACGCCTTTCTTCTTGTCCGGCCGGTGTTGCGGCGGCGGCAACACGAGGCTTTGATTCAAGACCGCGTTTTCGATCATGTTCTGTGCAGGACAAAAACAACGAAAGTTTTTATCAATATTCTTCTCGATTATCTAGTCAGTGGGCGGTAAAGGTTTTTTTTTTTTTTTTGAACGTGGGCCATAAAAATAAAATAATGTTCTCGCAGAGCTAAGATTTCAAAATATTTGTCGTTTAAATCAACAAGATAATTAAAATATTAAAAAATAGATAAAAACTCAGACGTTGTATGATTTAGTACTTAGTTTTATTATTGCAAATATTGATCAAGCGTAAAAAGTATCTACAATGTTGACATTTACCAACCATTTAGTATGTAAATAATCGTGCTTGACTATAAAATACTTTCGCGGGCCGTATTATAAATGTCGGCGGGACGGATTTGATCCGCAGGCCGTAGTTAATCACCCCTGATCTAGTTGATACTTAGTAGTTAGTAGGTTTGTGTACGCATCGTAATCAGTGCTCTGCTTGAATCGGGTGGGTGTGCTGGGGAAAAGTGCTTTTCTCTGCTTTTTAAAAACTTAAATATATATATATAAGCAAAAGTGATCAATATTAACGTTTTGAAATGCGGTACGGGGTAGGTGTACGACTTGCGCTTATAACCAGTGTACCTGAGAGTCTGAGACTGACGGTGTATAAAACAGAAAAAATGTGAGGTTTTTAAGTTACATAAAATATTAAATGAAATTAATAAATAATAATCAATAGGTACGTGTTTAGTTTGTATGTATAGTGTTAAATGCTTTTATTTCCAATACTTTGTACGTAATATAAATATGTTATGTTCTCATAATAATTAGGTTAACAAACTTATAGAGAGAAAAAATGTATTTCGTCGGCTAAGACGGAATACCTCGTAAGTCAAAAAAATGATATTTTAAGATATATTATACATCAAAATGTACAGAAAAAAATATGGAATATTTTAATGGTAATATTACGTTTAGCTCATAATTTCCAAAGAGAATATAAACTTGGACGCAATATCACGTAAATCAATTATCAGTATTTTGTCAGAAATACATCGTACATTCGTCCACCTTGGACAAAATATTTATTACGTCCGCTGGCGCACTGATACCGCGGTAACTGCAAACAAATATTAAAACGGTTCTGTGGCCACAATACCTTCGATTTATAATAAATAGAAATAATAAATAGTTGTAATTATAAAATATAGTGTTCACAATCAATGATAATACTGATTATATTTTACTAAATCTAATATATCTATATTATATAATATATATATATATATATATATAAATATATATATATATATATATATATATATATATATATATATATATATATATATATATAATTAATACGATTAATACGAAGAAACAGAAATAGTCCAAGCTATAAGTATGAATACTATAAACTGTAACAATATAGATGATAATTTGCCTAATGAAAGTAAGTTTTCAGTTATATAATAGTTTATAATATTTAAATTACATTATTCAATGTATATAATTATTTTGTAATTTTACAGTTGACCCTAATAATATAAACTTACTTTATAATGAAGAAACAGAAAATTTGTATAACTGTTCAAGTAATATTATACAGAGTACTGATGTTATGGATCAACACAATGATTTTTTACATTCTGAGAGTGACAATAATGGTTCAATCAACATACTCAATGGTGATACAAATGAAAAAAGAATTAGAAATAAGAAAAAAATTTCATACAAATGGAAAAGAAATTCAAATCAAATATTACGTATGAAAGGCCAATCATATTTAGGCTATACACGGTCTAAAGAAAAGGTAATCTCTCACAACACAAATAGACAAGCTAAAACTATGCTCCCTACATTTACCAAAGTATCTTGTCAAAGGCATATTAAACGAAAGTGTAATGAAATACTGGAGGATGACAGGTTGAGGGTATTCACTGATTTTTGGTCCAATCTTAGCTTAATTAAATTAGTCAGTTAGAAAACAATAAAGTAATAATAGCTCGTATGTAAATATCCATTTTCAATATACTTAATGCAATACCTCGTAAGTCTAAAAAAACATTTTAAAAACGAATTATAATTAAAACTACATTATAGACCAGTGTTTCCCAACTTCTTTTACTCGCGGAACCTTTTCAGGAGCTTGAACTTTCGTGGAACCCCCATATTTTTCTACAACAGTAATGCTGACATATATTTTGTACACTTAAATGAGTGGGTTGTCCGGCACAATGTTTTCACGGAACCCTTGGCACCGGCTCACGGAACCCTTAGGTTCCGCGGAACACCAGTTGGGAAACACTGTTATAGACTAATGGAAAACATAGTCTTAAAAAATTATTTAAAACATAGGCTAAACTAAATACAAAAATTGATTTTATAAACACAAAAATGTGTCTCCTGAAAAATGAATGTTTTTGACTTACGAGGTATTACGTCTTAGCCGACGATTTGTTCCTAGAGGTTTGTCTATAATATACTCAAAAGTAATATTAATGTATTTTATCGTTTATTTACAAAATCAAGTGATACAAGCTACATAGTTATAATGGTCGGTTTTCATTATTTAATATTCTCGTTAAAATAATTATATTACAATCACATTTAAATAATTTACTGTTCAACTCGTGTTTTGTACATTTAATCGTACTAAAAATTGTTTGGAGAATTATTTTGATTAAAATACCTAATCAAAGAATACACTGTTAGAAAGTACGTGACATATGTACGGGAGGGACCTGACCGTCGAGAGTTATTGGCGTAGCCACGAGTTTGCAGTGTTTGACCTTAAACAATTTCATTTGGAACGCGGCTTTTTCAAACTTATCGTAGAGCTCCGGTGTTTATTCCGTTGTATTCGCGTAGTGCTGATCAGACTAGGTATGGGTTTTCGTCGCCGCAACCTCGAAGCCAGCGACGGCGTGCGCTAATCGTAGTATGTAGATAAAAACGGATTTTAATTTTTAACGAGTTCAAGTAGGTCGCGATTACGTGCAGCTGCAGTCGTGACGCCGGTCGCTATACCCGCCGGAAGCGTACGCTTTTTGTGTACCTATCAGTGTTGGACGCTCGCTCGTGATTACTGCTGTCGCGACATGCCGGCGCTTCCGCCAACGTACACGCGCGTTGTCGATATGCTAAAAAAATATTCTATAATTCTGCCAATGCGATTTAATTCAATTACTCACGCACACGCGCGCGAAGACTTGTAATATTAAAAACGCATACACTTCACGCCCATACAGCTGTCGTATCTGCCCGGAACGCGTAGGTACCAGTACGGCTTTCCACGAGGTTCACCTCGAGTGAAAAAAGTATATTTCCATATAAATGCCTGTTTTATATTTTTAATTTTTCAGCTATGGTAACCACTGTTTATCACATAATGTTATGATGAAAGAAATTTTTTCTTTTGGAATTGGTGATGTTTTAATCTATATTTTTTGGAAAAATAACTCAAAAGATATAAATACAAAGTGTATAACGTTTAGAGCAATAGAGTATTGTCTATTTATATATTCGAGTGGTAATCCTACATCCTCTTTCTCCTTTTGCCTACTTCATAAGGTGAGAATCGGGTAGGGGGAGTGAGGAGAATAAGGCCCCTAAGAGTTAAAAGTAGTGGTCTTAGCCCCCCAAACGATCTTTCTATTATTAATATTGAAAAAGATTTGATTTATCATTATAATCAGGATATAGTTGATGTTTTTAAAATATAAATCTATGTATTATTTGGAAGTAATCGAGTTCTGAATATTTATATATCTTTTTTAGTTTATTTTAAGAATTTCATTTAAAAAATTATGAAGTTAATTTATATACATACATATCAAATGTAATTATGTATAAAGAGTTATTACTTATAAAAAAAATATTTTTCAAGAAAGGTTTGTATCAACTATCAAGTTACGAAGTATTAAATGTCAAGCATTTGATTTATGGCCGTAAGCGAAGCGATCGGCTTTGGTAAGTATAGGTCTAATGAGCATAAATAACTTAGCCCCCCCTCTGTTTTGTATCTAATTTCCGCTTTTGGGCTGCTCTAAACTTCAAACGATGCTTTTAAACTAAATTGTTTCAATAAAATAAATAATGATAATCATTTATGAATATTAAAAAAACCTAAAAAATCATTGGTGAAAATGTAGATTCAATTGTGTTTTAAATCGCAGATGAAAAATCAAAAGTATGTATTATTCAGGGTTAAATCCCACTGTTGAAATCTCCGTGGAAAGCTATATACACGTGTGTGTGAGAGGGGGTTTAGTAGATGGTGATCAGTATCTATTGGCCAACCATTTTACAATAATGTTTGAATTGAAGTTTCCCCGGCTGTTATGGTGAACGCTAGGTAGTTGGCACACAATGTACAATGCGTAATGATATTATATATTCACAAGTATATTTTAATACATGTAAAACTCAAATAAAACCGGTGCGGGTCGACCGATTTTCCGCTGCGGCTGATTTGAACACGAAAACGTTTTTGTCCTTCAACACACGACTGCACGCTATGTACAACCGTCAACCACCTGTATCTGTTTTTAGTGCTTATTAATTATTCTATACTCGTAGGTGGTATCAGGTGGGTGTCATTTAGGGGGTCGCAGAGTGTTTGCTCGGCTGGAAACGAGTTGTGTCCCAAATCGACGAATTGTGTGTTTTGATTACATTTCGCGTACCCGTGTTGCGCCCGGCAATTTCGCTCCTGCCACACACGAGAATATTATTGTGTACCATCGTTATTGGGGCACAGTGTGTGTCACCAGTATCTGGGTAATAAACGCGTGTGATTCAATATCTGAATCAACAACCGCGGGAGAAAAACGAACGGTCGGCTGTTGTTTGTGTGACGATACATTATACGAGACCAATCTGTCGAATAGCATTTGATGTAACTGCTTGATTGTCGCGTACGTGAAATATGTAAAGCAATGCCATTTTATACAATGGACAATGGACACTCAAGTCTGATAATAATACGAGTAATTCGCTACTTCGTTTATGTGGTCGCTAATCGAATTCCCATTCGGACACTACAATAACGAATTGAGACGTGAATACATATATTTATCGACTGAGACATATTATTTATTCGTTTGTTTAAACGTTTGAAAACAATTACGGCGAATACCGTCGAAAGCGCGATTCCAAAGGGCCGAACAAATTTTATCAAAAAATATTAATTCGTACCATGTTTATCACGAGATTTCGTTTTACGGAGATTTAAATACGCGTGAAATTTATTTTCGGCACCATTCGAATTTTCGTTAGTTTTTTCGTTTCATAAAGGGTCCTTCATAGACAGGTCTTACTGCGGTATCATTTAAAATTTACTCAATCGCGTATTTATGTCTACTATAATAATTAGTCAATAAATTACGAGTATAACGGTGTGTTTGTTATATAAAGTCAATGTAACATACTAATGTGTTTTCATTATTTTAATTGAAATTTTATTTTACTGTGACAGGACTCGTATTCCTACTGGTACAAACTGATAGTAAATGTAATTAGTTTGCACGTTTTTTTCGCACTTGATACTCGACATTTAGCGACCCAGGACTATATTCCCTCTCTCGAACCGTTGTTTGCCCAATGGTTTTTACAGCGCCATAGCGGTCATGGTAAACAATGGATTAGTAGTGATAAAAAATTACTAGACCAAAACTGTTGATTTTCGTCGCCGAAGCTGTCGATACAGTCTAAGCACATCATCACAGTGGATAACCATCACATTCGTGATTTTTCAATAAAAAATACACCACGATACGTATTCGTCATTCCGTCGTCGGGTGACCGATTGACGTTTTCATTCGGATATTATGGGTACATGATGTATTGTTTCCATTCATTAGGTACTCTGTTTCCCCGTCACCGCGAAAATTGTCGATCCGCCGCAGCCCTCGGCCGGCGTACGCTAAACCGTTGTCCCGCCACCGTCACCCTCGCGGCCACCGCAGTCGTCAGCGAATAGCCGCGTAGTTAGAATTGTACCGTATAATGCAGTTGTCATGACGCGAGTGTGAATAACTGATCACAGTATCGATGTGGTGCGTGCGCGCAGTCTTGGAAATACATATTACCTACACACAGACCTCTTTGAGTATGAAAAAAAAAATCGAATAAAAATTCTTTGAGCTTTTCCGAAAAAAATTGATTTCACTCGGCCGAGGCAAATACAGCGGAAACGCATTGTGAAAAAAAAAAAACAAAAACAAAAACAAAAACGAAATGCCCCGCTATACCATACTCGCAGCCGATTCGCCCGTGTCCGGTCGATACTGTTCGGTGCTGTAAAATCGTAAATAAATCACATTTCGACCGTTCTCTCGGTGGCTTTTCGGTCTGTGTCCGACCTACCTATGGTGGATTAAAGGCGTTCGGAGCAGAACGCATTCAAAGGACGACCTAACGGACTCTGCGGCTGGGGCACGGGGCGAGCCAGCCGTCGGAGCGCGTCGGAACGCAAACGATAAAAAGCAACCGGACCAACGTTCGGCCGCCCGCCGCCGCCCGATTGCGCGGTGACCGAACGGTCACGTCGCGGCGTCAGACTCACGCGAATGTCGTCCACGGTCCGGCCCAGCCGCTCGATCTCCCGGTCCTTCTCGTCCATGGCCGCCTTCAGGCGCCCCACGTCTCTGACCAGCTCGTCCATGCCCGTCCGGTCCGGGCCCGTCGTCGCGCCGCGGTCGTCCGTCTCGCGGCCACCGCCACTACTGCCGTTGCCCATCGCGGACGACGCCGGCACGTGGCGCATGTCACTCTCCCGCGGCCGCCTCCCTCCGCCCGAGCCCGTCGACGGTCGTCCCTACCGACCGTGCGCACCGCGTCTTCCGGAGTCCGGACCACCGCCACCACCGCCGTCGCCACCACCACCACGACCACGACCACGACCACCACCACGACCGCGGTTTGGTTATGTCGACCACTCGAGTCCTGCGACGATGACGATTCGTTATGATCGAATGGACGGTTAATCGGACACGGCGGTCACACACCGACGATTTGCCCCGTACGCCGTGCGGCCGAGTACTGCAGGTCGCACCATGCGGGCGCCGTCGTCTGCGTCCATTCCGACGACCCACCGTGCGCCGCGTACGTGTAGTGTAATATTATACATTATGTCGTTATTACACATTACAATATTCCGTGTATAATTATCACGGACACGGCCGTTATCGTCCCCTATGTGTGTCAGTACGCGCGCGTGTGTGTGTGTGTGATTGTCGTCACTGTTTAATGGGTCACGGACCGCCTACGAACACGATAATATACATTCATGCCGTACGTGCAAATCAGGGGTGGTCAAACTGTCGGTCGCGGATTGGTCAGAAGACCAACTTCAGCGGTTCGTACACCGTCGCGTACGAAACGAGCGAAATGTTTAATCGAGCAAAATATGACTTCCGAAGACCATAGGACTGTAATATTATTAATCACGTGTACGTGGTAATTTTGAACGGTGACGATAAAACGACGATGTTTTTTTTCGGATCCGATCGGATCCGGGGAAGCGTGCGCACGATCGCCGTTGAAAAAAGGACAAAACCATCCTCGATGACGTTGGCACATTGGCCTTGGCCGCGACTCCAAAAACAATAAAATGGCATCCGTGGTGGACTTTGGCACTTTGCGCACGGTCCCACGACCGTTTTGTGGATAGTTTTTCGTGTGTTCGACGACGACGACGACGACGTCGTTTATCAGGCAGGGGGGCTTTAGGGGGCATGGCCCCCTAAGAAAAGTCAGTGGCCCCGAACTCGCCCCTTTGAGTTTTATTTTTAAATATTATGGTGTTTAATTGTCCCAAACAGGCTAATTTCTGAATGTATATTCCATATAGTTAACGATCGTATAACAAAAATTAAATTCTTAGGTTCTATTTTATAAACATTCGTCACTAGACAATTTGAGATAAGACGATAATACGTGTGTTAATATATTTAAAACTAGAAATTTCAAAATAGACGACTTGTCCTTATATAGTTGTTTAAGATGTATATTGTATACCCATATTAATATATTATAATAAAAAATATGTAATGCCAATACAGTCAATATATTGTGAAATGTAGCATTATTTTTTATGGATATTGTCTGATAAGGAGAGGAGTGGTATTGGGTATAAAAAACAGAAAGGGGCCAATAAATGTTGGCCCCCTTATAGAAAAACGTCTGGTTACGTGCCTGTCGTTTATTTCGTTATATATTACTCGCTACTGTCGCAGTGTCGCCTGCATGACGAGACAGTTTACCAAAGTTATACGCTCGGTCAACACGTGTACGTACGAGTACGGATTCTGTTTTATTATTGTCGCTGTGTCGGATTTCGCTGGACGTTCCGAGCGATTACTCAACGGTCAGTTTACATTATAGGCCCGAGGTGTTGAGTTATCGACGTGACTGTAATATATGCACGCGATATACTTGAAATTAAATTCATTTTCGCGAGGGGACCTAGTTTCACGACGGTGAAATCCTTACAGAGCCACCCCTCCTTCCCTTGATTACGGGCGAATTATCACTCTTAGAACGTTGCTGAACTTGAGTTTCATTTTAACGTGAAAACTGTCGGCGTATTGTCTACAACCGGTATCACGGTATACATTCGATTGTATTCTACTACCAGTGTCGATATTTATAGTTAAATGTTTATGTTTCGTTTCACGTGCAATCCATGTCCGTCATCAAATGGTGTTGATTTTCGAGAGTTTATGTTTTTCTTATTCACCTCATTCGAATAACGATATTTTTCCCTTTTAGCTCGGACAGATTGTTTCATTGAGTATTTAAAATAGTTGAGTATGAAACCACTCATACCACATGCATGTATACATTTATATATTCGTATTACGTACAAATTAACATATCACTGCTAATCAGTTGTAATATAATTAAACTTACTATTGGCGATACAATGCTGTAATACAAGCTGCGTAGTAAAAAGAAATTGTGATCATAGGAGAACATATAGAGTGTATATTTATTTTTTATAATAGTCTAATTACAAACAGCATTCAATTATAGAAAATAAATATGATGGCACTCGTACATACGTAACGAAAAAAATTTGAATCATTTTTTTGTCTTGAAAGTATGTATCTAAATCCATTCTGTAACAAATTATGATTAATAAAAATTCAAATTATACATTAATTATTAAAAAAAAAAGAAAGAAGAAATCATTTGATTCTAAAAAAATGTACCGGTGATTATACTTGAATGGATCAAAATAATCGTTTAAAATGTTGACCAAATTTTTTTCATGAAATATGCTAATAAAGTCATAAATATTATATATTATTATATATTTTTATTTAATAATCATTTATTCAATCTATAGATGTGGTCTTCACTCTTCTATATGCAGCCGATTGGTCGATGAATTTCGAGTTTCACCAATATCATAATACTATAATATTATATACTATAATATGAGTTATAACTTTATGAGCCTTGATTCATGTAGCTTAGGTAGTGATTTATGCTCGAGCCTTCACCGTGCCCGATGCCAGACAGAAATAATTAATAATATTTCACACATTATATCATTTCGAGCAGATCGGTTAGATTTGTAGCTGTATAATAGCTAGTCTGCTGTTTTCATCTGTCCCTGCGTAGCGTGCGTTTAAAACGGGACTTGGTAAAATGCAGTTAGACAGCGGTTTCTACGCGTTGATGCGTGTATAAATAAACTTTCACACCCAAGAAACGTCGGGCTTCGTACATGCAATAATTCTGTATACATCTGGTTTGTTCAACACAGCCTGTAGAATAATGTGTTTTATACATTTCAATTGATTTTCGACTGTATAAAGACTTAAAAAGTAAAAAAAAAAAAATATATATATATTTCAGCCAATATATTTGTTGTTTTACCAAAATAAAATTTGGTCTATTAATTTGATAGTAAAATTTATGTTTGAAATAATTACTGAATTATGAGTAATCATACAATAACGTAGCGAGTAATCCCTCGAAGATATTCTAAATCCATTTTTGTTTTACCTTCATGATTATTCAACATCAACTGTGAGCGCTGTTTACCTTGTCATGGCAATTTGTTTAGCCATATCCTTGGACTCTTGGAGCTTCTTGAATAATACCTTCAAAGTTTGTTTCAATTTTACTTTGCTATTTATGAGCAAGTAGATAACCTACCGAGTTTCATGGTCACGCTATGTAATTTTTTGGTATGATTGTAAAAACATAAAATTCCTAGATCTCATCAATAATAATCATTGATTTATCATTAATTATTATTCATTAATACAATCATATTAATTTTTAAATTTTTTAAAGTTTTAAAAGTAATATTTTTCATAGAATTATTTCTTAAATTGTATATACTCGTCGTAATTATTCATTGAAAGTAAATTTTTAAAACAAACTGAACACTGAATAGAATGTAAATTAAAAATTATATGTATAATGATATAAAGGATAATATAATGATAATTTTATTTTATAATCTATACATTTTTCTAAATTATGTTATTAACTTCCTTTTCGGTTAATTATTCAATATTTTGGCTGTGGAATGCCGATAGAATATTTCTGTCGGTATTTTAGGTGTCGGTCAATTTTCCATTTATGGCTGGATACGGTTGTTTTGAGCATATAATAAGTCAGTTCGAAAATGATCTTGACAGACTTGTCTAGTGAGATCATTCATGATCCGGTAGCCTCGATCCGTCTATCTGATATGACGGCGACATAAAGTCATTGATAGAACTAAACACAACTTTATCTTAAACGTCCTGATCAAAATAATAGTGTGAGGTATCTCTCTTTATTTCAATTCTATATTTACAAGAATATTTCAAAATTATATTTAGGTGTAACGATGATGTTTCATTTGACTAGAAATTAAATTATTCAAAAATGTATAAATTACCATTAATTAATTATTGTTTGTAAAATTATCAGAAAATGTATAACGAGTTTATTTTTATGTTTTAATCGTCATACGTTGCTGATAGGTAATATAATCCAGAAGAATAGGTATTTTACATATTTAATCCTTACAATAATAAACTTTTAAACTATTTGTATTAATGTTTTGTTACAATTTAAACAAATTGCTTTTACAAAGCAAACCAATTATACTTCATTAATTCAATTTTATTCGTTTTTGTGTCATTAAATATTTTCAAATGAATCTAATCGATTGTGATTGTGATTCTGCCAATTATAAAAACAGTAGCTTAACTTAAATCTAATCCCAATTGTAATATCTTATAATATTAAGTTATTTAATAAGAATAAAACAAGTCAGTTTTATGTTTTAGACAACATTTAAATAAATGATACATGCCTACACTTAAAATTTCAAAATTATATTTAGGTATAACGATGATGTTTCATTTGACTAGAAATTAAATTATTCAAAAATGTATAAATTACCATTAATTAATTATTGTTTGTAAAATTATCAGAAAATGTATAACGAGTTTATTTTTATGTTCTTGTATTTTTTTTATAATCGGGGGTGATTTATTTAATATCTGCTCACACTTAATGTATATTTGATGTAAAATGGCATTTTCGTAATATGACAAAATTGTAATTGTTAAACATGTTAATTGTCAAGAACCACATTATCAAACAGTAAGTCCAAATTTTGTTTCCGTAATATTTTATTTTTGACTGGATACACGATTTTGGCACAAGACCCATTATCTGTTTGTAACGGGGGTTTCAGTTTAAGATTAAACATGACAACTGAAATACATATGTGTGTAAGCGTCTTTTAAAATTTTTTAACGTTACTTAGTTATTAGCTTTTATTTATCATATTTAACATAGGTATTGCAACAAAGAGTGACTTCACAATTATTTTTGTAAGAACACACCAGAATACAACACCAATAAAATCTGAAGTCTAAAGACCAAAATAAATAAAATGAAATCATTTTCCTGCGATCAAACAATTTTAAATAAAAATGTTATTTACATTTGAATACTACAAATTGATCAATATCTCGTTATAATTTATTCATAATAAATGTGATATAATGTGTTTCGATATTTATAATTTTTGAATACATTACTTTTTAGTACCAGACATACTTCCAAGGCTATCAAAACAAAACCAAAATGTAATTTGAAAACTGACAAGAAATCTGAATAACAAACGAAGTATGGAACAACTCAACAATCGTGAATAATTTTATGATAAATGTATTATTATGCTAAATATTTGTGATTCGACGACAGTGTTAAAATTAGTCGTACACAACCCGCGCTCAGAGTAGGCATCCTCATGCATATATGATCAAGATTCAAACAAAAACTTAAGCTCATGTATGAGTGGCGCGGCTATTATTATAAACTTAACAGCGGTGATGATTCATTATGTGCATAAATGAATTCGTACTCGCCTTCTACATACGAAAAACATATACAGGCGTTGCAAAGTCTATAAACTTATTGATAGATAAGTGTACCATATACGTATTATGATACGCGATGAATTTATTTCATACGTACATATTATTTTAAATTTTAAATTGTCTATATTCTATTTCAAAAGAGAACATACCAGCCGTCAGTCGTGATGCGCGAAAGCGGTATGTTCTCTTTTGAAACAAAGTATAGAGATAAAATCAGAAACCAGAATTAGGTGATTATCACACTTTGTGTATACATGTTGTGTACGATACATTACATACAAAAGATTTTTCATTTTGAAAATTTTCCGGTTTGTATTATTGAAAAAACTAACAATCTAATTGAGCGGCGTTTGTACGGCTCCAATTTTAAGTGTAAGAATGCTGAGTGTTTCTATAATTCACTAATGATTGTGCGCACAACAAGTACAACAGCTATAGAAATGCCCTCGCTCAATGTATCTGTACGCGTTATGTTTTGAATATGAAATATACAATTTTTTTGAAATATTTATTGACTTAATCATAACACAGAATCTTTCACGTTCGTCTCGGCGATACGATCTATAGCTTATGATGTTTTAGACGTTTCAAATCAGCCACGCATTTTTCGTTTTATTTCGTGACAATGAATATAATACTCATGACTCACGAGTTGGTAATTGTTTGTATTTACGTTAAACCATCGTTTGACACTGATTACATTATATAGTTATTGTTTGATTGAATTAAATTCTCTCGAGCATTGAGCAAACAAATCATTCCGCGTTCGTCATGGCAAAACGCTCTATATTGTTTTACAACAGTGTCTTCTATAACCCACAGACATAGTAAAAATAATTATATTTTATGTATATGATTCATAATTATATTATCATCTTAACTATAGCTATTACGCATACTCATTTACCTCTTAGTGAAATACACGACTCAATTTTTTCGACGTACTCCTTATTTTTTCTTTAATATTTCTTTTCATATGCAGTCACGATTTCGGTTCGGTACCAATTACTGTATTTGTTTAGATTTCGACTTCGCACAACACAACTTGACTATGATTTCTAAAATCGGAGCCGGTCGTCGACTTTTTTTTTCGTGTACACACCAAATTTATAATATTTCATATTTATATAGTAATTTTCTGTTAATTGATTTGTACGTTATTTTACGTTATGTTCATTAATATTGAATTGTTATCTGCAAAAGTCTGATGCCAAGAGGAAAAAACGACTGCTCGTATAAATAACTAGCTGAATTACCTGCCACTGAAAAAAAATAATAATAGAAGCTAGTAAATGTGATAACATGTTCAAGTGAAAGTTCTAGGTTACTCGTTCAAACATTTTAAAATGGTTTAAATTGCTCTAAGTCAATTAGTGCATTTATTAAAATGTTTTTGTGCTCAATTAATGTTTAGAAGACCATGAAATGGAAAATAATCTTAATCCTGTAGTTTTATTAATTTCCATTATTAAAAAAATAAATACATATTTTTCATTTATATTTATGACGAATTCGATGTTTTAGAGTGTGTATTTTTTAAAATTTAAATAATAGTCACGTAAATATAATATGATGACTCAAATTATAAATTATTTAACAATTTTAACTTTTTGAAATTGATAGTTGTTGATTCAGTTTTGGTAATGATGTAACTGAATGTACAAATCACGTGATATTATCGTGAAGCGTAAAGATGTACAAAAGTAATGTCAATTCGTTTGGTCATGGAATACCGATGTGATGATAACGATATAACAATTTTCCATAGATTTTCCAGCGCATATCCCATAGAGTAACTCTGAGGATTAGATGACCGCGGGTACAGCCTCGTCTATGTTTATGATAATAATATTAATGACAATGGTAAAAAGCTGAAATATTATGAAACGTTTTATGCGTGCCGTTTCGACCGTTTAGAATGCAAATTTCGAGAAATCATCCTCTATCGGTGTACCTATAAGCATGGTATTAAGAAGATCCCCTGGAAATTCCAAACGGGTCGGTATAGTAGTTTGGGCTGTTTACCGCTGGTCAGTCAGTCAGGAAACGTTCGGCCGTACACACGGATAAATAATAAATACGTATATTTTTATAGACTCTACACGCCACATCGCATTGAACACTGCCGTGGCGGTTTACGATCGCTCGTAAATTAATTACGACAGTTGAATGCAATATATCATTTTTAGTTTTTACTGTCGCCAGGGCCGGATCAAGCCATCCGTAGGCCCTAGGCATTGAAAAAATTGAATTTCATAACGGCCACTTTTGAATATTATTATTTTATATTATTTTAAATTAATACAGCGTCATGAGTTTACAATGGAATTATCAAATATTTAATTTTATCAAATAAATAAAATTAATGAGCACTAACATATCTAGATTAAATTTTTTTTTCGGCATTTTGCGTTGGCGAATTCGTCAATGATATCATCTTTTCTAATTTCCCTCAATAGTTCTGACTCTTTTGACAACAGTGCTAGAGATGATAATTTTCCTTGACTGATAGTATAGATCTTTGTCAATTTTTAATTCTTTTTAACACAGAAAATGACCGTTCACCTCCGTAAGAAGATCCAACTATCGCTAAATAAATTATAAAAGAAATATTGAAATTTGGAAAACTTTTCATTAATTTTTTTCAATTTGTTTTTGAAGCATGTCACTTACAGCCATGCCTGGTTCACAAAAATTTACAAAAATTAGAATTTTGCTACAAAATCATTTTCCAGATCTAATGTATATACCTGAACTAAATTAGTCGCTTTTATTTCGATTTCACTTTTGGTTAATTTGTCATCAGTTAAACAACTAAACCTTTCATTTAATTTTGTGTATGCTTCTTTTCGTTTTTTAATTTCCACAATTAAGGAATCTATCATAACAAAAACTGTTTGTATTTCAAATTTATCGCGTACATTTTTTTCAAATCAGGTGTGATATACTGTAATAATGTAATAATATACTCTTATAATAATTTCCGTATCGCATGGCCATCGCAAAGCTATCGTCGTCTAAACAATATAGGTATTGCGCTCATGTAAACAATTTGATTATATATTTTAGACTGTTTTTAGATTTTGAGTGACGCAAAAGATCTCGTTTTTATATAATGTTTATTTTTTTGTTTTTTAATTTAACCGTCTTTCGTAGGCCCTCCGTACGTCGTAGGCCCTAGGCACAGTGCCTACAGTGCCTAATGGTTAATACGGCCCTGACTGTCGCCGCTTACGCATACGCGTAACAACGATAATAAAATAATAACGATAACATCGTGTTTGTCGTTTCTCGGCCGTCTCATGAACGCGTCCGCACACGCCGTCATCGTCCATAATAGCACGACGTTATTGTGTACAGATCTCGAACGTCTACACACACCCACACACACACACACTCGCGTGTATTGTACGTAACGTACTGGGGATACCGTGGTCGCGACACCGCGTTGACGGACGTCCGTACGGAATTTCACACGAGCAAACGGTCCTAAGGCGTCGCGCGAAACAATGAACGGCGGCGGCGGCGGAGTCGTGCGGACCGAAATAAAAGCTCTGAGCTGACGACGCGTCGCCGCGCGCCGCGCCGGCCGCGTGTCTTTTGGCGCGACGCCCGGCCCGCAATAATACACTTATTAAAAAAAAAAAAAAAAAAAAATCACAAAACGAAAAATAATATCGCGGCGTCGCGCGCGCTCGCGTCCCTCCCCCGAACGGGCCGTGTCTAAATACGTTTTGACGCGCGCGAATCCGCCGCGGCCCGTTCAGAACGCGCTCGAATCGCACCGCCGCAACCGCCGCACCGCACAGCCACTCTGGTCGCTGTCTGTGTTGTCGCGCACGCGGTACTCGCCATCCGTTTTTTCCAGCGTACTCGTAAGTATACAAACGTGCACGACGTGCCGCGCAGTAGATTTTTAGAAAAATAACCACGAATCGCTTGTTTTATTTTATTTTCTGTATTTTTTTTTTTCGACGACACGTGCTTTTTGAATTTTTTTTCTCTGCCGTCTAACCGTTACCGACTGGAACCTAATGAGGCGAAAAAAAAAATAAACTAAAAAAATAAATAAATAAACGAGCGTAACAATATACATAGATGAATAAAATTTAATAATTTCGACGTAAAAAAAAAAAAACAAAATTCGTGCTGAATTTGAATTACCGGGTTGTTTCGTTTATTCATGATATACGTTCTTAGGTATATGCAAAAGTAATAATTTACCAAACACAATGTTTATTGCGTTGATGGGCACGTACGAAAATTTTTTTGTTTTGTTTTAATAATAATGTATAAATTTAATTGATATTGTACTTTATCTAATTGGACGTATCCACTACATTTGTATACATGTGTTATGTAGGTGTGTTGGTCTTTACATATAATGTATATTACACACGGAACAAAACGACTGTATGTGCGCTTATATAATTATATATCCTATTTCGAAATGTCGGCCGGTAATTACAATTAGGCGTTTGGGAAGCAAATGGTTTCTAGGTAATTACGTAGTTCATGTGTTTCAAATGTTAGAAATTAATAAAAAAAAAAAAAACACGAATTATTGTAAAAAACCATTAGAAATTAGTTTCCGCCAAGATTACCTATATATATTATACACCTAGGTGATGATAAGTAAAATGTATGTGTTCAAACAACGTATCTAAAGATGTAATTTATTTTTATAAATCCTCAGACTGTTCCCCGAGAGTTCTTATAAATACCCGTATCGTGAAAATGCTTTCATTGATGAAAATTGTAATTTATTGTTTTTTTTTCTGTTTTTTCTGTTTTTTTTTTTGTGGTGACGTTTACGCAGTAAAAGAGGGTGATTCGAGTGATAATTCGTTTCATTGATTTTATTTTATGTTTACGATTAAACAATATTTTGAGCACGTATATGTTTTGCATCGTTATACCGTTATACCGATCCCCTTTTTATAATTATTTATAATTGCAATTATTTTGCACAGTAAGTACGCTGTTATGTAATATCCCCCGTGCACACCGAATTCGTACAACAGTTTAGAGACCATATGCCACACACATACGCGTTGTATATTGTAAATATACATACTCATTAAACATGTAAAAACGACTCGGCGTTTTTTCTCATTGTTGCATAATCTTCCAAAACTCTTCGACCGTTTCTCACATTCCTGGCAGCGTTGGAGTTTTAATTTATTTTTTTTTTTAGCCGTGCCGGTTGCCAATAATCGAAGTGTCCTGCAGGCCTGGCACTCGAAATAGAAAAACGTCTCTCGAACTGTCGCAGTCGTAAAGTCTGTCGGGTTTTAAGTAAAAAAAAAAAAAACAAAAGAATAATAAACAAATAAATACCGTAGATAGCGATACGAGCAAAGAAAACAATATCGCTGAACGGACCAGTAGTAGTAGTATTATTGTTTTCACAATATTATACGCAAGTCGAGCACGGTCGAACAGACAACTTACGCGGTCTCGCATTACGCCCCTCTGCGGGACAGTGTCGGTTTTCATCTGGTTTAGTATAATATCATTATAATAATATGACGGATGTTTGGGATGGCGCCGTCCAACGTGAAAACTATTTGTGCGCGGAAAGACGGTTCGAGTTAACATAATTCATACGATACGCGCGAGGTCGACACACTACGACTACTCGTTAAAATAATAAAAGACAAAAAAGTCGCATAAACCTATTGCCAAAACAATGATTAATCACAATTATTAACGGTACTTAAAGTTTACAATCGATGAAACTGCAGACAAGTACCAATCAGTGCCTCCATATGTACAGAAATAAAACACTAATTATAAGATAAATTGTTTTACTGGTAGAATAATAACAAATGAATAAATTCAATCTCGTGCTTTAACTGTATGAATCGTTACTTGCCAATCTAAAAAAAAAAAATAATCACATTAGCTCATCTTATCTTTTATTTCCTATTTAGGTACCATTTTAGTGCTTTTACCTGTAGAATCATTTAAAAAATTAAGTTTAAAATTAATATTTCATTACTACTTCTTTTTTATTTTAGATTCTAAGTAAAACGAAGAATGCATTGGTTTTAACAGTGATGTGTTTTTTTCGTTTGTCTTTATGTAGTATATTATCGCGTTTTCGAGTAGTAATAACAGTCTAAAAGTTTCATTCAGCATATCTGTTGATAGTAAATTTCATGTAGTACTTATACAGTACTTTATACAGGTCATTTTTTTCTTGATAGTTTTTCTAAGTGTATGGAAAAACTACCTACCTGATGTGGATGAGATTCTCATAAAATCCATTTTTATATTTAGTCATAAATTCAAAAATAATAGACCTAGACACTTCAAAATTTCATCAAATATCAACTACGAAATAGCTACTTACGAAAGTGAACTACGTATAGAACTTTTAAATTATTGAAAATATCTCGTTTTTTTGGAAATTTCTATGCAATAAAATTTTGAATACTTGATAAAAAGACTTACAAATTGAATGCCACCTTCCTCGAGTATTTAACTAACATTAATGAAAAAATTTCAATAATCACTGTTCAGGATTTTTTTTTATACACGTGAGAGCTGTTTTTTCACAATACTGACACTCGTTCCCGTAACGTTTATTCAATAACTTTTAAATGCGTTATACATAGATGGGGGCCTCTGATTATACTTAATAATTGGATTTCGGCCCACAGAATTAAACCACATTCAACCTAGCCGTCCATCTCCTGCCTGTCTGATACACTCTGCAGCCTCTTCCCCCCTGAATATCATCTATACCATCCCGCCGAACGCCAGCTTCTATGTTTCCATCGGTGCCTTAATCCACCATGAATGTATTATCTGAGATAAGCTCTTGTTGTGGTCCCTGCAGAATGATATCAGAGACTTCCTTGAGCCGGGCCAGTCACCTCTGTATTTTCTAAAATTACCTAGTTTTACATTAAAAACAGTTATGTAAATGTATAAATATGTATTTAAAATTCATAAAATAGTCTAAAAACAGGAAAATGCACAAAAAAAAAAAACAAAAACGTAAAAAAAAAAATCTAAATAATAGTTTCATTATTTCAATGTCTATTAAATGGATTGAAAATGTACTTGGTTTATATTGTCTTAAAGTAGGTAGGTATCTAAAAAAAAAAAAAAATGTACTTTGCCAGGAATTTGGGCTTGAATTCGAACGTATTTAAAAAATAATTGTGTTGGAGTCAAAACCCATTAGAAATTTACAATGTTATAGTAAATAGAGCAAATTAATAAAACGTTTTATGCAATTACATTGGTAATTTATATACATTAATTATGCATTGTTAGTATAAAAAAATTGTATACAGTTAAGTACAAAAGTTTAACATTTACTGCGTTTAGTAATGCATTTTGTAAATGTAGATTGTACCACAAACTAAAATTTGTATGGTCTACTTACAAACATAACTATTACGTATAATATTTTATTACTAAAAATCTCTTTAAAAAAAAATTTTATGATTTGGAACCGTGCCTAATAACACATAGTGTTTTATGTGAATTTCAGCAACGGTTATTCGTTTTAAAGCATTCCTCTAAATATTTGACATTTACTAATTTATAATAACTAGAATTATAACGACGGCTTAGTTGAAATTTAACAAAAATAAAATTAAAACACATTTTAATTTGAATCTTGAAAGGTATGCAATTAAAAATGCAGACAAAAATTTAAGATTATTTAATTTCAGAAATTATTTTGTATGTAATAGATTTTTAAAATATGAAACTTAGATATTCGTCAAATGCATATTATTAAAAATGAATACATTTTTAGTAATGATATACGTATGAAAAAAAATCTGATTATATAATAAAATAGAAGTGATTTTGAGGACCACCTTAAAATGTTCGAATCAGCTTCGGGTACAATAGTTCTATTATCATATGGCTTAATTTCGTTCAAACTCATATGTTCTATTCAGTGCATACATTATACAAATGTTAAAAAGTATTTACAATGTTTGATTTTTACTATAGGTTTGTACTAATAGGTTTGTAAATTTTGTCTTAAAATATTAAGCTTATAATAAGCTCAGTCAGTTAAATGTTTTTTCTTAACACACGTAACACGTTACATGTTCTGATAGAAAAATATAATATAGGTAGTTTGTATCATTGATTATAGTATTTATAATCAATGTTTGCATTTAAGAAGATATTAGTTTGTGTGATTCATATTTAGGATCCTACAACAAAGACCTAAGTATATTAGTATTATCTAGATATTTGTTAGAATATTATTACTAAGGCACTGACTTAAATATTACATGTTCTTTTTAAATTCGCCTTTTTAATTTCATGAACACTTGCGCAAACCTAACTACAAAGTTAAAATATATTATTGTCAAAAAGATTTATAATGCAAGTAATACTTGTCTGTTCTCAGCTTGTAATTTGTTAGTTTTTGTGGTAGATTGTGTTATTTAAATTATTATTATGATACAGAAGTATTAAATTAATAAGATATCATTTTTAGTGTAGCATTTAGATTAGAAAACGTTAGATTATAAAAATAAACAGAAAAATGTAAAATATACCTATACATAAAACTTATACCATATTTGGACACGAAGTTATAAATTTAACTGGAAGACATTACTTATCTATCATGACTTATATGAGTCATGACCGATGACAGTTTATCCTTTTATGATCTATAGATAAAGTTCTTCACTTACTCATGTAGTCATGTGACCTAGTCACTTTTATTTTTTTGTATAAATGTTTTGAATTCTGTTCGTTCTTTTATTTTTGAACAAAACATTCTGTTTCCCATTAAAAAACGCCAAGATGTTTAGAAAGCTATTTATTCAAAAGCATATATTTAAATATTATTTTGATATTTTTTCGAACTGCTTATTTATAATGCTGTCAACCATTTTATGTATTAATCATATTGCGATGAATATCATTTGATTTACTATTCATCAAGTAATTGCTTACTTACCATTTATGATAAATGCATACTATTTTACTGATAAATCACGTCGATAATATTATATTAAGCATTCAATAACATTTACATTATTAATTTTTAATTTTGTTCTCCGGTACATTCGTATTAATTACCTATGAAGCAATTCTGATTTAAAAAAAAAAAAAATCTTTAATCGTTTGATTTTATTACGTTTACATTAGGTAAATTACACAACCAAGATAATATTATGAATGATAACGAATTAGGCAGCTAAAATAAGAATATACGCATTTTGTAATCTCCACTAAAATGTTAGACAGCTTGTACATTCATCATCTATTATCTCGTGAAATATTTTACAATTCCATATCTCGTTACACATTGTAACTATAAAAATTACGTGAATTCGAATAAACGTATATAATATATTGTCTTTACTAGTCTAATATTTTTTTTATCGATAATTAGTGTGAGATTGTTAAATTATGAACTTTGAATAATAATCAGACTTTGGAAGTTTGGTCAGAATCAAGTATTTTTCTTCATTTCTATAATTGATGCTGACGTTTTTAGTATTTTATCTACTTTTTGCAATTTAACGAATTAATAATCGCAATAAAATTAAACTTTTTCAATTGCTGATTATATTTATTTTATGTAACGAAGAAAATCATAAGATCGTTATTTGATAAAAATTAAAGTATCAAGAAAGTAAATATTTTAGTAAAATACTAAAATACAATACGAATGCAAAATTATTTATCATAATATATCTCAGCCGAAAGAATAAACAATTTACGAATGAAAATGAAATTTTCTGTTAAAAATGCGATTAGACAAACCTATACATTGTATATTATAGGTATTCATACCATTCCCAGAACATAAAATGGTTTTTTAATATATAAATATAAATCATTTAAAGAATTATATAAATAATTTTTTCAAAGATTTCTCATACACGATATATAAAGTGAATTCTCTTACAGGAAAATTTCCATCATGTCGGAGGAACTTTGGAGAGAGAATTTAGATTCTGAGTGAAGCGAAAGATCTACTGATTTACAATGATGTTTATTTTCTTTCTTTTTTTTTTTGTGAACGCTTTTTGGTACATTTAACTTTGTCCATAAATTTCATGTAGCATCTCTATATGAATTTTATCTAGTTCTTACTTTAAACAGGTAATTTTTCTCTATTCTAGATAGTTTTTCCAGGCGTGAGAAAAAACTGCCGAAAAACCGTGTAAAACAATAAAATTTGCCGTAAACGATAATATCACTAAATCAATTTTAGTTATTTAGTCCTAATTCTAAAAGTAATGTTATTAAAAATTAGTAAATTTCACTTTATGTTGAAACATAGGTACTTAACAATATTAATAAAAAATAGACAACTTTTGGGCTAAAAATAGAACTTCAAAAATAATTTTTTTTTATTTAACAAAAAGTTCTATAAATTTTATATGTATATTCATATACTTAACTAATAGCACTGCAAATACTTCAAAAATCGTGAGTAAGGATTTTTTCCTATATCATTTAATCAAAAGAATGATTTATTGTTTCTTTAAAATTCAATATGCCCATGACCATTATCTTGTCCAAAGAGCAAAGAATACCCGTGATGCTAAGTTTAGTATGTCCCGCTTTTATTATTATAATAATCTAATGACTAATGAGTATAATATTTAAGTGGTGTTTCGAAGTTGAAATGTTGGCATTTGCAGGTCTATGTGCCTTTTGCATTAAATATATTATATATTTCCTCTAAATTAAAATTTGGCTAATTTAAAAATGCATTTGTTGTTGCCTGTAGCCCGAAAAAATGACCAGATTAACCTTAAATAAAGATATTGTTGTTTATAAGACCCGATTATATCTAAAATTATATTCTGGAACCTTCTTCGACGTGGTTGGGTGATTATCGTGTTACTGGTAAACTTCCTCAAATCATTAACTTAATTATTCTTGATTAAATAATTACTATTGATTAATAATTGAAAATGTTTATGGTCAATAGAATGTGAAACTGTATAAATAATTTACTTATTATTATATAATATTTAAATTGATTATAATTAATTAAATTATTATATGAGAATAAAAGTATAATATACGTATATTTACATAAATATGGTATAATATTAAATTGATTGAAATACACATTGATAAGATGGTTGGATCATAATTATATTATAATGATAGAAGTGTACATAGTTATTATATCATACAATTATTATATTTGTTTTTTACAAATCACAAATACATTTTATGAGTACATATTTTTTGAAGATTTTAAAATTAATTTACTTCGAAAATATTAAAACTTAAATCAGAGGTGACCAAGAAGCTCGTGTAGGTAGTAAAACAATGACTTATAATCAACATAATAAAATTAACGCGTATTATTCAGAGTACAAAAATACCAACAAACTGTGTCAGATATAAGTAGTGATTTATACGAAATCGCATATTATACGGGTGCGTATTAACGGGATTTGTTTGTACACTTTAATACACGAGGAAATTTGCGACTTCGGAAGAAAATCGGCGATCGAATTTAACGAGGTATCGTTTTTTTTTTAAAAACGGCGTTTTACTGCAAACTCACTCATTGACTCGTAGACCTTATAATAATAATATTATAATACCTAATGGTCTCATTCAAATTTAATTTTTTTTTTTTTTCAAATTTAATAATACTTGTAGTTCTTTTATTTGATCATTCTCACATTCATATTTTATTTACTTAAACCATGCAAAATATCAAACTGTTTGAGGAATAATTTTCATTTACGTTTTCATTACAACGTATTATTGTAATGATATGTTTAAATTTTAAAGAAACAAGGTGTTTGTATGAACTTTTTTTGAATAGTTAAATATATTCTGTTAGATCCCGTTCCCCCTATTCTTTTCTCGTATGATTACGTCAAGTCAAATGACTCATTGCGATGGCTGATCACACATAGCGACTTGAAAAAAAACAAAATGATAAGTAAATCGTATTACATAACATTAGTTTCAGAATGCAGTACCGTATAACACGATTTTACCATTGAGATTGAAAGTTAGAACTTCGTTTAATCATCAATTGTTTTTAGCTTTATTATTTTATGACTAACATATTATATAAATTAATATAAATAGGAATTTTGTATGTATTTATGTTTAGTATAAAACCACACGAATTTAAATGTTTTTATTCACATGTATTATTCAACATATGAAATATTTCTCTCATTTATAACACCCTCAATCTTTTCATACTTATAGTTTTTGAAATTGAAATTTTTTTCACTCAAATGATGATGGGCTTGTTGTATGATTATTGAGTGGAAATCTTTAAAAACTTATCAGAGTGCGTTTCATCGGGGTTTTTCATCATTATCAGAGCACACGATGATGGAAAACATGTCATTAGAACAAGGTCTGTAAAATGATGTCGTGTCACAAAGTGTACTCGTGCCAATCGAAAAGAAGAAATAGAAAAAATCGTATAAAAAATAAAAATATATGTCACTTTAAGTACGTGAACTGTACAATGTATTACGTTTCACTGACAAAGTATTTCAGACGGTGTATTCAATCACGTCGAAAGCAATTTCCACATTCGCATGTACGTGTTAGTCGATTAATCGCAGGAGCATCCAGCATTTTTCATTGGACGATTGCGTGCCATATGAGACTAACCAACTGGTAAACGATCGCAATAGAAAAACACTTTGAATGTATTATTCGTATTAATGCCGGAGATCTGGGAGCCACTCAACATTTCAATAGATACTTCCATTATAGGGGGGATTGTCGCCTTGGATTTACAACGAACGTTTAAATATTTGCTATTATATCATGGCCACGTTGCTGCGTTGATTGAACGCACATCTCCACGTCACGGCGACATTTACATAATATCGTAACGACACTCGCTATACCGTTTTCTAGCATCTACTAACATTCTAATTTGTATTACTTGAAACCGATTGTACTCAATACGCGATGAGCAAAAAACAGATTTCGGTCTCATCACTGTAGTCTGTAGGGTGAACACATTTCGATATCGCGGTGCCGGAGTGGGCGATTGATCGAAAAGCCGCGCTCACGAGCAACTGCGCAGCAATCCACCGAGGTGTCGTCTCTAACCATAGAAGAAAAAGAAGAGCGGACGGGTGGGGGAGCCGGAGTGTCCTCCGGCATCGATGTATAACTACTACACGCGTAGAGCGACGCCGCCGGCGGTGAAAAATCAAATAATAATAATAGTATAATATTGTCATCCTGTCGAGGGGGCGAGGGGGAAAAAAATAATAAAAAAAATCGCTAACTGTACAACACTGTAATAAAACATTATACTGCACTGCGACGGCGGTGTAATAATACGCCTGTAGTGTGCATACTCGTATGTGTGTGTGTGCGTGTGTGTATTGTTTATTAATAGCGGCGGAGGCGATTTGACGTCATCCTAGCGAGTGTTTCTTACGCGTATACTTTATATTATTATATATATTTTTTTTTACTCTCGTCGTACGTCTCTTTTTACGCTGTCGTTTCTAGTCGTACACACACAAGTCACAAATACAAACACACACACACACGCACGTAGCATATGGTCGCCGCCACCGAGGCCGTTGCATTTCTGTACGTCCGATGCGCATGCCGCCACCGCCGCTGTAGTGTGTTACGCGTCGCCCGTGTCGGTGTTTTCGGCTTTTCGTTCTCGTGCACGCGCGTGTGTGTGTGTGCAAGTGTGTATTTCACACGGTGTGACGTTTGATCGCGCCGGTAACGGTCGTAAAACAATAATAATAATAATAATAACAGTTATAATAATAATAATAATAATAATAATAATAACTGTAATTATAATTATAAAATATTGTCATTTGTGATCGCACACCGCCGGTATCGGCCGGGAAAACACCGCGTCGCTGTTCGTATTTTCGCCGTCGTTCAATCCGTCTTCGCCGTCGCCACGGAGCAGTCGGTTCGCGTCAAAAGACTACGCCATTAGTCGTGTGCCGCCGCCGCCGCCGCGCGTTCCGCGAATCAGCAGCCGGTCGAGTGTCGATTTTCCTTTCCACGTCTTATCGCGGGCGACAAAACCGTTTTCGGCAATCGATAACACGGACGCGTCGTATCATCGTATGATATAATATTATATACACATCATTATAATATAAAATACCGTCGTCGTCGGCGATTACGGTCGGTGTGCAGTGTAGCCGCTCTCGTGTGTTTCGTTATTACGAACGATAAATAATATTTTCGTACGACCGACGACGACGACCAGCGCGTTCTCCGTCCGCCCGTCCGCGCGCACCTACACGCACGCACACACACGGACAGACACGGACGCGGCGCGTTTCGGCCGCCCGGCAACAGCAGCGTTTCGACGGGACTGCAGCGCGGCGCGAGAGTAGCTGCCGCATTTCGTCGCGACCGGTTCACGCGCGACCACCACACGACCATCGTCGCGTCATCATGTTCGACGTGCTCAAGCGGTACCTGCTGATCGTCTGGAACTTCTTCTTCGGACAGGTAAGCACAAAATATATCGTCTCACGGATCATGATTATCTAGCGACTTTTATTCGGTTTTTTCGAGAATTTCAGAATAATAAATTGCGGTTTTTGTTTTTTTATTTTTTTATTTTGCTACTCGCGTTTCATACTATTGATTACCGGTCACGTTGTTCATCGTTCAATTTTCAATAATTGCTCGTATCCAGTTCCGACGGCGTAGTATAAACGTTTTTATGCGACGCCGCCGCAGGTGCGAGTCGACGAATAGGATTTCCTCGTGCGGCACCATATGTTTTCGCGTACGTGTTCGCCGACTTTTGTGCGTGTGTTTTCTGCAGCGTTTTTTTTTTTACTCCCCCCCACCTCCCGACAGAACACGGCGAATTTCGTCATGCCAATTAGGTACGGTGAGAAGACGTTTTTTTTCACCTCCAGTTTCTGTAATGACCACGGTCATATCGCTGTTATTATTAGGCGAGGTCGCGGCGTGTGTCCGAGGTCAAAGTCTCATCGACGCGGGTACCGACCACGGTAGACGATCGCCCGAGGAAACGATAATCACGAATGATCTTCTCGATCGGACGAGTACGCACACGAAGGGCCGATGTATATTTTATGTGGCGCTGTGCAATACGATTTTCGTCGTCTCGCACCTTCTATTTTTAACGTCGCTCTACGGACGACGTGACGACGGTGACGCTCCCCGGATGCATCGATCTTCGTCGTCGTTGCGACTTTGTCGGCCACCGGGTTTTCTCTCTCTCTCTCTCTCTCTCTCTCTCTCCCTGTTCTTGACTTTAGTAATAATACGGAATGTCGCGTTTCGCGCACGATATTGTACTCGTGAATACGTGGGGAAACGTGAATGTTAACGTCGGTGGTTTAAGTTATGATTTGATGACGTGTGGGTGTGCGTGTGTGTATTTCGCTTTAATGATTTATAAATACTGACAATACTATTCCATATACTCCGTCTCTTTTGGCTTTTGTTGAGCCGGCTGTTACGATCGGCACAGACTCTAATTATTATAAATGTGATAGCTCTGAAAATGTTCTGCGATTTCAGATTAGTATTAGATTGGAATTCCGTAGTCCGTGAAATTATGAAACTCTATGTCATTTTCGTTTGAATATAACAGATTATGTTGGTATAATTGTGTGTAAATGAGACCTGATAATAATTATTATTTGATTAGATCTATAAATAAAAATCAACTTGTATTTAGTTGATATCGAAATTTCAATGTATTTACATTATTTTGAAAAGTGAACTTTTTAATTATTATTATTGTAGTATTAAGATACAGTACAGTCTAGAGTCGTAATTTTATAAACGTTTTGACTTTTGAGGCAGCAATTGATAATGATTACTGGTATAATGTATGGTCGAGTTAAGACGGATAGTCTAAATCTTTTTGGTAGGTACTAGAATTTCAACAAAACAATATATTATATACTTTATTACTAAGTTCTGACGATTTGATTTTTGATTTTATAATTAAATATTTTAAAAGTACTAAAGAAAATTGCATAGTTGAAAGTAACTCAAATAGCATACGCAAGTATTTTGGATGCCACCCATTTCCTCTGATGATAGTTATTTCCGGTTATTTACCAAATCCTTCAGATCTCAGGTAAAGATGTCTACTAGATTATTTCTGTACTATTATTTTTTTGAACATATCATTTATTCTTCAAACGTATTTTATGTTCAATACCTATTAAAACAATATTATGATCTGATAAAAATGAAAAATCTGTGTCTGATTAACACATAGACATGTTCGATAAACAAGTGGATCGACATCACCATAGGGCTCATCATTAACTAAAAAAGCCACGGAGTATTTATCCTCAACATTGCGTATGCTATTGAAGCAACGTATACATATTTTGATTAAATTGATTTTTTCTGTTTTATTATTTTTGGAAAAATGGAAAAATGAACCGTAAGCTATCTTAAATCATCAGGACTTGATATAAAAATATTGTAGTCGCCTTTATTTTGAATGAAGTTGATTTTTCCTAAAATCGCGTTTTTCAATTATATTTTCATAACTTAACAATAATTATCGTTTGTTGTGTATAAATGCATACTAGTATGTACACAATATTCGTATAAATGTATAATCGTTTAACCTTTCTTAAAAATGTGCATCATGACGTTATTGATCGACAATTAAGTACAATATACTTGATTGACTCGATACAGTTTAGTGTCGCGAACGGTGTCGGCAAAAGTTTATTTCGTTTATCCGGTTTTGTATTTCTCCGCTCGTATAATATATATTCAGTACGTCTCAGCGTTTGAAATATTGCTCAATTTGTATGCGTCTACACTCTGCACGTATACAACATCGTGTTACATTGCACAATATTCTTCAAACGCTATTTATTGTTTACGTACATCTCACGTGTTACCTAATTGACGTTTCCGGACCATATTTTTTACCGTTCGTGAAATAGGTATGCCGCGGCGGTGTACCGTTGGCATTTGAGCGAAAACTATGACCGATAGTCGATACGTTTGAATTTCGGGCACACGACGTGACGATGATAATATGATATCACACACCACCGGTTCATTGTGCGACCGGCGGCGATCGCTATTCGTCAGAGCCGGCGTATTTCATCGCGTCCTGTGCGCGTTATTGTACACGGACGCGCGTATGCTGTAGACGGGCCAGACAATCGAAATCGCGCGAAAATCCCGCAAGTCGTCGTTGCGAATGTCATATCATTATATTATTATCGTCGAGACGCGCGAGACGAATACGCTATTATTTCGTGCCTACACGTAATACGGATCGAAATGCGTTTCAGACGATTCTCAGAGTCCGTTTCATTGCTCATGTCTTTACATACTCGTTATATATTATTATGTATTGTTATCGGCGCAGCAGCGTTTCGCGGCCATTGTACCCGCGTTTTATTACAAATTATTATTTTTACACGCGGAGTCCCCGGCGGCGACACGTCCGTTGGGAAAATCGTTCTAACCCGTGACGACAATGTCGGCGGACCCGGCGCGGACGCGAATAGTTGGCACGCGGACCAACGAGACTTGTTCTGTACGCGTGTCCGTCACAGGAACGTCAGGAACGGTCGGCCGCTGCGGTTTCTTCTCGTACGTTATTATTTTCGTTCCCGTCGTCGGATTGTCGTACGGAAATTCAATACGTACCGGTGGATGGGCACGGTCGTCACAGTTTTCTCCGCTGTTATACGCCGTTTACAATGGCGTCCGTAATGATAATACGACGTATAATACGTTTATATTACTGTCGACGCGGGTCCGGTCTTACGACGCTTACTTTCTGTCCTTGACCACCGAACATTGAGAGCTCGGTGCCGCGAATTTACTGCGGTGAAAAAAAATAATTATGACTTGCGCAAAGTCGTCGTTACTTCGTGTGCACAACGTGCGGACGCTCGTGCCCACGGTGTTGTATCAATGAGGTAAACGGCAACAACTGAAAAAATACCACCACGGTTGCGTCATCGATTCGGCACGAGCGATGTACCACCAGTGCGTTTATTATTCATCTCTTGTTAGATCTGTGTATATAAAATTATCGTGCGCATGAATTTTTATGGATTCGAATTTTTATTTTATCGTTGTCGTTCACTGTAAAAAACGATGATAAATTCTTCCGAATAAATTATTTTATGTTTCCTCGCATATTGTTTGCGGCACGTAATAGTTCCCACCTTTAACACCGGAATATTATAGGTATGATGTGTAACAATGATCAATAATCCGATAATATTTTATGAATAAAAAAAAAAAAAACGATTACGCGCCATTATGCATTTTTCTAAATATGTTTGTCAGAAACGTTTTATGTACGCGTTTCAATGTGATATTATTGTTTATATTAACATTGAATGTTGAGTTGATTGTACATTTAATTATTTTCATGATAAAGTTTATTATATAAGTTTATTCGTCATTGTATTCCAGTGTAGGCGCAACTGAGATTTGTATTTATTCGGCGTAGGACGAAACGAAACCTTTACTCATATTGATACGAGTCAAAAGATTGAAGTTTTAGATTAAAATTTATTTATAGTATACAAAAGTATTAGCTAGATCTTAAAACTAGTCCATATTATTTTTATAAATATTTCGTTTTAAACAAATTAAAATTATTTCTAATGACACCCCTGAAGTGATCTTCTTGCATAATTTTTACAGCGTAACATTGAAGGGGAGGATTCTTGGTTTCATACCATCGCCTATTATATATTTACTGCTCGATAATCTGTGAGTTGAGATGCCACAATAATCATGAATTAGCGAATCGATTCACCGTCTTTTAGAATGAAATACATTTGAAAATGCGAAAACGTGTTCGCAAGTACCATTTAGTATTTACCTCCAACACAGAATTAAAAACGAACGATTAACCAATCATATATGTATTACTGTCATATCGCCACCAAAATATTATAACAATATGATGACCATGTGTTCGTTCGGTAACGAAGACCGGATGTGAAACGAGGAAGTGCATGACGAACAGTGTTTGGAAAATCGTTCTTTTGAGCACGCGTGCGGGTGTGTGTGTGTGTGTGTGTGTGTGTGTGTGTGTGTGTGTGTGTGTGTGTGTGTGTGTGTGTGTGTGTTTATGTATGTATGTTGGAGATAGAGAAAAAGAGAGAAATGGAAAAATGGTTCGCGTCGCGGTCGCCCACGCCTTGTGTCATGTTAATTATTGTATTAGTCATAGGCGCGGAATGCGATGAGCAACGCGTCGGCGGTGCGTCCGACAGTGGCTAAACGATTCAAACCGTTCGTTTGAAACGGTTTTCCTCGTGCACTGACCGACGACTGGCGATTGTACGGCGGCCCGGAATGATCGTTATTTTTCTCGTACGAAACACAGATGTGATTGTGGCACTGCAACGATCAGAAAACCGTCATCTGGACCCACACCCGTCGCGCGTGGCGTTTTATTTTTAACCGGACCACTGCAACGGGAGTGTCTCGTCCTACCCCTTTACTTCTTCTATATAGAATACACACACACACACACACACACACACACACACACACACACACACACACACACACACACACACACACACACACACACACACACACACACACACACGCACACGCACACATGCATGCACACATGCACGAAAAATATCACGTGAGAGACGATTTTTAAATTTAAATTGTGCGCTGCTGCAGCAGCCTTGAAAGCGCAGACACACCTGGTCACACACACTCGCACGCACACGCGCACTCACTACGCACACGTATTGCGACGACGACATTTAGCCGTATATAGTATGGCAGCGGTTGCACTTGTCGGCGGCGTCGACGATGTTGGCGTGCTGGCGACGTACGGCCTCCTCCTACTCGTGAGAAACGTTTCCGGGTTTTTTCGTTTTCCGGTCGTCCGTGTTCGTCCAACGACCATTGTGCACGTATCTCCCCCGGATCTTGATCGTAACATTGTTTGATCATTTTATAGACGTGTCTGAATTTTACTATCATGATTTTAGGCGCTTTTGGTATGCTTCTCCAAATCGGGTTTTGATGTGTTATGATTTAGGGGCTCGCGGTCATGATTGCAAAAGTCGCCGGTCTGGTATTAAAATCTTGATATTCGTCGACAGTTGACCTGTAATCTATGTGGTTACAGAACAGATTTTCGATCGTATGTTGATTGTTTCCAACTCGATGTCGTATCTTGGGTAATTCTGATAACGGTTTTGTCGACCTCCTTGATCACGGTTTAGGATAAAATTGGAAAATCATCGGCGGCGATGAATGTAAAATTCGGTTGTTTTAGGTCGAATTAATGAATGTTTAAAAAAAATATCCACAAAAATCAAACTGTTGATTTTTTTATTCAAATTCTCTCAGCTAATTTGAGATAATTTTAAAGTTCGTCACCGTAAGTGTTTCAGTGGACACGTATAGGTAAAATATGGATTTTTTATTTATTTTTTTTTCGTTTCTGATTACAATGCACTTGTCGAGATCTCGTTCAAATGTTACAGTATTGCTTTTTATAGTATCGTTACCAGTTACCAACCGGTCATATTATGTTGTCATTGAAAAAGTCTTTCATTCATTTCGTCATTTGCACTTCTACTGTTATTTATCTCTAACTCGGTCTCGAGTTCTGTATAAGGTCAATTGTTATCATTGCGTAATTAACGCGTCAGAGACATTTCGTTCGATTCAATGTGTTCAGTATTTATTCAGTTGTTTCAAAAATGATTTCCTATTTTTTTAATTTACTATTATTAATACACCGAACTTAATGGGTTAATTAGTTTTTTTAAACATGTATAATATAAACGGGCCAAAATGAAAATGATTTATGATAATTTACCTAAAGATTTAACTTAATATTTAGTAGACTGCCTGATTATGTTTTCTAAACCGAACAAAGTTATAGTTTTTTATATTTTAAAATGAAATAAATTTAATTAAATCAAGTATTATAAATTCATGTTTATAAATATTGTACTTTTAAAGCTCATAATACATGATTACTTAATATAATATCATAATCACTAATGAAAATATTAATTTATATTGCATTATGGATTGTAATACATTGTCATATTAATTACTCGCTTGAAAAAAATGCATAACTTGTTTAGTTAGAAACAAAATTTAAATTATTATTTTCAGAACATTTCATTGTTTGGGCGTAATTCCAATCCGGACGTATGTTCGTTTTTTAAATTAAAGTTAGAAAAATTTATACCATTGCTATATATAATAAATGCCTGCTTGAGAATTTCGGCTCACATTGCTTGTTAGCCCATTTAGTACTTCAGTCGATATGTTTGAAATATATTATTTTGTCATATCCTAGTGGTAATTGAAAATAAAATAGCTAATGAAGTTGTTAACATGTATTCCGTTTTATTTTCAGGTTTCTTCAGAATCGATTCAAGACAGTCCAAAGGACCAACCGGAAGATTCTGTGGTGAAAGCTCCACCTGATGAAGTAGATGATGAAGTTGTAAACGAAGAAGAAGATTATGTTGATGATATTGAAGAAATTTTGGATGTCGAAGAAGACGAAGAAGAAGAAGACGACGAAGAAGAAGCTGATGAAGAAGAAGCTGACAAAGGAGAAGAAGTAAATGAAGTTCAAGACAAAAAAGTAGATATACCTAAAAAACCTGAAGATAAAACTGTTGCAAACGATGTACCTACTACAAAACCAACTGATTTAGCTGGTAAAGTCGAAGATGTGAAAATCCCTAACGTACCTGAAAAAAAAGATGCGGTTGAAATAAAAAAACCCGATCTACCGAAAGTAAACGATGCGGATATTAAAGAAAAAGAAAAACCAAAAGCGAAAAGTGAAGAAACCGAAAAAAAAGAAACCCCTAAATTGAAACCCGAATTTGAAGTCATAGAAAAGGAATCTCCTAAAGTTGTCCCATCAAAATTGAAATCCGACTTCGAAGTTATAGAAAGAGAAGTTGGTACAAAATTACCCGACACGTCTGAATTGAAACCCGAATTTGAAATCGTCGAGAGAGAAGTTTCAAAACCAGCGCCCGTAAAAGATTCTCCCGAAGTTAAGCCCGAGGCGGAAGTCAAAGGAAAAGAAGCCGCTCCCAAAACGGTCCCGGAGAAACAAGTGTCGACCGCCGCGAAGCCCGAAATCGTCGGAAGCAAAGAACCGGCCAAAGAGGAAAAGGATTCGCCCAAACCGCCGGCGAGGGACACCAAAATACCGGAAAAACCGGGCAAGAACGTTCATGTGAAATTCGACGTCGATGAAGTGGAAAAAGACGCCGAGGACTCGGCCGGTGCCGGCGACGTTAGGCTTTCTCCGGAGTCGTCCCCGGTGGCCGACCGCAAAGAGACGGCGCGTCCGCTAGACGACTTTTTGGTGTTGGAAAAAGGCGTTGGCGCCGCCAACCAGACCGACGTTGTGGGCGGACCGCGTAAGACTGACAACCCGATCGACGCGTTCATATCGGGCGAGCAGAGGCACACCGTCAACCAACTGCACCCGGAATCAATTCAAGACCAGCAACTGTAAGTCGTCGGGTGCTCCGGCTCCGGCACGGGTTTTTCGGGCCGACCGTCCGCGAGCCGTCGCGGCGTGTAGTCGATTAAACGATACCATTGTTAACCGCGCTACTCTAATCTGCTATATACTATACGCGGAGGGCTGATCCATAATTTATACATAAATATATGATGTTTAGTTGTCGATTTTATAATATTAATTTATCATAAATATTTCATAATATTAATATAATGTTGTTGAACGGTTAAAAGATTTTATAAATGTAAAAAACAAAAAAAAAAAAAAACAAAATTAATTCAAAAAAGTGACGAATTATATTACTATTATTAAATTATGTTTTGATTGATTTTAATAACACTTTTGTTTTCATTCGTGTCGTACATTAGTTAGTGTTTATAACTCTAGAGTCTCGCTTGAAACGTATGCAGTTAAGTATTTAGTCGAACCAGCTATATAGTACGTATGCACTATGTAATAATATGTAATATTTATTGTAATATTGTTATGATAATAATATGTTGTAATGGGATATAATCAAAAGATGAGCTGGCGCGTGAGTTTTATGACTTGTTTGATTCAAATCCAACGACCTCCGTCGTAATGCTATTTATACATTACCGACTAGAATATTAGATATTGTCTAGAGATATTCCTCTGCACCGGGATAGTGAATTTTTAATTAATGGAGTTATTAAAATATAGAGTAAAAACATGTGACGTGTGGTACGTTATGACACGCAATTCAGCCAGTTCGGGGGGTGTCCACACGCTGTCCCATAGTTTTAGCGCAAAGCACACGAGTCGGTGACAAATAGAAAAAAAAAAAAAGACAAAGAATGTATTTCGACTAATTCACGTATTTATACTTCTACCATTCACCAGCACACTTTCTTGTGTATTATTAGTTATTATTATTATGACGTTTATTTTCGTGTGCGGTTTTCTGCTTTTGTGTGTGTTCGCTAAAAAAAAAAAAACGAGGTCGACAGTCGATGTTTGAATTTGGCTATAGTAACACATTATTTTCAGCGTCAGCGGATTGCAAAATTACCAAGAGCTTGTAACTATAAACATTTACGTTATATATCATACATAATACATAACGTATCCGCGGTACACACCACGACTAAGTGCACGCGCACGCGTGTGTGTGTGTGTGTGTGTGTGTGAGCTCGGATTTTGAGAATAATATATTTTCGTCTATTAACCGGCTATGATTTTAAGTTGCACACTGCGTTGATACGTCTACGCCGCCGCCGTTTGCGAACATAATCTAATGCGTGTGTGTGTGCACATAACTCGCGCTGCCGCTGCTACCGCCAATACACGAGAGGTAGACGTTTTGACGTTTGAAAGATATTAACACGACGTGCGTATGACATTATTGTAATAATTATCGATAAATGTGTGCAGTACGCGTGCGTTCAGTGGTTATTCGCGGGCGCGGGCGTCGTCCGGGAGAATAAAAACGTGTTTGTTGGTATACGCCGCGGTGCTGGAGACGAAACGCGGACTTCGGAGTTCCTTGGTGTACCGGAAACAAACTACGGAAACTTTACAGAACTCCGTGTCTCCACCCCCGTCCCCCGTACGAGGCGTGTACGAACGGCATCGTGTTGTGTGTGCGTGCAAAATGCGACATTAAACCGAGTACGGCGATAATAATTATTATTATTCGCGTATTGTACACCTTTAATCTCGTTTATCGCCCTCGTCGAGAATGTCGGACGATATCGCACGATGTCGTTTTTGTACCCGCGTCAAACTATCGACGTCGGTATCGACTCACGCGTGAGTTTATACATTCTATAAAACCGCGATGACGAATCGCTGCGGATTTCGCCGTGCGACATTTAATTTTTTTCCATTCGCCGATTTCCGCTCTGGATCCGTAAATGTGTTTTACATCGTAACGAACAATAATCCCCACGCGTATCGCGATACGATACAATATTCTATCGTTGTCGTTTTCGTTTTCCTATTTCATTACCGAGCAGTCCGACGAAACTTGATTTCAATTATTTAACTGCAACGAAGCCGAACACGCATCGCGGCCGTGTTAACCTAACCGATCCAGGCACGTGGCTCGGAGATGTTTTTAGGGCGGGCCGATTTTACCGACTCGAAGGTTGGCTTCTGTCATCAAAACGTATAAAATAATACACAAAGTATAATACTATATTTTTTTTATACGCAACTAATAAAAATCGATTTTTCTGTTTTTATGGTTTTTGGAATTTTTTTTTTCTCATTTTTCCAAATCTAGAGTTTTATAAATACACGATACATTTACTAAACGCTTTTCTGAGACCAAAGACGTTCTCTCGCACGCTGTTCTCGAATGCTGGAATGGTAAATAGTTAAAGATATGATTGTTAGTTTAAACGTTTCAAAATATATATATAATAAATTTCAAAATAATATTTTGTCCTTTTCAAGATCAACAAATAGACTATCTGTTGGTTTTGTGTCAATTAGAGTTTCATATTTTTTCACTGTTCGTGAAATGTTTACTCTGATTTTGAAATTTCTAAATATACAGATTATATAGGTAGTGATAAACGAAGGGCCAAGAGTTTAACTATGAACACAATTGGACTCGTCGATTAAGTCCGTAATAATTTAAATGATTATATTATTATTATTATTATTGTTTATTTTTTTCCCGTGTGAAAAAGCGGGTGGGTCACCCTGGCCCCCGTGAGCTGCGTGCCTGTACCGATCCGTTCCAGCCGCCGTCGCTCGCCCGACAATAATTGCAATCGACGTGCGAATGGCGTCGCGTCGGCCTTTGACTAGTGTGAAATACCTAAACGGAGGGTGCTGCGTCACCACGCGATCCGTGCGCCGCGCGTACCTACTCAGCTCAGTCGTCGCGTGTTTTCGGAAAGAACCCGCCCTCAGCATAATACGATAATATTACGATAAACGCGCGCCGTTGTAATATCACTGTTGTTATCAGGCGCGGCTCCAGGAACCTATTTTGGGGGGGGCCAAGTCCCTAAAAAAAAATTAAAAAAAAACACACATTTTAAATAATAAATTCTAGACGTCTATTTTTAGTCTTAGCAAAAATATCTAAAATTTCATCTATATAATTATACATATCAATTTCTCTATGTGCATTAATTAAACATAAATTGGACAGCCTATCTTCAGTCATTCTCGAACGAAGCCATGTTTTTACTCTTCTTAGAGTAGAAAAACTTCTTTCCGCAGTAGCAACGCTTACTGGCAAAGTTGCCAATATATGTAGTAACGTCCTAATGGTTGGAAACATATCTTTATCACATTGAATATATGCTTCAAGTGCTGTACTTGGGCGTTGGTCAATTGATTGAACTCTCCATTTCTGAAGCCAGAGCAGAATTTCACCTAAAATAATAGTTATTTAAATGACCTTATTGATTTTATAAATATAAATTCATACACAATATTAATATGAAAATATTTGCAAAATATATTATTATAATATTATATTAGTATTCTTAAAATTACATAATTATACCTTCCAACATATCAATCATCATCATTTCAGAAGTAGAAAATAGCGAAGAAAACTTTTTTGCCACTTGAGTAATTCTTTCTAACTTTTTTTGTTTGTCCCAGCTATCAACTTCAGTTAACTTTACAATAGTATTTGGTATTAACAAACGTAGATCAAACGCTTCCAATGTATCTGTACATAACCTGCTAGCAATGTCTGTTTTAATGGAATCTAATAATGGGACATAAATGCTACGTAAATAAAATTGTTCTGTATCTTTAGCAGGATAATTTTCACGATGAATTTGTTTTTTTATTGATCTAGGCATTTTAATATCACATCCAACTTCCGCTGCTAAGCTACTGCTTTCTAAGAAAACAGTATGAAATTCTTCAACACACTTCATTCTTTTTTCTTGTAATATTTCCTTAATGCCTTCTATAGCTGAAGAAGCATTAGCCAAATCTAAGGATGGTGACTGCAGAAGACGTGATATTGGCAATGTTAGTTTGAGAACATCAGCAGTAGACATAAGGGAAATAACAAAGTCACTATTATTTATAGCAGACAATAACATTGATGCTTTTGTAGATGAAATTCTATCGGCCCATGTTGTAATTTCAGAAAGTGCATCAACAATCTATGGCAAAAATGTATAACTAAATTTGTAAAAATGATTTTATATTTAATTAGTTTAAAAAAATTACCTTAGGAAGTTCTGATTTAAACTGTAAAATGCCATCGTGCATCTCTATCCACCTTGTTTGACACAGTCCAGTTAGTTTTTTATCAGAAATATTATTTAATATAATTTGTCGTTTAGCTGATGCATTAAAAAATGCAATTATTTCTTTTAAAGTCCCTATTGTATTTCTTATAGGTACAATTTTAGAACTCTGAGCTAATGAATTGTTCAACGCATGATTGTAACAAGGGCAATATACCGCATTAATACATTCTTTTTTTAATGTAGCAACAGCTCCACACTTCTGAGATACCATTACCGCACAACCATCAGTGGCTATTCCAACACAAAGCTTTGGATCAAGATGAAAATCTTTGGATAAAATATCCAAAACAATATGACCGAGAGCTTGCCCAGTTAGTTTTAATTCTCCAGAAGTTGATTTGTCTTCTGGTCTTATTGATTTATAAGCATCCACAAAGCACATAAAATCCTCATGTACTTCATTATTATGAACATAACGCAAAGTCAAACTAAGCTGTTCAGTACAGGAAATATCGGTGGTTTCATCAAACACAATTGCATAAAATCCAGCCATCTTAACATTTTGAATAATTTTTGATTTTATAACACTTCCAATACAGTCCAAAAGTTCAACTTGTATGTTTTTTCCTATATAAGTTGACCGAGAAGAAGTATTTTCTAAATGTTTCTTTAACTTATCATCTCCTGAACGTATTTTAAATTTTAATAGTTCCCTAAAGTTACCCTCATTAGACGTAGGGGATTCTTTAGTATTAAAAGTATCAATTAATGCACCATCGTCTCTGTGACCTCTAAGTGGTATATTTTGATATCCACAAAAAATCAATGTTTCAATGATGGGACGTAAACGTTCACGATTTTCATTTACTTGTTTAAGTCTTTGGGTATAAACTTGATTAACAATATCTTTTTGTGGACAAGCATAAGTTTTCAAAAAATCTTTTCCAGATTCCACAGCATTTTGGTGATACTTGTTATTGTTATGTATATTAAGTACACCATCTTTTCCAGTCAATTTGGAAAATTTTATAAGTGGTTGTGTAACAAGATTTTTTAAACTATTATTTGAAGTAGATAAAGGTGCAAACAAAAAACAATATTTACAGAATAATCCTCTTGCTACATGAGATATAACCAACCAATGATACAGCTTCAAATGAACAAAAGAAGGTGATCGTTTTTTTAATTTACCATCACGGATTTGTTCTGTAGACGGGAAAACATAATTATCAGGTGGATGCCAATGGTCTTCTAGAATAGCTTTTTTTATATAATCATTTATGTCTTTTTTTCCAATAAATGATCCAATATCTGGTTTTGAAATGGTGAGATTTTGTACAACTGCAGCATTATCCTGAATCACAAACATTAATATTATTCTATTATTCAAATCAATTTACAAAACATTTAAAGAAAACACTATTTTCAATAAAATCACTAGTATAAAATAATATAAATAAACTTACATCAAATGTTTTCAACTGGTCGACATTATCTAATTTTCTTTTTGTACCAATATTGCTATTTTCTGTACTATTCTGTTGCGGATGTTCGTTCTTTTTCTATTATTATATTATAATTATAAAATATATAATATTATAATTAATATGATATAACAAAAACATCCTACAATTAGGTACATATTTGAAATATTACACTCATTCTGTAGCTAGGTACCTACATAGTACATACCTACCTATTTTCCTATTAAAAGTTATTTTGTATTCATAATTATCTTGATAATTTATCAACAAATAATATAAATGTATTTATGTAGATAATACTTATTACTATTAATTTAATTTAGAACTATTGTATGTATGTACCTACCAATATAAAATTATAAAAACAATTAAGAAAAAAATAAGTAGGTTTAACAAAATTAAGTTTTAGTCTGGAGTATAATAAATTTGGTTATTTAAGATTGGTTTTCATTTTAAAAATCATCATTGAAGGTAGTCAACGTTTGTACTGTTACCTAAAGTAAAATGTAAATCAAAATTTATAATAGGTACATGAGGCTATTCTTTTATTTTTTTTTATATATTTTAAATATATTAGATAGTGTTTAGTTAAACACACAATATACAATATTTATTTATTTTTTAATTTTATGAGTACCTATATTAATAAGTTATTACATTAATATTAGCGTTCTATCAAATAAATGCAGCAATTCTTCTTTTTTTTTTTTATGAATCAAAAATACTAATTTAAATAAAAGTACCAATATAAAATAATATAAATATTAAATAAACTTACATCAATTGTTTTCAACTGGTCAACATTTTCTAATTTTCTTTTTGTACCAATATTGCTATTTTCTGTACTAATCTGTTGCGGATGTTCGTTCTTTTTCTATTAGTTTAAATTTATTAAATTAATATAAAAAGGAACTAAATACTTCTTAAATATTGAATTATAAAAACATAGGAACAGACCTGCTTTGTAAACAAAAACTTGCTAAGTTTTGCTTTTGGATTGCTCATTTTTATGATTAAAGTTAAAAGTAAGAAGTAGGTATATAGTCTGTAGAACAACAGCGGTCAGCACTCAGCACTCAAACAATTAGTATGAATATTATGAAATATGAATTGAGTATAATTTAGGTATGTAATAATTAATAAGGTTAAGGTAAAGTGTAAATAGAAATATAACATAGATCGCCATTCCTCAATCGTCGACTAAGTGGTATTTTCCCAATGATTCCCGAAGTCATTTACGACCTACGGGACTGCATTTGGACTATGAAACGATAACACGCATGCAGACGCTCGCATTCGACCGCGTTCGAAAAGTTATTTATAGAAATAATAGGTAGGTAATACATATTATTTTCTTATCGTATAATCGTATCAACTATCATTTCAATCTCACACCGTAATAATCTAAGACCGTGCTCACACCAATAACCGATATTAATTATACTACAAACTAGTTATAGTATTTATTATTTTATTTTAACTTACTTTATGATACAATTTTAAATTTATTTTATCATGACATACACATTTATTTGTATTACCATTTTCAAATATTGATAGAATTGAGAAAACATAGTTTAATTATAAGAAACCCTTAGGCCTGGGGGGGGGCCACGGCTCCCTCGGCCCCCTCCCTGGAGCCGCGCCTGGTTGTTATGGCACTCGAACGTTATCGTCGTGAATCCCGTGCACCTATTCCGTTTTGTCGAGCTCTGCGCGTCTTATGCACGACGCCCCAAACGTTTTTGTTCTCGCCAAACGACGACCACACGCGTAATATTATTATTATTATTATTACTATTGTTTTTGTTACATTATAATATGTACTTACCTGCGAATTTATTTAGTTTTTTTCGTATTTGTTTATAAAAAGGGATTACAGTGACTCCGGAGAGGAACTGTCGGACGACGACATAGAAATCGATTACGAGGACGACGAAGACGACGAAGAAGTGGAAGAAGTGAAACCCTTGCCGCCCGTCGCCCGTAGCGTCTACAAAAAGAACGACTGAGTCGCCGCCCAGTGTGTTCTTCCGCAGTCGTCGCGAGCCATTGTAAAAATAGCTAGAACTCATTTTTTTTTTTTTTTTTTTTATTATTGTACGTTATATATAAAAAAAACTCACTGCACATAGAAAAAAAAAAGTAATCATAATAATAGTAACAGTAGTACTTAATCATTATAATGGAAGTTCAAACGGTCGAAAAGAAACCCGGTACCGGAAAACAAACAGTAACGGCAACTGAAGAGACGTCTTCGGTGGCTGAACGTACCAAAGAGGTAATTTATTATTATAATACGACGTAGATACGCGCTTGACGCGCAATTTCGTAAAATACCTGCTCATCATTTAGGGAATAAATTATTACCGTCGTATACTCGTATCATCATTAATCGGACGACGACGAACGGAACGGAGACGTTTGAGGCGGCGGCGCACGCCACGTTTCGAAATGTTCGGATTAATTATGTTATTCGATTAAACGTGTTACGCGTCTAAAAACAGAAGGGTTGTGCAGGAGCGTTTGCACAAATGTAAAGAAGATAATTGAAAAAAAAAAAACAATATTAAAATATTATGAAAAAGCGCATAGTGCAAAACACTCTGTAATTGGAAATATTACTCACCAATATCGGTTATGAGAATAATTTATCGGAGTGTAACGAGTTTTATTTGTCGTCATTCATCGGTAGATAATTAAAAATAAAGTTTTAAAGTTATTGTTTTTATTCGCGTAGATAAATCATACAGATAACTGAACGAATTTAATCATTATAATGGTGAAAAGTTATACTAAACGTAATCACACGATTGAAAAAAACGCAATAATAAATTAATATCAGTACAAAACGTAATTATATAATTTACAACGTATGGAGGCATTTACTTAGTAATGCGTATCGCGTACACGTAATACTATCGTTAAACTCCTGAATTTTATTAGATACCAATACTTATACACGAAAGCAAACATGCTGGTCTACGTTGTTTTTTTTAAAGTAATAACTTCCGATAAAAAAAATAAACAAATAAAATGTTCCATGTTGTTTGAATGAATTATTTAAATACGTACAATTATATTGAATATTTTTAGTATCTATTTTATTTACCTGTCGAATTACAAACAATGATTATAATAAAATATTATTAAGCGATATAAGGAAGTTAAATATATTATTCATCGTTGTTAAATGGTCTAATAGTAAATGTCAAAATTAAAAGACTTAAATTACAACCGTTGGTTCTCGATAAATTCGTTATTCTGCACTTGACTCAGTGCTGAAATCACGAATTTCGTTAATACTTATAATACAATCATTGTGTGTTTTGTTGCACCCTTATTATTTTATTGAATTTTGATTTTGTATGATAAATGTTCAGATTTGAAAATAGTTGGATAATTAGGCATGTTTCGATTTAGTTTTAAGGTGGACTTGGGGTAGAAAAACGAGAAATTGCCCGTGGTGAGTGGTGACGCACGACTCGAAAATGAAAATTCTGTACAGTGTTGAAAAAAAAATTGGAGTGGGTAGAGATCGTAACTTGTCCTGGGGGTCGTTTTTGATTAACCATATGCGATATGCTGTATATGTGACAAATAAAACGGGTAGGTACGGTGTCGTCGGGTATTCGTGTGCGATTGAAACCCAACTATTGCAATACATACTATATATTTAAGAGGAAATAAGCATTTGCTAAACATCTTTGTACCTTGGTAATCCTACGAACTTAATTTCGGTATAGTATATTAAATTAATTTATAATATCTCATAAATCCATGCGTAGATGTATATTTTACTACCGATTTTATGAAGTACTTATAATAAAATTCGTGCAACCATGTGATTATGGTATACGATTTTATAGATATTTCCAAAGTACCCAAGTGGTTTATTATGAAAAGTGGTTTATTACGAAAAGTTTTCAAACCTGAAAATTACTATTGTTTTTTAAACCTGTTTAATTTGACTAGTGAAAAGTCAAAGTTTTTTCTCCGTAGAAAATACAATTTAAAACGTACACATTTCCTCGAATCAAATATTAATTAAACTGTTAAGCGTAGAAATTATTACGCTGTATGTGTAGAATGTTTGTTGAATGAGCACATTTACTTGGCTCGTATAGTACCTAGTAAACTAGTTGGTATTTATAAAACCGTTATTCAAGAACAGTGGTAGTGAATTACATTTAAAACACATTAATTTTATTGATCACGTATCGAGTTCAAATAAAATAATATATTTTCTACTATTGCATCTTCTCCTAATATCAATACTTGAAACTTGTTAACTTGTTGATAATGCCATTGTATAGGTATAGTATGTGAAATTAATGTGAGGTGATTTTCGAGTTGAAAGTCTGCCTGTAAGCGTAACTGATAAGTGATAACGGATAAGATATACCTTGTGTACGTGAAGAATGAATGTTCTCAAAAAGTTAAAAAATGTGTCTTTATATTTTGTTCTGTTTAAAACATCTAAATGGGTTTTCGATATAAATAAAATAGTAGAAGTCACAATGTATTAATTAAACATTTTTTTTTTTTGGATAAACGCCAACAGGAATATTTATTTTTGGATGATTTAATTACAAGATTTGAGTTTTTACGTGAGAATTAAGTACTATTTATTGACGAAATAAATGCTCGCTCTACAAAAAATAAAAACTTATAAATTATATTATACGTAATTGGCCACACACACGTCTAAACGTATCGGTTTACTTAAACCGTATTATATTATAAATTATTTTGAACACTAATTAGTTTATAGTTCTTTCTATACACGCATAAAGTCTACAATTATTATTTCTCATATAAATGTTCGCAACAGTACCCGTTCGTTATATTCACATAAAGTTTCCATCATATATGTCAGTAATGGCATTGTTGATGAAAGAAAAATATAATTGTTTCACGGTAATTTTAATTTGAAATCCTATTTACAATGCAGTGTTCATGTATAATTTATGATTTGCATAAATTAAATACATTAATTCTTCTATATTCACATGATTAAATATATTTAGTGTTTACAGTGAAATGAAGCATTAATCACAATATGTCGTTTAACTTTTAATAAAATAATGCTAACTTGAATATATTGAGTTTTAATCAGTTAGTGTTGTATTTTATAGATTCAATAAATTATATTTCTTGGAACTAAAGAATTAGTTTATTCGAGGAATTCTCGTTTTTTACTTGTTTTATAATTGTTGGTTGTCTTTACATTGTTTACACAGGCACACACACATACATACACAATTCAAAATGGAATAAAATGTATACCATGAAAGTTTCTTTATTTAGAGAAATCTAAAATTATAAGTAAATTTCATAATTTTAACTACTCTTAAAGGGTAGTTTTGAGGGGTTAACTCTTGAAAATCAAATGGAACCTATATGTTTTTGTCAATAAGTAGTGGAAGTATTTTCTAGTAAATTTTAGTGATTGGGAAACATTAATCGATGCAGAAATCTAGGTATGAAAGCGATTTTAAGTTTTGTAGCGTACGTGTTTAATGCATTATGACCACTCGCGCAAACGCATGGCACATGGACCGCACAGTAATCATAATGAAATTTATAAAAACTTGAAAATTGCTCTTAAACTTAGTGTTTTGCATAAATTAATATTTATCAATCACTAAAATTAAAATTAAAAAATAGCTTCACTTTGTGTTGAAAAAAAATATAGGTTCCCATTTGACGTTAAAAAGGTAATCCCATAACTACTCCTAAAGGATTGTTCAAAAGTATGAAATTCACTTTATGTTTTAGATTTTTTTAAATAAAGAAAATTTTATTCTTTACATTTTACTCCATTTTTAATATTTGTATGTTGAAATTGCTGTAACACAATCGTTGAATCACCTTGTATATATATCATCGTCATATTACACAATGCGATCAATTCAAATTCATATTGATAAATCATTGTGAAAGTCATTTTAATTAGTTATAAGCTTAGTTTACATTTTGTCAAGCGTAAGACATTGACGATCTCAGATGGCTGTTCCGAATGTTTTTGAATTTTTAACTCGGAAGAGTATAATACATCATACATTTATTCTATAACAGTTACTTTAAAGTTTGTTTATGTTTTAACTGTAAAAAAAAAAAAAAAATGTTTAAATTAATTAATATAAAAGTAAACTGATAAGACCAAGTGTCGTGACCTATCTGGCTGTGTTTATTTATGTGTACGGACGTCCCGTATTAAAACAAAACGTTCAAATAAAAAAAAATTAAAAAAATTGTTTCATGCGGATTGTAGGCTAGCGTAATATTATGTTAGTGATACCGTACATTATTGGCTCGTAATTAAAGTGTTCGACGAATCTTACCGTCGACGGCGGTAAATAAACACGAGTATGACGCGGTGGTTTTATACCGCTCGCGTACGCACACGAATGTGTGACCGTGATAATACGTCATGTGATTTGTCGCACCGTCGTGATGACGTTTCTTAATTCTTTATTAAAATTCTTTTCCTCCGCACCGCAGGTGACCAAAGACACGGCCAATTCGCATCTGGAGCAAAAGGCCAAGAGCGTGCAGTCGGAGGAGTCGACCAAGTCGGTGTCGGAGACGGTGGAGAAGTTGCCGGGCGGCGGCTTGAAAAAGCAGACGGTCATGTCGTCGACGCAACAGTTCTCGTCCGAAGAATCCTTCGAGGAGAGCTGGTCGTCCACCGGGCCCACCATCACCACCACCGTGACCAAGCAGATCGAACAATAGACAATGAATACACACTATGATAATATATAATAATATTAATTGTAAAATTTACAACGACGGAGCTCATAAAATTGTTTCGTGGATAAGATTATAATATATATAATAATAATAATAATAATAATATGTAGTGTGCACGCGATGGCGTGTGGCGTTTAATTTACCGTGCGATTCACCGTTTTCGATCATTCAATTATACATCAATTATTTTAACCGGACAAAATGCATAAATACAAGCATACACTTTGATATTTATACTATATGATTGATGTGATTTTTTTCTCTCTTTCTCTCTCATGCCTCTGTCATATTTATACGCACGACGAAAACGCGTATGGTATGCGTCTTATACGTCGGTACATAATATATTATATTATGTACACACGCGCACACCACCGATTCACGTGCACGAGGTGGTAGTCGCGGTGTGTCGAATTCTTCGTCGTCCGCGTACGGATAACTGTACATCATACGCGGTCATTATTATTATTATTATTATATAAAAAAATTTGGCGCGTTTAGTGTGTCAATAGCCCGGTCGCGAGTACGGGCGTTGAATAATAACGTCCAACACTCGGGTGACGTGTCGCAATACAATACGAGTGGTAGTAGGTGGAGGTAGTGACATCAGGTAGTGATATCGGCTACTGTGAAACGAACCGAAAACACGGTCTGTATGCAGCAGCACAATATAATATTATGTGGAGACGCGGGACGTTTGTACGCGCGCGTATTGTCAATGCGATTTAAAATCACGTTCACACGACGCGACGTCTGTGTGACACTGTGCCGTAGACGTTATGATAGCGACACATTGTATACATCAGTCGAGTGACCGGGATTTCTTCTCAGAGGGGGGGGAGAGAGAGAGAGAGGCGAACGCCAAAAGTCGTCGGTGGATTCACCTGTAATTTTATGAACGCTTATGGAAATATTGTAGTTTAATGCAATAGTAATGGGGTAAATCGAATTCACTCGGATGGACGTTCGAAGCGCTTATGAACGATCAAAAATAAAAGCTGGTAAGTGAGATGATAGTGGTACAAGTTCGTCCTTCGTCCCTTCGGTCCTCGGACAAGATATTGGTGATGAATGTATTAAGTTTTAAAGAAATGATGACTCATTTCTTTAGTATAAAAGGATTCTGAGCAAAGCTTCAGAGTAATATAATATATTAAATATAATTTATTAAAGTGTGTATAAAAAAAAATCCTGAGTCACGATTTTTGAATTTTTGTTAGGATAATTAGGTAGGTATATGAGTAAGGTCATATTAAATTTTCAGAACTTTTTGTCAAATATTTAAAATTATATTACATAAAAACTTTCAAACAATTTGGTAAATTAAAAGTTCTATATTTAAGTCAAAAGTGCTATAATTGTTCTGAAAATGTTGTCCAATATAGAAAAGTATGTATTTGATATTGGATAAAATTTTCAAGTTTCTGGCTTCAATACTTTTCGATTTATGACTAAATACCTAAAATCTGAACAGTGCAAATCTCGTTTACGGCGGATTTTTACCGATTTTACCGTTTTTACTCAGTTTTCGATCGTTATTCTTGATTACTGGAAAAACTATGGAGATTTTGGAAAAATGACCTCTCTAAAGTACCATCTCAGTTCAATTATTTCGAATCTAAAAAGTTGCTGGACGAAACTTTTGGACAAGGATTTCTATACGAAAAAGTGTTAACAGAAAAAAAAAAAAAATAAATAAAAAAAAAAATAAACATCATTGTAAAACCATAAGATCCTTCGCTTCACTCAGAATCTAAAATTAGGTTATTATTCGTTCGACAACACAAACGTATTATTTTTCACCCGGTTTTACTGAACGGTAAAATTATCCGTGTTTGCACGTCGACGTCTGACAGAATAACGGTCGTCAAAAACGTTCGACGAAAAGGATATGATTTTTTTTTTCCAAAAACTTTTACAAACGTCGTGATCGAGTCTGACGTTTTACCCCGGTAGGTCTCGAACCACCAACGATCCATTCCGAAACGTCGTGTAGGCTATTCAAAGGGCCGCGTGACCCGACGAACCCCTTTCCTAGGCCACGGTCTCGTTGTACGTGCGTCCGAGACGTGTCTGACGGTGGCCGGCGGCCGCCGTCGAATCCCACTCCGCGCCACAGAGCACGTACGACCGCGTGGAATAATAGCGGTAAATATTTATGTATAATACATTATATCGTCGTTGTTTCAACGTGTCGCGCGCGTAATTCCACGCGACGGTCGACGGACGCGAAAAACGCGTGCAGCACACGACCGGGGGATTAGCCGGTGTATTAGTTTGGAGCGGTCGACAACAGACGAGAGACGTGCCTACCTACCTCGCGTGTGAGTTCTCAGTGCGGAGCGGTCGTGTCCGGTTCGTCTCCGGCCGTACGCGTCGATAATTCAATCGTAGTCTCGCGTGTATCGTCATCGAAAATATCGAATTTTTTTCGAATTTTTTCGAATCGCGACCCGTACGTTTTGCCGTCGTCGACGGACTCCCGAGGCCCGCGAGAGAGACGCAAACGTTTTTCCGCGCGCGAACACATCACTCCGCGATTCCTCACCGCGACGGTCGGTCCTCGCCGTGACGCTGTGTACCGAGAGGCGCCGACATGACGGTCCGACGCGCCGACTGGACGGTGATCTGCGAATTCGTCTTGTGCGTCTTGGCAGCGCCCCTCGTCTCCGGTAAGAATTCGATTGCGATCCACTCTTGGGTCGGTTCGTTCGCTCGTGGGAGTTAAAAAAAAAAAATAAAAAAAATAATCGATGAAAGTACTTCACGGCACCGACCGATTTGGACTAATATCATTATTCTCCTCGTATGTCATTGCCACGCACGAGGCTCTATAGATTTTCTAGTATCGCAGTCCGGTATAGGGGTGGATCCAGGGGGAGAGTGTAATGGAGATAAATATCCCCCATATATATAAATATAGTAGGTACTAGTATACTATCCTATTGAGTACGAATAAATTCAGTATTGGATACATTTTAATTATTCCCCTTTGAATACTTTGTGGATCCACCATTGCATTAGTCAGGGTTTATGCGAATTGAAATCCGCAGTTGTCACCTGCCAGAAAATGTTGTTCGATCGGAAGCGTGGACTTTTACGTGACAACATTTACTATCACTTACAGTAAAAATAGTGTTTGTGTCTACGCGTCTTGTGTATACACATGCTCGATTTAAGTCTCAAACGGTCGAATGTTTTTCAGGAACGATTCAAAGAAAACTAGCTCATATAACTGACACTTTGGTGATATTTGACTTTACACGCATATATCGTGTATTGTACATTTTCTCCTCTGAATCGTGTTTCATTATTTCTTATTAAAATTGAGTAATTCTAATATTGTTTTAAATGAATAACTAATTTTATTCACTCGTAACCTCTTGTTTTGATCAATTAATTAACTGCATTTTACAAATAATTGTGTAGTAATTATTGAAAACAGTGAAAACCGTACTTACTGCTAAGTGTACGTACTTAAAATAATGATGTAATATAACAACTTGTATGTTGGTACTTATTTAATTTTTGTCGCGTAAGTACAAGTAAATAATTGTTAAATGATGTATGAATTAAAGCATTGATCTACAAGTGAATAAAAAAAGAAATATGTGTAAAGTCAACTTGTTCAACAGTATTTATTGTTGAAATGTTATTCACGCGGAGCAGATTCGGCTGAAAGGTAGAATGTAACATTAAATTTAACACATGGACATTTAAAATAAATTATATTTATTACACGTCAACTACTGATATACATAGTATAGTTATTGAATATTTTTTATGTTAGTAAATATATGCAAAAAAAGTTTTTCAGCTTTACCCGCGATATTATAAATTATTAATTCAAATTTTGAAAGCAATAATAAGTCATTTCGGTCAGAAAATGGCTTTAATAGAAGCTGCTAAGTACACACCGTACTTGTATATTTAATATTTAAAGAAACTGGCTCAAATTTTAAAACTTCAAGTATAACAGTGATTTAAGATTTTTAAATGTATTGAATATAATAATACATACCACACAGGCTATCTAAAAACTTTAAATTTTTATAAAATAGGAAAATCAGTTGTAATACATAGATTAAAATTAAATATGATGTTGAAAATTATAATAAGATGTAATGTTTTCAGTTTATCAAGTTTAAACCAGTTAATTAGCGTTTACGCATATTTATCCAGCATAATGCTAATTCGGTTAATGGTATCAGTACATTGAAGACATTAAAAAAATAAATAAATAAATAACCAGCCATATTATTCAAATAATTACACTTTCAAATAAGCGTTCATTAGCAATTTAGTTGCGAAAAATTTAACGATAAAACAATATCACCATTAAAATAGTGTCCTACCAGCATTTAAATTATAAATTACACCCACACTGCTGGCCGTATTCGAAAACATCACGTTACGCGGGTGTTTAAATTAAAAAGAGAAAGCAAATTTCATTACGAGTGTAATAAAAATCTGAATAGATGCTTGATAAAACGAAAATTTCCTTATTACTGGCGCGCATTAGGCAGTAAATTGAAAAATTGAATATTTTCAAAGGCCTTTTGACGTTGAAAAAATGAAATCACTTTAGTGCAATATACTTGAGATAAAAGAGAAGTATTATATTCCATTCGGATGCAGGATCATTGCTTTTATTTGACTCGGCCAGTGCCGGCGCTAGGTATTGCGGGGCCCTGGACATAGGTAATAGCCTTTAGGTTCTCAGAGAGGGGTGAAATTTTAGCTTTTTTTTAAATCAGGATTTTTTAAAAAATACTGTTTTTCGCCGATTTTAAACACTTTAATAATATTAGGTTATTCTTATTCTTTTTTTTAACACAAAATTATTTACAAATAATAAAATAATAACTAATTAGGTACATACAACAACAATATATACATTTTTAATTGAAGTAAGAACATGTTAATTTTATATTAAAATATTTTTTTTCTCGATTTACTCTCAGCAAAGGCATTGATGACTTCTTCATAATTTATTGATTTTGATATCTCTTGTTCAATTGAGAGCAACGCAAGGTCCGATAATTTGTCTTGTCCAATTGAATTTCTTAAATACGACTTAATTATTTTTAGTTTTGAAAAACTTCTTTCTGCACAAGCCGATGCTACTGGTATCGTCAACATTATTCGTATTGCGACTGTAATATTTGGAAATGACCCACCAATTTTTTTTAACTCTGCCAAAGCTTGAAGAGGTGTAACTTCTTCGTCAACTTAAGATCGAAAAATTACGATTTCCGCAAATAAATCCTGTCCATCTATATCTTTGGAAGATTCGTCCGAAAGAACTAAATGTAGGTCTTTGCAGCACTTCATTAGTTCATCGTCTTGCATATCTTTTAATTTAGTATTTACCAATGTGGTATAGAAAACCAAAATTATTTGAATACGATTCCAGTTGTTTAAAACGTTTATCCAATGATTTAATAGCCTGATCAAATATGACAAAGAAATATGTTATTTTAAAATGTTCTTCTTCATTTTCAATAACTTCATCATTAGCTTCATAATCAAATAATTTCTTTTTTTTTCTAAGTCTACATTTTTTGGTATACCATTTGGTATACCTACTTGTGTAAACGGAGACAACACATTCGAGTGCGATTCCTCCTGATGAATCCTCGCTCAGCACAGAATTAGTGGCGTAGCGTGAGTTTCAGTTAAACCTTTGAGTGGAAAATCGTAGGCTAATAAATTCATAAGGGCTGGTTATTTTATTAATTTACATTTATTTTAACAACTACATTAAATCATCAATTAAAAATAAATTAATTCATCAAAATGTTTGAATAAAATAATAAATTGTTTAATATCTAAGTACGCGACCGCGGCAGGCAGAAAATGCAATACATGACGGTAAACAATAAATATTAAAACTAAATACTAATCCTGATTCCTGATACACTGTAGATACTCTCACAGTACCTATATTTAATACGGCTATAATCTAAACTGAAGTGTAATAATAATTTCATAAAATAAAAACTTAAACTCTTGTGATATGTAGAAATTTTTGAAAAAATATAGGAACTGCACAAAGCGGACTGCGGTCAATTAATACTCTGATACTCAAACTCAATTAATGTCCAACTGAATTTATGTCAGATAATTAAATAAATATTTTAAGAATATAGCTTTGTCCCTTTCTATAATACGGCGATACGGGCATACAATACGCGGAAAGCCTTTACAAATATAGAACAAAGAAAACAATAACCATAGATATAATAAATATTTATATTATTATTTATAGTAGGAATCCTACTTGACGGGTATCGTCAAAATATTACGCTTTCGTTGTATCGATAACGATTTACTCTGTAGTTTGTACTATGGCTAAATTAAATGTTTTCCAAATAACTGGTGATAGGCATAATATAGATTTATAATTGGTTGATATAAAATGTCAATGTGTCTCACGGTATTCGTATAAAGATGATAATTAAAAATCACGGGGTCTTTTAACAAGCGCGGGGCCCTTTAACAAGCGCGGGGCCCTGGACAAATGTCCCATTTGTCCTCCCCTAGCGCCGGCACTGGACTCGGCGTATTGTTAAATTCGCAGAAACATAGGATTCAACTTTATATTGTAACCTAAAGGAAAGTACGTTTTTCTTTTATTATATATCCGCATGTAGAAAATTATTTGTTTCAGTGGAAATTATTTTGAATCACCAAAGTTTTTCAAACATCGTTACCACAATATGCGGACAGTTCGCTTAAATAGTAGTTGGATTTCATAAAAAAAATGTGGCATTTTCACTTCGACAATACGCGTTCATTGTCCTGACTCATTACACGTGAAAAAAAAATGGTCTTCTGTAAATAAATCATATCTAATCACGAAAACATTGAAAACTGAAAATATATTTGCACCATGATTTTAAACATACAGTGCTGAGTAATTTATAAAAATTAAAAAAAAAAAAAAGAAACAATGAATGATTTAATTTCCATAGGATTAAACCAAATACGCGACTAAGAAAATAATCCGTTACAGGTGCACGATTAAAATATGTAAATACATTAAAATATATCTTAATTAAAATATATTATAGAATGTTATTACTTTTTTCACGTTTACGGGGCGGGTCATCCTTTTTTCCGCTATTATCACTCTTGTTATCTTTTCATTGTCGTACGACAGAGAACTCTTATACGCCTTCACAGTTCACGTCATGGTCTAATTTGATTTCACGGAAAATATTATATTATTATGAAATGTTTGCACGCAGTTAATAAGTGTGTGCGTTGTTCAAAGTAAATATAAATCGACGCCACGCTATTCGATTAACGATTATTGGAAGTGAACATTGAATTGAAAATTAAAGTTAGTGAAAATACGTTACTTATATTCAGGTACCTAACTAAATAAACCAGTTACCATATTGTTGTGGAGCTTTGGTCGGAAATTTAAATTTAAATTAAATAACCCGTGAAAGATTTTATTTCACGTTGAAGTACGAAGAAGGAGTGAGAGAGAGAGAGAGAGAGAGTGAGAGGGAGAAAAGCCTTCGTTGTTATGTGTTCATTTATTTATTTTTATTATTATTATTTTTTTTTAATATAAAATATCGATTTTAAACGTGACGTTAAATTTAAGTTTCCAAAGTGTCATCGTTCACTATTTCCGAAAAGATAAACAAAACAAAACAAAACAATATTTGCTGCAGCGAGAAAACTTTAAGAAATGTCAAAATTGTTTGAAAGTCAATAATATTCGTATTGACAATAACTGTCGTCGAGATACGACGGCAAGTTGAAATCGAATATTAACCGTGAGAACCAAATGAGTCGAGGACTTTTGAGTGTGATAGTGAACAGTGAGTGAAATAAATATTATAAATATTTGTCCAGAGTATAAAGCGAATTAATGGTATTTTATGTAAAAAAAAAAAAAAACAACAGAAATCATTATATTATATTATATCGTTAATAATAGATTTCGATATCACGGATATTGGTAAGTATAGAGTATTTGTAATAGATTCGGGGGGAAAAAAAGATAAAATATAAATACGAGATAATGGCATATTCGTTGTCCCGACCTACGTACCTGACCGGGCATTGTTTATTATTCTTTCGGCACAGAAGTTACGGGTTCGCAACGCATAATCCCATTGCACGTTATTCGAGCGTGATAATTTTTCGTGTGATACGGACGAGTAGGAGAAGTAAAACGACAACAACGACGACAGTGGACGAACCTAATTCTTGTGGGAGTCGACGCGTGCTGAAAAACCATCGCGCCCATATTATATGGTCGTATTATACGTCGTACGTGTTTTAGGCGGACGGGGGGTGAGAGGACATAACTAAAACCCCGTCGAAATAATTCATCGTTAGTTTGACCTCGATTTCGTTTTAATGTTTTTGAATTCACAGCACTCGGGACGAATGAATCATGCGCGTACGCGTTTGACGGTTACCTTTAATACGTGAAACAGACGAGCGATTCGTTCAGGGGGTCTATTCTTGAAATCATTCGGATCGGATCCGTATACGAACAATCCACACGATAGATTTCCGTGTACGGACGAAAAATAGTATTCTTGAAGTAAAACTATCCGTATACGAAAAACTTTCCACATACACGGAAATTTGTCCGAAAGGTTTATTATATCGTATGAATTAGGTTGGTAACATTACTAAAATATACAATCTCATTGTTTATTTTAACTAATGACGGTATAATATATTTTATCGCAAGTCTTTTATTACCTACGTACTTTCCCTCGGTAATTGTTGGTTTAGCAACAATATTTTTAACTATGATACAATTAATTATCCGATTTAACTTGTGTTAATATATTAAATATCTGTCTCAATGTTTAATGTTGAAACTTTAAACTTTATAAAATTACAAGATACGTAGGTATGTACAATATTATTCGGATAAAAAATGTATTATTTATTAACATCAGCTAAAATATTGTCAAAAACCACTGTTATTGATTTGTTTTATCAATTATTTTGTTACTTTCCATTATTTTAATTTGCTGTACATAATTAATGAAAAAAAAGCTGGTAAGTGAGATGATGGTGGAACAAGTTCGTCCTTTGTCCCTTTGGTCCTCGGACAAGATATTGGTGATGAATGTATTAAGTTTTAAAGAAATGATGACTCATTTCTTTAGTATAAAACGATTCTGAGCAAGCTTCAGTGTAATATAATATATTATTATTTAAATACTGTTTACGTATTTTACGGTTATTTGTATAATTTTTGGTGAGTTATAATAATTTATTAAAGTGTGTATAAAAAAAAATCCTCACGATTTTTGAATTTTTCTTAGGATAATTAGGTAGGTATATGAGTAAGGTCATATTAAATTTTCAGAACTTTTTGTCAAATATTTAAAATTATATTACACAAAAACTTTCAAACAATTTGGTAAATTAAAAGTTCTATATTTATGTCAAAAGTGCTATAATTGTTCTGAAAATGTTGTCCAATATAAAAAAGTACGTATTTGATATTGGATAAAATTTTCAAGTTTCTAGCTTCAATACTTTTCGATTTATGACTAAATACCTAAAATCTGAACAGTGAAAATCTCGTTTACGGCGAATTTTTACCGATTTTACTCAGTTTTTCGATCGTTATTCTTGATTACTGGAAAAACTATGGAGATTTTGGAAAAATGACCTCTCTAAAGTACCATCTCAGTTCAATTTCAAATCTAAAAAGTTGCTGGACGAAACTTTTGGACAACGATTTCTATACGAAAAAGAGTTTACAGAAAAAAAAAAAATAAACATCATTGTAAAACCATAAGATCCTTCGCTTCACTCAGAATCTAAAATAATCAATTATTTTAGATTCTGAGTGAAGCGAAGAATCTTATGGTTTTACAATGATGTTTATTTTTTATTTTTTAGATTCTGAGTGAAGCGAAGGATCTTATGGTTTTACAATGATGTTTTTTTTTTCTTTTTTTTTCTGTAAACATTTTTTCGTATAGAAATCCTTGTCCAAAAATTTCGTCCAGCAACTTTTTAGATTCAAAATTGAACTGACATGGTATTTTAAAGAGGTCATTTTTCCAAAATCTCCATAGTTTTTCCAGTAATCAAGAATAACGATCGAAAAACTGAGTAAAAACGGTAAAATCGGTAAAAATCCGCCGTAAACGAGATTTTCACTGTTCAGATTTTAGGTATTTAGTCATAAATCGAAAAGTATTGAAGCTAGAAACTTGAAAATTTTATCCAATATCAAATATATACTTTTTTATATTGAACATTTTCAGAACAATTATAGCACTTTTGACTTAAATATAGAACTTTTAATTTTCCAAATTGTTTGAAAGTTTTTATGTAATATAATTTTAAATATTTGACAAAAAGTTCTGAAAATTTAATATGACCTTACTCATATACCTACCTAATTATCCTAACAAAAGTTCAAAAATCGTTAGTCAGGATTTTTTTTTATACACACTTTAATAAATTATTGTACGATTTTTTTCGATATTGTCTGGTTTCTTTTAAGTTTATTTCTAATGAGTTATAATTGTTGTAACAATTGAAGTTTAAATGAGTTATATCTAATTGAATATTTTATGAGGGTTTAATTACAAAATACTCACCAAAAATTATACAAATAACCGTAAAATACGTAAACAGTATTTAAATAATAATACATTATATTACACTGAAGCTTTGCTCAGAATCGTTTTATGCTAAAGAAATGAGTCATCATTTCTTTAAAACTTAATACATTCATCACCAATATCTTGTCCGAGGACCGAAGGGACGAAGGACGAACTTGTACCACCATCATCTCACTTGCCAGCTTTTTTTTTAAAATGTTAGGAAATAGATATACATACATTAGTATTTTATTTTATACTGTTTTCAAATCTGAATATCAATGGATTTTACAGGTAACAACTAGTAAAATATAGGTACTTACTTTCAAAATTGGACGCATTGGTCCAGTTAGCAAATTTCCTAGATCATTGATTTTTTCTGAGTTTGATTCATTATTATTATTTTTCAATTTTTCCGTAGTTTCTTTTTTTTCATCAAGATTTTTTTTTACATTAAAAATATTAAAATATTTCGCCATATTTAAATATAATAACTGTAATAATATAACATTTCGAATTAAGTTTCAATTTGAGGGGCTATTGAAATGTATGGGGGGCTAAGCCCCCCCAAGCCCCCATATTTTTATATAGCAGCTTAGTTCACAATCGTTTAACTAAAGAAGTGACCTATCGTTTCTTTGAAATTCAATACAGCTACCACCATTATCTTGTCCGTCGAGCGAAAAATATCCCGCGGTGCGGAGTACGTCCTTTTTTTAATTCTAATTAGCAATTGGCATAAAATTAAAAAACGCTGGTCTAAGATATTCCACTAATTTTTGTCCAAAAGATTTTCTAGTGTAGTCGGATTTCACATTTTATGCTATGAGCTCTAATTTCCTTTCTATTACATATGTTTTTCACAAATTTGTAATTTTTTTTATTACAAACATGATAACTTTTATTTTCAGAAGTATTTATTTTAGTATCAGTTATGTAGTTTTATCTATATATCACACATGCGAATATAATATATATATATATATATATATATATATATATATATATATATATCTTAATTTAAAAATCGGAGTGAATGTTTTGGGCTTCTACGTAACAATAGATTATCTAACAAATTATTTTATAGTTATTAAATATTATGTAAGGTTGAGTATTGAATATTTCTGTTTCAGGATCATTGATTAGTAGAGGAAGAGGACTAATTCAAAATGCTCTAAACATGGGTTTTCGGAATGAAAACGCAACCATCCGCGACTGCACGTACAGACGAGATTCAGACGATTCGTGTCCCGGAGAAGATATACTTTTCCATTACTATACACTCAAGTACGTTTAAAATCCTTAGGATTGATCACATATATGCGCTTGTAATTTATGATTGCATCGTACGATAATTTCATTTAGCTTAGTTATGAATAACAATTATAAAACGTTAGAGATAAACATTTAGTTTTCAAATTTTAAAATAACCGTTTACTGAATAATATGCCAAGTACTGTCAATCGATAGATATAGAAAATCGATAAACACAAGTACATTTAGGCAACAAAAATTATTTTTGCGAACCAAATTAAAAACGTCGAAGGAGTAAAAATGAATAAAATATTGAAGTTTTAAAATGTTTTATAGTTCAAGATATTTCCCGGCATGAATTTGAAGCTAGAATTTCATTTGAGTTGAATTTCAAAGTTGGGCGCATTGAAACAAGTAATGTTTAACAAATAACGTAAATTGTTTCGAAAGTCATCCATTAAAATAACCGGTAAATTCGATTGATATTTGATTCGAGTATTAATCCAATAATAATCATAAGAAAAGAAAAATAAGGAAAAATCCGAAAATAAAAACGCGTTGTGTATGAATAACAATACAGTGTTCAAACGTTTTGGGTCGAAGCCAAAGAGTCGTTTTATTGCGTTGCTTGAATTTTCAACACGCACGATTCGTGTTTAAAGTGAGTCGGTTTAACCTAATGTTATAAAACATAGTATTTTTCGATTTTGGCAGTGAAACTGTTTTCGTGCTCGGAAATCGAATCATGTATGTATATATACATATATATATATATGTGCGCATACGTTGGATTTTGTTTACGAGAATATAATATCGATAAATAGACGACAACAAAGACCCCTTCGGCGATGGTTATCGCGGGATTTGAACAGCGGCGGCGACGATGGTATCTCTGACCAGGAGTACGTGACGCGATACGATGTGTGTTTCGGATAAACAGTAAATCGAGACAATACCATGTCGATAAAAATCGGACAAGGTCATGACTTTAAGCGGGTGCAAACTGCAAGCGGGACGGCAAAAATGCCAGTTCTCGCGGAAATTGGCCGGCGACCAGAAAGTCTTCGTGTTTTCTTAGGTCCGACTAGTGTCGACTTTAATGTTAACACAATGCCATAAATATTTTTACCGAATATGTTCGTCTTGTAAACATTTACTGAACTACGAAAAAGAATCTCTGTTTGTTTTTCAAGGCATCTTTGTTTTAAGACGGGAAACTACTTTAAAACTGTTCCCACCGCCTTAGTTTATAACCGAAGCATTTATTCATAATATATAAATATGTATATTTTTATTATTATTATTTTTTTAATATTTTATTTTAATCTTAGATCATAATGCGATCTTTACAAATTGATATCAACTGCCAAAATATAAAGAAATAAGATTACGAATTTAATTATAAACTTGGATAGATCATTAGGATTTGAAAAATTATTATAGGTACATAAAGTTATTGCTCAATTTCGTGTTTTTTTTTCAACCATTATAATTTGTTTAATAATTTTGGTAACACGATGAATTTGATTAGTGATTTCATGGATTCTTGCTGGTTAGTGATTGTTGACGGAAATTGCGACGTGTTCTAAGAGTTTGGCTTTATTCCTGGAATCTTCTAGTGGATGATATTATTGACACCAAATGATTCATTTGTATGTACTGTTTAGATTCTAAGTGCAATGTAGAATGTATTGCCGGTTTTACACAGATTTTTTAGATATGTTATCATTTTTTGGGGTAGTAATAGCGGTCGAATTCTAAAATTGTGGTAAAAATGTCATTTTATTATATTAACAAAATATTTGCCATTTATTTTTCGTTATACGGCTCAAGTTTTATAAATATTAACTTTGTGAATTATTTTTTACATACATTTTGAGCGAAAACTCAAATGACTTTTTGCGTACAGTGTTAGATTATCTTTAAATATGTAATTATATCAAATTTGTGATTTTTAATCAAGTGATTTGAAATTTGTGTGTAAACTTCTTTGTGAGTGTTTCTTGTAATATTTACATTTGCCAACCGTATCAGACATTTTTTTTTTATGCTCCTAAGTGTTATAGCACGGTGAAGCGAATCATTCTTACAAAATATATTATTTAATCGAAATTGAGTTATCATTCCAAAACAATCTTAGTCGAAGATTTGAAAATTGGACTTGTAGTTTATCATATGTTTTTTCGTTCACTAAAAAATTTAATGTGTAGGTGACAAAATCGCGAGTCAAGTCTCCTCCCTCAGAATCGTGTTTTAATGACATAAATTAATGATTTATTATAAGGTTTTTAATTTAAAATACTACGCTATTGTGCATCAGATAATCCAATCGTAAAAATGGTCCATATAAAGTGCTCATATATACCCACCGGTCACCACCGTAATATTTTCCAAGTGCCGTTGAGACGAAAAACGAACTTCCGCATCCATTATCTTTGAGGCTTTTTTTTTCATTGTATTATTCCACGGAGCATAATAATTGTATTTTGTTGTATTCATTTCCAAATAAATCTGACTGAGATTTCGCGAACGGCGTGGTGCTTAACAATGAATAACTCCTTCGAGTTTCTAGTTATTGTTTTATAATACTGCATAGTACAATTCATTTAAAACTAGTTTGGTTTTGTCTTCGCATTTTATTGTTATTTCCGCCGGACGAGAAACGTCTAAACAAAGGCCACGGGTTTCGTTGACTTTGCTGACGATTTAAAGTATATACGAGCTTTCATAAACGTATTATTGATACCATTGATATGCGTATTCGAAAACTTAATTTTTAAGTTTGTTTGAGTATATTTTATGATTCCAATACAGTGATCGATGCTACAATCGTAATACCGTTGAGTTATCGCGTCGCTTTCGGCGTTTTTAAACTATGTATAATTTACATATAAGTTATGATTTTCATACACGTGATATGTTTAGAATTTATTGATTCCATTTTGATAACTCGGTCCACTGAGTAATTATTTATGAAAAATAAAAAAATAAACTCTATGATTAAAAAAAAAAAAAAAACATTTGATTTCAATTCACACTATAAAACAGTGAGAGTTTTATTAGTTAAATAATCATTATGTTTATCGCTTTAATTTGCTGAAATTAGAACGAAAAAAATCTAGAACGAAGGCACTTCATTATTCATTATGTCAAAGACTAGAATTTATATACTTCGATATATAATTTTTTTTAACATTCGAGTGCGAATTCGGTTAGTAATCACGAATCTCTTCAAATTTAAATCATTGTTATTATTTGTTTTTTTTTTTTTTTTTTTGTAAATTTTGCAAATAATGTTCATTATGGCATATTTTAGTTGTCAATGCGAAAAATGTATATTTAAATGTTGCGTCAATATGATTTTCGGTAGGTATAGGTGTATTTGATTGTCAACATTAGTTAGATGATAATTAACACGTACCTATTTGATTTTTATAATTATTTAACGTTTTATTATGTTATTTACATTTTGGAGTATTCAAATCGGCCTTTAACTTTCAAAGTTAATACAAATCATTGTTACGCCGAGAATAATTGTTTCAATTATTTAAACCAACTACTGCTCGCAATAAAATATTATTTTTTTAATGGGGCAACTTTGAGATCTTTCTAATATTATTTTCACAAAGTCTTTGGTTTCTTTTGCATTAATTATTCGATGACTATGATATTGCATGCTAAATATTTTGGAAGCAAACAATTATAATTGTAGTTATAATTTGTCGATGTAAAATCAAAAAAATCAGTCTTACTTTGGTATTCAAATATTGTTCGCTACTCGAACAAGATAGTGGAGGTAGATGTTTTTAATTTGAAAAAACTGTTGATAATTTCTTTAATAAAACGATTTAGACTTCATTTTCAGAGTATTATATGAAAATTAAAATGCTTGAAAAAAATTATTTTGTAGAACGGTTCCTAAGATTTTCCAGAACAGTTTGTTAATTATATCATGGGTAAGATGTTATTTACTTTGGAAATCTAAATATGAAGAGTTGGTCATTTTATTAGATATAAACGTTAAAAATGAGATATTTTTGAATTTCTTTATTTTACCAACAGTGGTCAATTTTTTCAAACATTTTTACTATATGTTTATATCTATAAAAAATGATTTTTGTGTTTGGTTTTTTTGAAAACTTCAAATTTTTAGCAACATCACTTTTGGAGTTATAAAACTAATTAACTGAAATCGATTTCGTGAAAATTTCCATTTGCGACGACACATTTTACCGTTCCTACTCCTTTTTTGGGGTGTTATTTCTAAATGTTAAAAAAATATTCATGAATAGAAAGCAAAGACTAGGTATGTAAAATCTCAACTAAATAAAATTTATTTTCTATAGAAAAACCAAACGTAACTTTTAGGCAAAGTCTACTACTTGAAAAAGTAGTCATATACAAAAAAAAAAAAAAAAAAATACAAAACCTAATCATTATATTGTAAAACCAACCAATCCTTCGCTTTACACAGAATTTATAATTGATAAACTACACCGGAAACAAAAGATCGAAAAGTTTCCGGAATCGTGTAATCTGCTTCAGTTGTGAGAAAACAAACTTTTCAATTATTCGTCATAGGTACACGTACACGTTAAAGTTTAACCAGTAATCCACACTAGTCGCGTTTATAAATTAACCACTACGTCATTGATTCTGACGAACGGAACACGTTTGATAAATATTTCACTTTTTTTGAACAATGTCGTGCACAGACTATGTAACACAGGTGCAAGAAAATGTGCATCAAGTGAACACGATTTATTTCTAAGATATCGATGAACGGTCGTGGGGTTTGTTCGGAAAGAAGAATGCAATTAGTTATTTAAATATTATACAGGCCATTTAACTACTTTTACTGTACACTCCGAGAAGTTGTTTTATTCACTTGGTCGAGTACAGAATATGAAAAATATAACACGAGAATATAATTATTATTAAAAAAAAGAAAAGAATAAAAGAACGTAAAGCTGTTGTAATTGTGGCGGCATGACGTATAATAATGTTGAAAACAATAGAGAGAGAGCGAGAGAGAGAGAGAGAGAGAGAGAGAGAGAGAGAGAGAGAGAGAGAGAGAGAGAGAGAGATAATATTATACAACGGTAGTAGATACGATATACGTCGTTCAAAGTTTCAACCAAACACGGTACGTCGTTATCAAATGGAGAACGAGGGGGGGATAGAAGAGGGGAAGGAATAAGAGAGACGTCGTGTGACGAGAAGCCCGCAGAGACGAAAAAGCGGCGAGAGGCCCGTACACGCCCCATTCGAGTCTCGTCGAGTTTACGACGACGGTAAACAGAATAGAGCTATCCGGCTATAAGGACCGAATTTCCTGGAAACCGTTTTCTCCGGTTTTCCTTTGTTAATGACGACGACGACGACGACGACGCTATATAGTTAGTGCGTGGGCGAGCGCGTGCGCGCGCGGGCGCATGTGTGTAGACCACATCGTTCCCAACGCGCACAAAGGTCAAACCGCGTGTTCGCATGTACACATAAACTTACCTAAGTACCGACTCGTGTACGCGAGCACCGTCTACAGATAATAATAATAATAATAATAATAATAATATACTTTCGTACAAGACTACGGTTGTAAAAATCACGAACGTTATCCGCATAGGCGTGTACCCTCGGGGACCTCCGCCGCGCTGTAAAAAAATCAGAATCGTTACATTAAATCCTTTATTTATACCTTCTTGTCCTTTAGTTTATAGGATTTTCAGGACGCGTCACGGAGATTTACTCGATGATCTGGACAGTGCATGGACTTAAACATGATATTTTTCGTGTTTGATTTTAAACACTATAATATCAGAAGTACATATTGTCATAATATGACTTTGTTTTATAGACGTGATTATTTTTTGAGTTTTTAAGATTTTTCAGAATAATAATCGCTATTTGCAACATCGCGCGTATTGTAGAAATAATCAAATTTTTATTGTTGGACCAATAGTTTAAGAAATATAAACGGACAAAACCAAAAACACAGACGTCGAATATCGACAAAAATGTATACGTATACACAACCCTATTAGCGGAATGGCGTACGCTGTAATACATTTTACTCGGTCGTATTATCATGTAGGTACTATTCACTCGATTCACAGTAACGTTCAACCGAAAAGTCACGAACAGCGTTATTGATACGATGTTCTTCGAGAATGTCTCGAGAGTATTTAAGCGCGTCATTCTGGCTCTGTTGGCTTATTTTGATGGATTTCCCGATAACGGTGTATCATCAAGACTAACGTTATAATTTCTCTGTACGACAAGAGGGCGTAAAGGGAACAAAGTCATCAACTTTTTTCCTGTCATATTTTGGCGGGAGATTTAGTACCATTGAATCGTGCAAAATATTAACAACAGCAATGGCCTATGGCTAAATAAGCCAGTGGAGCGCACTTCTATTATGTGTTGCATACACGTGTGCAATGTGTGCACTGTGCAATCGTACAAGGGCCGTGACTAGAGGTGCCCATAGTGACTCGACTCCCCCTCAAAAAAAAAAAAAAAAAAATTGAATAAATAACTTTAATGTGTAACGTCCATTACATACACAATAAAGCGTGTGAAAATATTGTTTTACTTTTAAAATTAAAGTTCAATAAAAACAGATAATACCAAATGTTTTGGGAACCCGTAAACGAGTGCATTATTTCAGAATCGAATACCTACTTATATTTAATTTTTCATATTGACTTAAACATATTTTATTGAAATTCAATAAAGTGGTCTAGTACTGACGTAAAACTACATTATTTTTTAAATCGAAACACTAATTTATTATTTTGATACGAGTGTAAATAATATAATTAAAAGCAAATGTACGGAGGGGTCCGTGTTATGTCTTTTGCTCTCGACCGCGTGTCCGAGACGAACCGCCGCGCCGCTGTAATGGGCGAATAGCGCGTTGAGTGTCAATTTCGTGTAAGAAAACGTATTTCGGTCGAATAATAACAGAATCCGGTTTTTGGCAAAGAAACCCCACCGCGGTGTCGTTCGATATTCAAATTGTATTTCACAGCGCGTATAATACATCAAAATACGTTCGCGTTTTATAATAGGTACCACTCTTACTATGAACTTTGCAAATTATTTTTGCTGTTTTTTTTTTTATTATAAGTAATATCTATATAAAAATTTTACAATGCATGATAAAAATATCTACCTCCTTTAAGCACATGATTGTGTTGGTGGTAGAGAGTTAAAATACTATATTGACAATTGTATTATATAATATACAAAACCAATAATAATAATAATAATAATAATAGTAATAATAATAATATTTTTAACTTAAAATAAAATCTATCACTAATTATTTATAATTATAGAAAGATAAAAGTGAAATTATTTATTCAAGTAATGTACTTAACCAAGTCTGGATTTTTTTTTTAATACCTGAATTTATACGATTCCCGACTGAATAGAATATACATTTTTTTTATACTTATTGGCATCAAGTTGTAATTTTTAGGACCTGTATAGTCTATGAATTTTTTTAAATACTCTATTTTGACATCAAAAGCCCTATTTTCTCTTTTAAATATTTTATTTTCCATATCCACGAAGGATTCAAAGTTTTTAATTATACATAAAATATCGATATATTGATATCATCTAGTCGTAAGCGTGGACGTATAATAATTCTTGTTAAAATCTCATTGAAAAAAAAAAAAAATAATAATAGTTCGCGTTTTATATTTTTTCACATTACTACGCGTCGTTTTGACAACAATCGTGTACACGTTTTGCAGACGCGGCGAAGACGGGCCGGCCGTTCAGAAGCAACAGATCGAGTTCACGTCGCCGGCCTGGTTGCACTCGAGCGGATGGGATCGGTCGCTTCACACGGTGCTGATCGTGCACGGTTACGGAGGCGCCACGCAAGATTACTTGCCCGCGCCCGTGCTCAGAGACGGTGAGTGTGTGTACTCGCGACGACGACGGCAGCGGTGACGGCGGCGATTGATCATAAATTCGTAATCCACGACGGCGGTATAATGTGTGCCGGGGGTGGCCGATTTTTATAGACTTGTGATTGACATATTCTGAGTTTTTTAGGATGTCATCGATGACGATCGACCAAAAAAAAAAAAAAAAAAGAAAAAGAAAAAAAAATGCAGTCAATAAAAAAATAAATATATATTTAATATACACGCGTGCAATACTTTTTTTTTATGTTTAAAATTTTAATAAGTTTGAAAACGTTTTTAGTTTTTTATTTTACTGTTGTATTAAGTTTCAACGTTTTACACTACACCGTATTGCAATTACGTTTGATTACAAATTATTATTTTTAATTTATAATAATTTGATAAGAAACGTTCTTCAATTATCTAATGAGATGTTTGTACTTGTAATTGACATGATAATTTTTACAAAATCTGTGGTGTACGACGACAACGATAATCTCATGCTATTTTCAGAATTCAAAAACGTGGTCGGTACTTGTTTTTGGTTCGAAGTAAATACAAAAGGCCGGCTCACAAAAATACGTCGATCCAAAGCAGAAATATACTGATTCAGCACATCGTCTTGAATATTATGATATTCTTCTTTTCTTACCGAGTGCCAAAAGTTATTTTCTGACGATCTAGATTTTAAGAAGACGTTGCATCGCAGATTTGAAATCTCATCCTCGAGAGATATTTCGTCAATTAGAAACAACTGTGTGGCTTTTTTTTAAATGAAAACTGATGTTCGAGATTACATTTTAAGTTTTGTGAATTGCGTAATATACACAGGGACTATATCATCACCAAGGTACAATATAGTGGCGTATAAATTTTTTTTTTTTTTTTTTGGGGGGGGGGGACGTATATTCAGTACATCAAGGCGAAATGCCATATTTTATTGCTTCCGATTTAAGTACATTTTTATATTTTTTTAGATTTTGGGAGGGGAATGTAGCTCACTAGGCATCCCTAATATGTACACGCCACTGGTCACGATCGAATCTCATTGAAGATACGCGCAGTATAACGTATAAATGTCTTCACGTCTGTTAATTTAATTCGTATCGTTTTAATTTAGCCGTTAATAGTATAGACTAAATACGTTTTTACACCATCGTTCAGTTTCGTATTGATTTTTCATTATAACTTTTCATTTTTTCCACTGTCATAATAAACATTTCATAATAACACACAACTAATATTTTGTGAGTGTTCCTCCGAACAACTTATCATTTTTAATGAACGTTATCGGTCCGGTAATGTGCGTCGTAATTTCGTTTTAAATATTTTATTAAAGATCCGTTAACCGTTCTGCTTTTCGGTGTAATAATCGTTAGTCGAGACGGTAAAATAATCTCCGCGGTAAATGCAGTATTCGAATTTTACGTGCCCGCGCCCTTATTAGTGTACAGCGTGCGAAATGAATTTAATACTTTTAAAACATGTTGGACGGTTATACGCGAGCGTCGCAGAGAAGAATATAATTTAATATTCCGTCGAGTTGTTTGTACATTTCGACTAATGAGAAACGAGAAATTTCGGTGTTTTTCCTGTTGCGAGCGTCGCGGCCATTACGCTCTACACTACGGTGTATGCAATATTTTATATCGTGTGTAACTGCGTCTTACAGTGTGTGTGTGTGTGTGTGTGTATGTGTGTGTGTGTGTGTGTGTGTGTGTGTGTGTGTGTGTGTGTGTGTGTGTGTGTGTGTGTGTGTGTGTGGCGCAGCATACGGATTTATGAATGTAAACTGATATTATAATTGCGATGTCGTGTGCTTGTACAGGAGGATTTATCGTCGCACAGTTTTCGCGGAGTAATAATGCGTTTGCACGGCGTGAAATAAAAACGTACTTATGGTTAAGATGAAAAAAAAAAGCCGCGGGAGGGTGACCGCTTCGTTCGCCTCACCTCCTACTGGGAACGCTTCTGATACAGCACGCGTATAATCTGACTAAATTCCCGACCACGGCGGTGTTTTTTGTTGTTTGTTTGTTTTTTTTTTTTTTATTCACGTTATTATATTGTGCCTCCGCGGGTTCGCCACGGTTGTTATTTTCCATCGAGCGATGTGTTGACGGTTTGAATTTCTTTTTTCCTGCGAACATCCCAGAGCGTTTGCAGTCCGAGTATCAAATGTATTCATGGACCAGGTTTAGGGATTTTTAGAAACACAGAGAGAAAGAGAGAGAGAGAGAGAGAGAGAGAGAGAGAGAGAGAGAGAGAGAGAGAGGTGTAGAAAATTATCTTTTCAGCTTATTGTGAACGTCTCGCCGGCCGCCGTTTCGTGTGTACAACAATGTGTACGTACATGTACGCATGTGTGTATGCGCGCGTAAAATTGTCGTGGAACACGTGCACCTATTGTAATAATAAATAAGGAACAGAGGATATTATACGCGTGGCGGGAGGAGAAAGGCAATAATATACTTTATATTATTTACCTTTATGAGCAAACAACCGTAAACGGTTATTTTCTGCTTCTCGGATCTGAGCTGAGTTCACGAGCTTGTATATATATATAAATATGTAAACCGGTGTAATACGCGCGACGCATACCTTCGCATGTAGGCACCGGAATTATTTTTATCTCCTAGAACGGTGACAATATTTTGCACGCAAATACGGAACGCACACGACTGCAGTAGTTACTCACAACATACACACACACATATACCGGCAGTAACTATAATTCCCGGCACAAATATGTTTGCATGAATAATAAGTATGCAAAATATATTATATATGTTTACCGTGTTAAAACAATGTGCCGTTGATTGCGCGTGCAAGATGATAAAATAAACGGATTTAAAACGTTCCGCAGTGCAGCACTCAATTTTCGAGTGGAAACGTGAAAAGAAGGTTTACGCAGTAGGTACCCTCGCGTGTTTGTATTTCGAGGTATACGTACTCACAAAGTTTTCGTGCGAGCCGTTTTGACGATACAGTTTAACGGTGATTATATAGCGTCACGTAATCTGTAAATATTTAAAAACGACGAATCGTTCGAAATTGGTTATTTTTTCAAATTCGGGCGAAATCACGTTTGTATATTACACGTCGCGTGTTTTTCAGCGTAAGTTCATGATTTCACAGCCGTCCTCGCGTAGTCTGCCGATACCGCTATTCGTTTCATACCGCTCTCCGGACGATAAGTAATCCGAGTCTCCTCGAAAACGAACAGCGCGTTCGCCGAGTCCTCCGGTGAAAAGGTCACTGTTTCGAGGTCGGCGATTCTGCGATTCGGCCGGCTTCACGTTTGTGGCGAACACACCGACATGATACGTTACGCGTTACACGTTATTTCGTGTACTGGTATTGATACATTGACAACGGCAGTAGTGCCGCGTAATAACGAGAACACGCAGCAGAGTCGGCTTCTCGCAGTCGTGTGCACATCGATGTAACTCGAAACCTCTAGGCGGTCTGGCGAAAACGAGAGAATTCCCTTCGCGCGAACCGCCGCACACGCCCGACGGAGATTCCACCCCGTGGCCGATCCCTGCCGAATACCGTTCACCACGCCGCCGTGCCGTTGTCGTCATCGTATTAATTACACCGGATTCCGCTCGATGTGGGCACGTCGGGACCGGGCCCGTTTTAGGGTGTTTGCCCCCGAAAATACCGAAATTAATAATATTTCATAAAAACAGAACTCAATGCTCAAGTTTCATTGGGCGTTTTTATAAAATGTACACTATATTACAATTAGATAGTATTGCGATTATTGAGATTGTTTCCGAAACTATTTCTCATTGTGTTTACAGAAAAATATGGACGTTTAGTCTTTAAAAACTCAAATGATATGATTTACCGTCTATGTTGTCGAATTTTTTTTGATCCTCGTTTGCGTGTATCGGGATCGGGACCAAGCTATTTTGCCTTCGTCAAACGGAATATCCGCTGTACGTACAATGCGGCGTTTCCGAGTTGTTACGAAAATTATACGAACTGATTATCAGATTATTTTTTTAAAACAATGTCAATTTTCCATCGCATTTTATATGGACTTGGGATTGTCTGAAAAATTAAAATTTTTTTCTGATATTATAACACGGTTATGTCTTATTATTATTATTATATGCGCAGTTGTAAATTATGTGCTAAAAGCGAAGATAAAACTGATTAAAAAGAAATAAAAAAAGTAGTACTGTTTTACTAATAAAAACCGTATTTCTTAATAGAAGTTAACATGTATAACAAATGTTGGTGAAAATTCGATTTTAGAAATTCCATTTCATTTTTTATACATGCTTGTTTCATTATTGATTTTAAGTTCTGATTTTTTTTCGGTTCTTCTTATTATTACGTGTTTTTCAATTTAAACTTCCTTTAAAACATCCGTGAACCGAAATTCTTTTACAAAAACAGTCGTGAAACCAATACGGAACGTGTACCGCATAAAATACCGAGAACCAATAATTCGTGATTTTCGTGTATGGTAACTAATTCGGAATCAGCCGTACAAACGTACAATCACGGGCGTCCATCTGAGGAGGGGAATAAAGGAAGACACGTGTTCCGATAGAATTAAAAATTTCGACGAACAGTTAAAACGTTTTTAGTCGAAAGCGAAATAAAAACTCTCTCACCGCGAAAGACGATTTAAAAGTAATTAAAAAATAAATCCAAATAAGAAAGAAATTTAGAATCGATGTTATATGACGATTAGGAGAGTGGAGAATCAGACATAATGTGGAGATTAGGGAGCTATATCAGAAATCAAACATAGTCGACGGTATTAGAAAGAGGCGGCTCTTTTGGGCCGGCCACGCATGGCGTAAAGCAGACCCGTAGCCAGCCGTAGGGCCCGACGGGCCCGGGCCCCCCCCGAAATTCCATGAATCCTATAATTATCCTCAATATGTGAAACATGTTTGAAAAATATGTTTATCGATAACAAGCCATATTTTTATGACAACGTCACGCCTATGAGACATATATAATATCTCTATCAGCACATTTGAACAGAAGATTACTTTCTGATCTGGATCGATTATCTCGAATCCGATTATAAAAATTGCGTGTGAAACATTAAATACGATGATACTAAACAGGTGTTGGTTTTCACACAGTTTACTCGTATTTGAAATTTCCCGCTGAGTATAAGTTGTGGTGTGAAAAATTATCAGGACTCGAGGAAGATTCCGGGGTTTTACAAGTATTGGATTTTTGTGATAAGAGCAGATTTCCAACAATCAAATATCTATTAACAGTTTTGGCAACTCTTCCGGTCACAACGGCAAGTGTGGAAAGGTCATTTTCGACAATGAAAAGAATCAAGACTTACTTACGTAACTCAACGGGCAACGAAAGACTCAGTGCACTCGCCGTACTGTCAATTCATGGAAACTTAGGTATTGATCCGAATGAGGTTCTCGAGATTATGGCAGCAAAGAAATCGCGAAAGTTGAAGTTTTAAATTTTGTCTTCTGAAATTGACGCTTTCGATTGATAATTGATATGTATGTGCGTGACTGACAATTAAAATACAGTGATTATATTAATAACAATAAAACAATTTTTCACTAATGAGTCCAACTTTAATAACAAATATCCATGCAAGACACTAATCAACCATTTCCGCCCCCCCCCAAAAATTATAACTACGTTTTAGGCCCCCCCCCAAACCAAATTTCTGGCTAGGGCCTGGCGTAAAGAAAAAGCCCTTATACACAAGGTACTATGTATGTGGAGCGGGTTGAACCGGAAGCTGCTGATTGGCGAATCCCAGCGGAGGATAGAGAGAGATGGCATGGTATGTGTTTGTCAGTTGGGTCTTAAAGGTTGTCAATTACAAAGAAGAAAAAGTAATATGACGACTAAACGCTTTTGCTTTATTAAAACGAAAACGGCTGTTTCGAATCGGCCCATATAGGGTCTAATCACTAATGAAATGTATTGTGTCCTCCGTTTAGATTTCTCAAGATATAGACTCACAATACCCGCGCCTGCGTACACGACGATGGTTGATCGCATAAGCACTAACTGACTTTATTTTTCAACGTTAAGCGTATATTTAGCACGAGTTCTCACGACATCGATCGTCGATCACCCCTCGAAAATTCTATTACGGTCATTTTTTATCTTATCCGCATTTAGCATGGATTCGCACTACCGGTTTCGAAATGCGCAAGCCATTATTTCGGAATTTTCGCTCTCGCAACGTCGCGCCAGCAGCTCCGCCCCGTGTTTTCGGGGATAGTACGATGACCGAGGTCGTGCGAATCCGGCAAAATCGTCTTGTGAATTCAAGGTGAACGTTGTACGAAAAAAAAAAAACAAAAAGACAAAAAAAATACGTCACGACTGTCGAACGGGGGTGGTGCGACGATTTAAACAACGAATAAAACTGTATTGAAATAAATACATTTATTACCTTTTTTGAATTAAAAAAAAAAAAAAAACATTTTTTCGCACACGACAATCGTTATTTGCTGAGATGTAAAATTTCATGTTTTCATAGGCCTGTTGAAACTTTTCATATTTTCATGAAAGTTTTCAAAAAAATGAAACTTTTGATTTAACACTTTTATACACCTTTACTTTGTTTAAAAATTATTTAAGTCTATAACCAACTTAAATATTAACTGTTTTCAGCATAGATTAAGAAATTATTATTTAACAGTCTCAATAGTTCACAATATTAAATAGTTATGTAACACTATAAAATATATAAATAACCTTTGTAAGCATATAATGTAGGTATGTAACTAATTAACAGGTCAATAAAAAAACAAAGTAACATTTAAACAAAAAAACTTTTTCAACAAATTAAATCATAGATATTAAAACTATTGTTCTATTACCTAACTATTGGTGTATACTGTATACGTACGATTATGAAATTAAATTTTTGATATTGAAAAGTTTCAATTCTTTTCATTTCAATAGCCTTGAAACTTTTCAAATTTCATGAAAAGTTTCACTTGAAAAGTTCAGAAACTTTTCAGCCTCACATCTCTGGTTATTTGTCGTTATTTTTTTATCGTAATACGGATCTCGCGTGTTTTCGGCAGCGTACCTGAACAACGGCAAGTACAACGTGTTCATGGTGGACTGGGGCAAGCTGTCGGCGACGCCGTGTTACCCGGCGGCCGTGCACAACCTGAAGCCCGTGGCCCGGTGCATGGCGCGCATGTTGACGCGGCTGCGCGCCGCCGGACTGGACGCGGATCAGCTGACGTGCGTCGGCCACAGCCTGGGCGCCCACCTGTGCGGCATGGTGGCCAACTACCTGCCGTTCCGCATGCATCGCATCATCGGTGAGTCGGTCCACGGTCCCGCGGCACGGCTCCGACTACGGCGCGCGGGCGACGGACGTTCGCGTGCGCGCGGCCGAGGCGCCGGTCAAAAAGTCGAGTCGCTTTTGACTACGTCACTCGACGAGTTAAATTTTTTTCCCCTAGCGTGTATAACTAACCTTAATTTACGAGTTTGATTTTTTTTTTTTGTATCCGTTTCGTGCAGTTTCGGTCAAAAGATTTTGTAGTCACGTCAAGTTGATTTTTCCGGCGCATACTAGTTGGGTCCCATGATTCGGATTGTTCACCAATCGGGTCCCGTGTAAACCCAGTCTACTGTACGAGTTGGGTCCAATGAAAAAACGTTTTCCTTTCCATTTTTACAGATTTAGGACTGTCTGTAATAACATGAATAGTTACTACAGGTATGGTTAAAAAGGTTTTTTCTATTTTTCCTGATTTACAATCGTTCGTCATTCATCTGATTTTTAATGAGTAATAATATTTTAATTTAAGGGTAGAAATTTATAAAACATAGTTTTTACGAATTCGTAGCAATTAATTTTTTTTAAATATTTTTTCTTTTACGAAATCTTTCGTATATATTTTATACAGTTTCTTCTTTTTCCTTCTGGACTTCACATTTTGATACAAACATCTATTTGAATATTTTTTAAAACGTGTATAAATGTATATATATTTAGGTAATCAGAATAAAACACAGAATTTAAGCGTGAGTGAAATTCTATAGTGGACCCAATTCAAATGCATCATTTAATACGCCCGGACCCAATTCAGACAAAACATTTTATTCACACGGACCCAATTCGTACAAAATTCGAAACTAGTTTTATTTTCGGACCCAACTTGGATGCAGCCGATTTTTCTCCTTGTTTAAAATTTAAAATTCAGTGGGATTAAAAATTTAAACAAATATTATATTTTGTATAAATCATTGTTTTCGTATAGCCATTAACCCGTGTAGTTTTGTGCACCAATCAATACACTGAAATGGAACGGGTTAATTGCGGTTTGATAAGGATCCGTTAAATTAAAAAAAAAACAAAACAACTGATTTTAAGTTAAGTTACTTGTTTTCTTCTATTTGACTTGTAACTTTGATAGTCGGAAAAAAAATGAGAAGTAGTTTTAAATGTTAACTTAATGTTTTCTGTGATGACTTGACTTTAAGAGTTTAAAAAAATCAGTTGCTCTGCTTGGCCTTGTACGCGACCGCGAACGCGTGTCCGCCATGCCGTTGAAAGATAAGAGGGAGCGAGAAGAGTTTAAAAACGTCCGCTGTTTAGTCGCTATTGAGAGGTGTCTTTTGAGAGAATAAAGCTCTCGTCGAGTGTTCATGGAAGTTTCAACACTTGCACGAAACGGGATCATTATGAAAATTGTGAAAAAAAAAATCGTTAACATAAACAGGGTGATTATTTTATCTCGTTCACGCCATATGAAGCCCGGCATAATGCGTACGTTTGAATTTTTTTCATGTGAATTTGAAGTGAATAATAGGACTATATTTTTATGAAAAACAGAAATTTTTTCATTAAAACGTAATTCTGGATGAGTTTTAAATATAACGTTTAGATGAGCCCTAATTCGAGCATTATGCATGGTCGGAAATAGAGCGAGAATACTTAAAAAATAAATTTTTATTTGTGTATTGAATGACATAAAAATTATTTGCGAAAACATTTTTCATATGAAAAATTTCTTTATTTTAATCAAGTTATCTGATAAGTTCGGATTAAAAAAATGTTAACATTACTTTAACTTTTACGCATCGAGATTTTGAAATGTAAAATGCATTATATTTCTAGTATATTATTTGCATTGAAATCGGTAGTGTTTATTGAAATTTCCCAGTACAATATTATGTATATTTATGCAAATTAAAAATAACTTAAACGTCAGCTTTAGAGCGTACTCGTGAATAATAATACTGTTCTTGAATGCTTGACAACACGTTGGTATATTGCATTAAGACAATATGACATCATATCGGCAGTAGCGTGCCCAATGGGCAAAAGGGAAAGCGGGAGGGGATGTTATAACTTATAAGTAGGCTCGGAAGTTATAGCACTTAAAAAGCTAATTTTTAGCGCTTTGAAATGCACTTAAAACCAACGAAATGTTCAAATTGTCATCCACATTGGATTATTAATCAAAGTCACAGATATACATATTATATGTGTAATCGTTCAGTAAACATTTGCCTTGGCGTATTAATCACTATAGCTGAAATACGTTTAGATCACAATGTTACTGTAAAGTTGTACTTTTCATGATACAAAATTATAAACTAGTATTGTTATACCATGGTTTTATTATTGTACAATCTTTTGGCCATAGACCTATTAACTCATGGACGACGCTTTCCTCACCCCCAGCCTATCCAAACGAATAAAACATCGAGTGAGAGAGACAGATATCGCGGGTCGGAAATATCATGGGTAAAACAATAAAACTGTTTATTACTCCATGTACTATCAATAATAGTACTATATAAATCATAGACCTATTAGGTAATAGGTCTATGATATAAAATATATAGTACTATAGTAATTATACTTTTAATAACATATTTACTACTTACGTATATTGGAATATAATACATTTACAACTTACCTATATTGGAATATAATATATAATATTAGATATCATATATTTATATATTATTTTAGTAATATATATATTATATTAAAACTTAAATAATGATGTATTGTTCCATTCGAGGATGTTTAAAACGAAAAGGAATAAAAATGCACAGGTGTGTAATATACATATTTTTAATCATCCATTATTTATAATACATCCATTCATTAATATGTATTGATTAATATTTAATAGTTTTCCGAAATACCGAGAAAAAGAATTGCTTAATATCATACAAAAGCATCAAAGAGATTTTTTAATGAATGAATACAGTTATGTGCTATAAACATTTTAGAGATGAAGATTATTATATTGGTGTATGCTATGTATACTAATATTATATTAAACAATTATTTTCATATATTATATTGATGACTAACATAAATGTATTATATATTATATAATGTAAATATTACGAGTATTATAAGAATAAAAAGATTTCAGATTTCATAAAAGAACAAAACATTATGAGTTTTTCTTCTGAGAGATTTCCGAGTATTGGTCTTTCTTTCTCACTCAATGTTAAATGTGATTTATCTCTCTATTCGCCGTCCATGAGATAATAGGTCTATGCTTTTGGCGGTTGGTCCCATAGAGTAGTCTCGCAGTAGTATTACTTTATGGTATACTATTATTATCTAACTCTGTGGTCTTCAACCGGTGGGTCGCGACCCATTTTTGGGCCGCGTAAGCTTTAAAATTGGGTCACGATAAGTCTTTTTTTTTTAAATAAAAATTAAATTTATAAAATTATTTAAGGTACAGAAACATTGTTCATTTTATTTTATATTTTCATATGAATTCTATACATTTTCAATAAATAATAATTAAAAATTGTAACTACAACAATGTTATTGTTATTTATTCAGTTTTAATAGTACTACTGCAGAGTATTAGGCCATTTTAGATTTTTTATAAAGTGTGGGTACGTGAGTCGCGAAAAATGTAGGCATGAAAAAGTGGGTCGCGAGTCCAAAAAGTTTGAAGACCACTGAATTCTAACCGACCACAGTCTGATGCAGCCGATGACTGATAAGTATAACATATAATATGTGTATCCACTTTTGTGAACTTGGCCATATCTATTTGCCGGTAAAGATACAGATGATAGATATGTTATCGTGTTTTTCCGTGTACGACGTGATTTGTAATCTGTATAGGAAATACGACGTATAGTAATTAGTAATGCAAATAACATAGAAAAAATGACGATTCTATAAACAGACGACACCTTCAATGAGTTTTTGCTCAAAAAAATTCAAAGGGTTCAGTAGGGAGAACATAAGCGACCCCTGACCTCCTCCCTAGGGGGCGTCACTGCATACCGGTTTCACGTGCGAATATGCACGAACAATAGTCCAACGTGTTGACAGTGACTCGATAAATAATTAAAGCGCGACAGAGATTTTTAACACGTGTTTTATCGATGGTACTGTACAGGAGTGGATCCAGCCAAACCGTTGATCCGGAACCGGGCTTCCGGGCGGCTAGATCCCGGCGACGCGGACGTCGTGCAGGTCATACACGCCACGGCCAGGTACGGGGACCTGAAGCGCATGGGACACGTGGACTTTTGTCTGAACGGAGGGCACGTGCAGCCGTTCTGCGCTAACGCTTCCGGTGAGTATACCGTAATTATCGTGAACGCGACTTACGCGACGAAAGAAATAAATCACACGACGTCCACCGTGATGCCGTGTGATTACACGCGTGCGGTGAATACCGCACGTCGTCGTCCGAACGAAAATACTCGTGTCGTCGTGTTCCGTGTCCAGAGACGAATCGATCAGGGTTTCCGCAGTGCAATCGAATGTTTTCACGTCGTCGGTTTTCGAAATGTCCAATGGTTATTTTTACATTTCATCGGTATTGGAGCTTTTTTTAACAGTGTATAGTAAACGGGGTAGTACACGGCCCTACTGCCCGATGCAATTGTGTCAGTACGCCGTCACACCGATCGTTTAGATTCCGTGAAGCTTGTCAACTTTATGGACCAGTGGTAGTGGTTATAAATACAAAGGTCGTTTGCATTTCACGAGAATTCCGATGAGTCGAAGCTTGTGGAGAGCAGGAAAATCATTTTTAAGTGAGAAATCATCCGAGTTCTTTTAAAACTAATTTTAAGCAAATAGTTCAAAATGTAATTTGCGACGAAAAAAAAACAACTGAATAATATTTAGATATTCGGAATGTTTACTCACAATTTTATAGTTGATTTTCTAGATTTGATTAGTATCAGAAAATGCCACAAACGTCATTATGAACACCTTAAATAGTACTACCTAGGGTTTGCTAATTTCTTTTTTCCACGCAGACGGAATTTCACGTAAAACAAGTTTTACCGAAGACAAACTCGAAACTTTTTTAATTAATCGAACAAGAAAACAAAGTTTGTCTGTACGAAAAAAACTAATCCGTTGATGTATTACAACGCAATATCGGAAGGCTTTCCCGACTAACGAGTGAGATCTGTTACATTTTACACGTAGAAACGGAATACAATACAGTCAGACGTCAGACACGTACTAGATTGATTGAGCGAGTGGACGAAAACAAAGAAACACGTATGATTGTAAAACCAGTGAATTCCAGATCGAAATCTAAAAGGTCTGAGTCGCCTAATTGTCGAAAACCTGTACGAAATAAAAGTTCTCGTGTTTTATTCTCATATAGATAGAGGGCCTTTGAACGAAAAAGTCTCTGAAAATATGTTTTCGAGTGTGATGTTTCTCGTGATTTGTGTTTCACGACTATTGTAAATGATTAACTATACGCCGACAGCGCAACGCTGAGCGTAATAATTGTGGTCCTATAATGTGTACGGGAATCGAGAGGAGATCGTTTGCCGTTCGCGTGACCCGATTCGATTACACCGCGAGTTTGAAACAAATATTTTTAAGCGGTTACCACGTCGCATTATTGGTGTGCGCACACGTGTGCGATTGCTTGGACCGTTCACGTGTGTCTCTTTTCTATATTTTTAATCGAGACGCTTTGTAAAATATTCACACGGTCGTCGTTCAATTTCTTCCGTTGTGAACGGATTGTACAAAGTGACTCGACGAAAAGCGTAACGGGCAAAAGTTTTTTACGTTTTCGTCGTCAACAACTCAAACAAGTTTCATTACGATCGTTATAAATGCAAAATATAAACACGCATATTTCACGTGTATCTAACGTTGGATTAGCGCCGTTATGACTTTTGAAAATATTAATTTTATAGTCTTAGTTTAAGTGTTGAAACGATTCTGTCGTAGGAATTAGCACGTGTTTTGTATTACGAGTATCAGAATATTGCATTATTACACGGGTACCTCGAAAGCGTGAAATTTTAATACCTATATAAGTGTGGTTTATTTGAACGGTAAAAGCGTTCGGTCCTCTTCTCTCTGGACGTGTTTTTGGTCGGAACGACGCGATAAAATCTCGCCGACTAATATTTACAAAGATTTCGTAGCGAGTGTATGCGTTGTCTACGACGGCGGCGTGTTTGTGTTGGCGACGAAAACCGTGGGTCACGTCGAGAGGCGGTAATTTTTATTTCTTTACACGTGAATCGAACGGTCGTGTTTCTCGTGCTGTTGTCGCACTCGGTTCGATAATTTTGCCTCCTCCTCCTCCTCCTCCTCCTCCTTCTCGAGAAAGCATTCGTGTAAATTCGATACCGGCGTGCACCTTTTTTGCAGTCAACTGAGCTCCATATTCGGGCCGGCTGTTCCAGGTAACTAAATCGGTATACTCTGGTTTGAAATCACGTTTTAGCTATATTCCGATATAATCACAACGGAGTGATTTCTTCGATGCATGCAGACGAAGGCGTTTTGTTTAAACGATTCGTAGAAGTGTAATTTTATAAAGTCTAAGTGAATTGCTGATAATCATATTTATCATATTATAGTGTGGATTTTTTCGAAGTAACCCCGTGACACTTTGAACACAAGGCTGGACCTTAACGATTTTAAACAATTAAAGTTAAGTTACTTTGAACTAAGTTAACGAATGAGTTGCTTTTATCCAAAGTAACTTTAAACTCGACGAGTTTGATTTTTACCCATTTTATGCAGTTGTTTTTCAGTTAAAATATTTTATGGTCACGTTGAGTAAATAAATTATGTTTTTTGTACAGGCCGTTGTTTTGCACTGAGAAAACAAGAAAAAATATGGAGATATTAAAATTCATAAAATTATAACAAAGAGCACAGATTGCGTAAAATTGTTTTTGGGTAAAAATTCGATCCGTATAATTTCGTAAATGTTTTAACGAAACTTGTTTACTTGTGCTTTGATAAATATTTATATATGAAGTAAAAATACAGAAAAAACACTGACTTTCAACCAAGTCGTGTTACCTTTTTTTTTCTGTTTGACTTGAAATTTAAACAAGTTGAAACAAAGAAAAGTTATTTTCAACTAAAAACACAACTTGATTTTTTTCTGTATAACTCAACTTGACGAGTGGCAAAAAAATCAGTCGACTTGTCCAGCCTTGTTGAGCACCATTTAATCGTTAATTTAATTTAATCGTTACCGAACAACCGAGTACCGTTTGACGTATCGTTTGATGCGCATTCAAATCAGGCGCGGATCCAGAGGGTGGGCCGGGTGAGCCTGGGCCCACCCAAAATTATCTACGATCACGATTTTGATTTTTAAAATTGTCTTCCAATGTTTGAAAATACTTAATACTTTCTCTAATATAGTAATAATCGCGTAGAAGAGTAAGAAAACAACGGTTTATCTACCTCCTGAAATATCGTGTAATTTTTCCACGTGGCAAATTTATTTTTATTTATAAATATCGATTGTCGTTTGTTACCGAATCAAATTCATTGAAGTGTACATCTCTATCAAAGGCTTGGGAGCATCGTTTTAGAGTCGGACGAAATATACAGACGAATGTTGGTTATTCTAATTTCAAGTGCTACGACTGAAAGACGTTTTTCGACCGTGAAAAGAATAAAAAAAACCTTCAACAGGTCAACAATGACCAGCGAACGCTCACATAACCTAGCTCTGCTGTATATTGAACGAGAAAAAAGTGAAGATTTAATGAAAAATCCCTAGGACATTCTAAACGAGTTTGCACGTGACGAGATGAGAAAATTGCATTTTTCGTTTTAACTTTATTTCGATACGAAAAAACCGAATAAAAATTATTCCGTAGTCGATTTAATAATAATAATAACAATTTTTAATTTTACCGTATTAACTTTTGTGATTCAATGTATATGGGCCCATTCAAAAAAATATTCCTAGATCCGCGCCCGATTCAAACATTAAACACCCGCGTGCCAATTTTTCCAAACGATTTACGACAACTGCGCGTCGGCTGATTTGACACGAACGCACGAGCGCTCGTGTTCGTGCGATTAACCGACGCGACGCTCAATCGTCGACCGAGCCCGTCGCGACCGTTGTACGGGACGTGTCCGGGCCGCGGTCTCACCCGTTCGCCAACCCCTCCCCCTCATCTGTTGCAGACGTCGAGCTGTGCGGTCACGTGCGCAGCGTGTGTTATCTGGCCGAGAGCTTGGACCCGGACGCGGCCCGCCGGGCGGAACCGTGCGCCAGGCGATGTCTGCAAGGCGGCGAGGGAAGTTCCAACCGGCCGGTCGTCAACTCGTTCGGCCAATCGCCGTACGTCGTCCTGGGGCAGCACACGCCGGACGAGTGAGTAAACTTTACTACTAATGAGCATCTGTTAGTGTGGCACGGTACTTATTTTTGACAAAAGTCATCCGAGAAAAACTTTTTTCACATAAATATGTAGAGCCAAATCTACAAACCAGTTTCAACGCTAAATTATGCAGTTCTGGACAATTTTCCTCGGGTACGCGTTTCCAAAATTCTATTATCTCAGACAACTCTTTTTATTTACATTTTAAATTGGTCGAATTCTGAAGTTCAATAATTTCTAATTGCATATTAGGATTATATTTTATGAGATTGTGTGTCGCTATGGTATAATATGTTGTATTATAATTCAACGTTATAAATATTATTTGACACAAATGTTACATAATATCATAGTGATGACTTTTATGATTTATTTAAAATTGGAAATCGTTATTTCAAAATATTTAAAAATTATGAGTTATTTTGTCTGCCGCTATAGTGTGCCATTCAATAACGTCAAATGTGCCGCAGGTTCGCCACCCCTGGAGAAAAGCGACGCGTTTACCAATGTCGTCCGACCGTCGCGTCGATTGTTATCATCATCATCATTATTACTATCGTTACCATTATCATTATCATTATGATGATGATTATTATTATTATTATTATTATTAGGGCCCGGATTTAAATGCGCTTAAAACCATACAAATATGCTCTAAAAAATTGCCAAACATGCCCTTAAAAAATGCATTTTTCCACAAAAAAAACCTTAAAAATGAAAAAAATGACTTTAAAAATGACATATATTTTTTTTATATAATTTGTAATTTATAATTAAGAAATTATTTTTTATTATTTTATTAAAAAAAAAAAAAAAAAAACTGAAAAATTGATTGATGTTGACTCGCATATTATGTTCGCTGAATCGAAATTTTTTTTTCAGCTGCGACTTTAATATTACAAATTTTACTAAGTAAAATAGTACTATCTGTTATAAAGTCGTCTTTTCTGAATTCATTTACGTAGCCACGCTAGCGAGAAGAAGTAGATGATTTTATCTTGGGTATTATGTGTAACAGTGTAACACATTAAAGTCACAAACAACACGAGCAATGACCACGACGAACACGAATACTGACTGATTATTTGTGATTTGACCGAATACAGTCGATAATAAATTAAGATAAGACAAAATCGAATAGAATAATGAATTTTTAGATAATATGTCGAATTGGCTAAATTTGTATAGTATATCGAACATGTATGCATTAAAAACCAACAAAATGACCCAATAATGCTGAAAATGCTCTAAAAATGAGAAAACTTCGAAATATGGAAAAAAAATGCAATATAAAATTTGTAGCTATGAAACCCTCGTTACATGAAATGAATTATATACTTGGAACGCGTTGTGTGAGATCAACCAAAAAAATATGCGTTTTGAATTGAAATCCGGGCCCTAATTATTATTATTATTATTATTATTATTATTATTATTAGTAGGTGTGCGTCGTGTAATATGGTCGTATATTGTGCGCGCACGTGACACGGACGGCGCGAAGGACTACGCGGTCGCCGCTGCGGGGTGTGGTGATCCCCATTTTGACCGTTCTCCGAATAGTCCATTAACTAACCCTTGTAACGGCATCGGCACAGGGCGCGGGCAGTGGTCTTTTCCCCATATCTCGCGTTAAAATAATCTCCGAGGCCGTACGGGTATCAATAAGTGGCTGTCGATTCACGCACGTTGAATTTATTATATTATAAACAGTCTCATCCGAATGAAAATCAATCAGCGAATTATGGTATTATTTTTTTTTAGTATTTTGTTTTTGTTTTTTTTTAGTATTTTGTTTGCTCACTTTGGGAGCGATAAAGATAATCTGCTGCTCCCCCAACACGTGACCATAGCAAACGTATCACAACTGTAGGGATTTTCGCGACCCAAAACGAAACGAATATTGTCTTTTTTCGTAAACGAATACAGACGCGCTTTAAATTTCAAAATCACAAGTACTCTCTTACCACTCACCGACTGCATCGTCTTTATCATATTGTTCTAATTTACACACGGACGATTCTCTCGTTCGTTCGAAAAACAACTGGGCGTAGATTTATCGTCACAATTCCCCTTTCGCCTACCTCAATTTAAGAGTGTCACCAGTGGCCGATTTCCCAGTGGTTCGAGTTTTCTTGATAGGTTTACGGTTTATTAGCTTCATATTAGATTTACCGTTGTCGGTCAAACGTACTTAGCGTATTACCCAAAATGTCCAGATGATAAGTAATCGACGGAGAAAAAACCGACGAATAAATTGGTGTGAAAAATGATAAATCGTTCAATAAAATTGTATCGTAAACGTGCTTACCATTATTAAAACGTCTATAACTTATGTGCTTTTTTTTTTTTTTAAACAATCAATACTGATCATACGTGTGTTTTGGACTTCCGCAATGCTATATGGTTTCAGGAGACGGTACTTCACTCAATAGAATACATATTTCAGTAACGGAACGGAGTAGCTGTTAATATTAAATTTGAACGTTTCAAAGGACGTTAAAATATTATCGGGTTGATCTGATCAACTACACTTTTGAGACGCGACGGCGAAATCGTGTTATTATTTGATAATTTGGGTGTAAAAACTCGACAGGCGTGTTCGGAAAGAAAAATTGTCGATTTTCTTCGCGTCACCGACACATACGTGTTATGTGATCATTTCGACTCTTTACCGAACCTCGTAGCGGTCGCGTAAAATACCGAGTCCAACGAACCGCGCGCGCGGTCGATAGGTCGGCGAGACAACAGGTCGTCGGGCATGGAGCCGATTCGTGTTTACAGCGCCGCCGCCCCGTGTCGTTGACGAGACGAGGTTTTTTTTTTATGCTTGCTCGACACTCTCGCCGAGGCGAAGCGAGGCAGCGCGAGCACGAGAGTGTAGTCGGTTCACTCAGGGCCATATTTACCATTAGGCAGGAGAAGCAACTGCCTAGATGGCCTCCGCTATTAGAGGGCCTCGGATTTTTATGAAGCTTCTTTTTTTTTTCTTTTTTTTTTTTTTTTTTTTTAGATTACTACTTTCATCGTATAAACTAAGTATAAGAAACATAATATTTCAAAATAATAAAATTATTAATCCTTATCAGCGTAAAATTTAAATGAAAATAAATAAAAGTCTAAAAGTCTATTTTTATACATACTGGAAACACCATACGGCCATACTGGTTATATATGGCCAGTGGCCACTGACCACCAGTCACAACAAATATCACGAGTACCTACATAATAAATAAGTTCACGCTCATCATACGATTATAGGAACCGTGACTCGTGACTCGTCAGTACTTAGTGGTCAGTATATTATTAATATTTTCATTTGCAAAAGTTATTATTCGTTAAATGTTTCTACTTTGCAGTAAAAATTTTTTCTCATAAAATTGATTTATATTTTTATTGTTAACGTTAGTTTCAACGCATAGTTTATTACACATTATTGGTATCTGGTAGTTTTATAGAACTCATTTGTGGAGGGGGGGCTATATACGCTACTGTTGATAAGGGGCCAAATTATTGATTTTGCTTAAGGCCACCATATGTCTAAATCAGGCCCTGGGTTCACTCGTGTCGTCTCGCCTCGCCTCGTGTGCGCTCCACTCCGAGTCGGTAATTTGGTCGCGAGTCGAAAGACCACGAGACACGATTTTGTACAACCCCTAGAAAACAACTTAGAAACAACTGAGTGAGTCACGAGACTACACGAGAGTGTAGACTGTGCATTCGTGCACTGCCTCGTCTCGCGTTAACTCGACAAGACTCTCGACGAGGCGACCAAGCGCGAGTGTGTGGAGCTAGCAGAAAACGTTTAGCTTAGAGAACGTATTTTTTTTTCTCTCACATTTCTCTCGCGTTCTAAGACTTTTCCTCGGTTCCGTCCTCCTCCTCCCCCCGTGCGTTCACTCATATGCTTTTTCCCGTTTCGCGCCACAGGGTGAAAGGCGTGTACTGCGTGACCAACTCGGACGCGCCGTACTGTTCGAAGACGGCCGTGAACGGCAGCCCGTACTGTTGTCCGCCGCCGGTGTCCGGCGTGGCGAGTCCGATCGACCTGCTGAACGTCGACTTCAAAGACCACCTGCAGGCGGGACTGGGAGACTACAACTGACGGCGGCGATGGATGGCGGCGACAAAAATATATGAGCAGCACGAGAAGCGAAAAATCGTAACGTCTTAATATTTTATTGTCTTTACACAAAATGTACAAAATATCAATTCATAATATATATTGTGTTAATGAATAATAATAATAATAATAGTCATTATATGTTATAGTTTTATAATTGTTTTTAAATATACAGCACGGCTTACATGTTATTTAAGAGTGTAATATTATCAAACAATTATTATAATAATACATCGTAATAATTGATGTTTACATCGTACGTAATAGTATATTATTATGTCACAGTGTTGTTACCGCGTCGTCCCGCGAAAGGTTCGCGTGTACCTATGATAATGTGATATTATTACACGAACGCGTAGAGACATATTATAGTGTGTTATCATCTACTGGGAGACACGTCGAGGCGAAACTCGTGCGCCGCACGCGTACGATATGGTTATTTTATTGTTGTTGTTATTATTATTATTATTATTATCATTTTAATTTACTTCTTTTGTCGAGAAATCGTGTGAAGCGCGCTAGTGACGACGGCGGGTCGTAAATGCTTTTGAGATTCGCGATCGTGTTTCTATATTGAAAATCGATTACAAAAATAAATCGAGACGGCCGTGTAAACAACGCCGGTAAAGGTCTATCTTAAAAATATTATCATATGATACCATATATACATACACTATGTACACGTCGATATTATTTTATATGAATATAATTGTAGATTAGAAATAAATAATAACAAAAAGAAGATAGAAAACGCGATGAATATAATATTAAAGTATTTTCTCTCTCTCTCTCTCTCTCTCTCTCTCTCTCTCTCTTTATCTTTATTTTTCACTTATAGACTATGAATAAAAAATCGAAAAAAATAAAATAAATTTTCAGCGAAATAACAAATCCGAGGATGACTTTTTTCGATACAAATGAAAAAAAAAGTCGAGCACGGCGCACGGTTTGACGGCATAAAACAATACACACACACACACACACACACACACACACACACACACACACACACACACACTCGTGGAATAAAAATACTCGTTACAAAAATAAAGTCAATTCGATAGCATCCGAATGATTTAGCGGCGTCGGTGGTATATATATATATATATATATATATATATATATATATATAGGCACGTTAAACTAGATTATTTAAAAGAAGAAAAAAAAAGGATTATCGTTTTGTTTGTTCGGGACGCACAGGTACTTTATAATATGATTCAGTATGGGTTAGACGGTCGCGAGCGGCGCAACAGCGATAGGTTTTTTTTCACGCGCACAAATCGCGGCACGTTAAAAGCGTGGGGCTAAAAAAAAATATTAATGGAATACGAACGCTGCGACGTGTAACGATAAATAAATAATAATAATAAAAAAAAAAAAGCTCACGATGTTTTTATATGATATTATGCAGCAGTGTGGCCGTATTGAAAACCTGTAGCTGTTGGGATTCTCGATCCCTCCCCTCTGACGTTTTTTTTTTGTTTTGTAATTTCAATAACGGTTATTAAAATATGGGCAATCGAAACGGATCCATACAAAGACATTATAATATTTAACGAGTGTTGCGTACAACAGTGGTTTTTAACTTTTTTTTTCGAAGTTTTTATTACTTTGTAATGCGACCCCGTCAGAGAAAAAAAATAATATTAATAATAATAATAATATTGATAGTCGCTTATATTTAATGAAAATGCATAGAGGCAATGTTATCGTACCATGAAAATCATCATAAAAACGATATCCGATTTTCGGCTATAAAACGAGTGAAAACGTCTGACTCTAACGTAATTTTAAAAAAAAAACAGTACGATTTCACACGGAAAACCGTTTCGTTAATATCGTTCTGGGCGACTCCCAAACTATCAGTCGTGACCCCCCCCCCGTGGGTTCCGGCCGGCCGAAATCGCGGATTTTCGTCGAAACGTAATATTGTCGTAATCATTATGGGTTTCGTATTTTTTTCCGAACGGCTGTGGGTAGGCAAGTGTGTACGACATCGTTATATACAGGTCGTCCGCAGTGCGATGTCGTACGGACACGCCGATAAAACATAATATCGAACATAATATCGTTAACGCGTTATTATTTTTATTATTCGTCTGTCCTCTTATACTCTACTCTCGTTTACACACCGTAAACGGTCGAGATCCGCGCAAACAGTACGACGACGACGACGACGACGACACGTGACGTTTGCGTTTCGTCGGAAGATTTGGACGGCGGTTTATGCGGCCGTGCGCCTCGAAACCCGACCGTCTTTCCCCCGGGGCCGCACGCCTGTCACGGGGGCGTACGTACGTGTACCCCGTCGTCGTCTGGTTTTCGGTTTACATTTTCCTCCACTCCTCGGCCGATCGTCGACGGAACCGTGCGGGAAAATCATCGCGCTCACGTCGTATATGTATATGTTACGGTAAATGATGTTATATCGGAAATTAACGTTATTCGCCGGTTATTTACGTTATTTACCTATGAATGTGGGAATTATCGTTATTTTCTAGTGAATAACGTTAATAACCGTATGATTTGGGAAATGTTGATTTTATTTTAAAATAATGTCCAACGAGCAATGATAAAGTGATCGCTAAACTAATTGTGGTACTATTTGGGTAAATCAATAAAACTTTATCGGCTACAGATGAGGTGGACACTGGGCCTATACCAGCGTTGCCATTGCAAGACTGGTTGTAATAATAAACGTTGTGCCTGCCGTGGGGCTGAAAAATTATGTAATAGTAAATGTCATGGGAGTACAAATTGTAAAAACAAATAAAAAATAATTATGCAATTTTTTTAAAATTCTAATAGGTATTTGAGATTCACGTGTATATCTGTTCTATTACAACAATTACCTGTGTATTTGGTCATTGATGTGATTTCCCGGTTTATAACGGTAATTACCTGTGTATTTGGTAAATAACGTTAATAACCGGTGAATTACGTAAATTTCCATTTAACATCATTTACCGTAACATATATATTCAAGTATCACACGCTCATAATATTTATCATAGTACATTTATATATATACAATACAATACGATTCAAATATAATATTATTTTAGGTTCCCCCCCCCCACTACACATATCGTAGTGTGTCATAATAATAGTTAATGTATACGTTCGGTTTTTATTCTCTTATAATATACTATAATAAAGTTATTATAAATATTATGTACAAGTTTAAAAACGATCAAATCATAATAATAGTAATAATATGTTTCGTTTATACAATATCGTGCGTACAGCGTATAAAATGTTAAGTAATGATTTCGGCGGATAAAAAAAAAAAAAAAAAAAAAAAGAAAAAAAAAAGATAAAAAGATAAAAACGGGAAAAACGGAATATAAACGCGTTTCGTCGTACGATCGTCGCTCCTAAGCCAACACTTTGTCACGTACACGGTATCACGCTCTGGACCGGCGGCGCAACACGTTCCTCAGTTTGTTCAGATTGTCCAGCGTCGTCTGGTCGTGCGGCGATATCCGCAGCGCGTTCTGGTAGCTGGACAACGCCTCGCGGTGTTTGCCGTTCAGGTGCAGCATGGCTCCCAAGTTGCTGTGGCTACTCGCGTCCTGCGGACAGACCGATGGAAAAAAATTTAAAAAAAATAAATAAATGAATGAAAAAAAAAAAAAAATCGCGTTCACACTCGGACCGACGGCAGACGACAATACGCGTCGCCGTAGTGCGATGACGTAGAATTTTCGAATAGACGTCGCGTAAACGGGTTTCAATTAAAAAAAAAAAATAAATAAATAAATAAAAAAATAAAAAAATAAAAATGCGTCTCGTTTTTTCGCCACGTCTGTTCGGCGAACGGTTCGCAGATATTTTCCCGTCACATCGTGCGATCCGCGTGAATAATTTTCGTTCAGCACTTCCCGGAACGAGAAAAAACTGTTTGAAACGATGAACACTATTCGCGCCGCGGAACGCACGACGTGCTACGCCGCTTTCCGCAGTGATAATTATTTATATACTAACGCGAAATCACAATATGTCCTCGGAGGCAGACATCGTAGAGCGGGATTTATTTATTATTATTATTATTATTATCGTTCGTGTAAAAGCGTAGGAATGGCCGTCAATCGGAATATTTTTTGATCCATTGTGTGTGTGTGGGGGGGAGGGGGGTATTTTTCAATCAAACGCGTATAATGGACTTAAAAAAAAAAAAAAAACACACTGATCATACGGCGAGCAGTTAAATATCGGTACGCGATATATACGTGGACAATGGGGTTCGCAGGTGCAGAAACTGTTCCGCGTCAAAGTTTTTATTATTATTAAAATTTTAGACGACAAAAGCAATCGGGGCGAAACGTTCGCAGTCGTTCGGCGGTGGAAAAGAAAAGCGAGCGAAAGAAAAAAAAAAAGAAAAAAAAAGTACGTTTCGACGCGAACAGACGGAGACATCCTTTCGCGGACGTAAGTTTGCGCAACGCCATAAAAACGTAGCCACGGAGATAGTTTAAATTGAATTAAAAAAAATAAAAAATAAAAAATTTACCCGTCGAAATTCAAAACGTCATTCTCGCAAAACTTGACGGCGGCGGTCGAGAGCGAGTGAGTGTTTTCACGTATTATTTTCACCGCAGTGACGCGTGGTCGAGGGCGTATAAACCGCGTGGCGTGTCGATCCGACAAAATAACAGCATGAAACGTACGCGGGGAATCGTCCATAATTATTATTATTAATAATAATAATAACACTGTGTCACATATTCAATGACAGAGACCGTATAATAATATGACTCGTGAACCAGAATATACAGGGTATACCAGGATGACTTGATTACTTCAATAATTTTTGTCCTATTCAATACTTAAATCTATTAATTTTTTTTTATTTTATACCATATTACGGCGCTACAACGATTATGTTTAAAAAAAATTTTTACATTTAAAATTTAACTTTATATTCTTGTAAAAAAATCAAAATAGCTATTTCGTAAATAAGATTTTTAGAAAAAATTCAATTAAGTATTGAGTTTTCTACGATATTTTTAAGTTTTCTGAAAACATCAATAAAATTGACCAAGGATAATGCACGATCTAAAATATTATTTAAAAATTATCGATATCTTTAATTTATTGAAATTATCGTATAAAATATCGTTTATCATTGAAGACACAAATTGAATAAATACACATTTAAAAAAAATTTTAAAAATCATAATAAATAAGTGACGAGACTCAAATGGAACGTTTAACGGCAAAAATTTTTCTAAAATATATACTACAAAACAGCTATTTCGATTTCTAAAAAAAAATGAAAAAAATGTAAATATTCAATAGCACTCGAGTTACTCCGTTTGTCGAATCACCCTAGACCACTCTGTATGCAAACACTGCTGAGTTGTGTGGTATACAGTTATCGGCGGATCGTCAGTTTCAAACGGCTGCGGTTAGTTTTGGTTTGATCAAACGCTGTCGTCGATTCGATGACGCAGTTGTAGTGTTTTATTTCGCGTACCTACGCGCGCGTATAATACGCGAGGTCGAGGTCTCCGTCGGGGCCGTCTCCGGGGTTTACAGACGTCCAAATTAAACCCTACGGCCGCCGCGTTTTCAATTAAAACCTCGTTGATCGCGGACAAAACGAAACGCGGCTGCACGAAATCGAAATTTCCATAATCTCCTTTTGACGGTCGGGCCGTGCCGAGCGAATCGCTCGCTCGACCGGAAACGATTATTATAAATTGAATCTCGTGCAAAAAGTTTACGGACGAGCCGATCGTTTTTTCTTTTTACTCGTATCTTATCATCTCGCACGCATGCACACGCGTACACACATACACACACACACACACACACACACACACACACACACACACACACACACACACACATCGCAGCTCACTCTCTCGTATGAAAAATAAGTTTGATCAAACGGAATCGTTTCCGGAAATTATCGGTGCACGGCGATCGGACGATCAATTTTAATCGCCCGTCATTATTTAATCGCATTAATGCAGTCGACGATTTTTCCCGTCTTTTTCCTTTCTTTCTCTGAATCGTTATAATCGCATTCGCCGTACGATCAATGATCACGGGTTCGACATAATCATGTTAGTCGCGGTACATATTTTTGGTTATTTTACATGCGACAGTAGTAAACGCGCGTTATCACGTCGAAGCGAACGCGAATCCTATTCGATTTCACACTCGCAAATGCGTAATAACGCATAGTAATAATATCGTGGCCGTCGTCATTGAAAATGATTTCGTTTCCGGTTTTATTTGTTCTCGCTGTACACACACGTGTACGATCCGTGTGTTACGCGCACTTGTACACCGACGGAAGTGCATGTTTCGACAGGACGTGTAGTGCGTGCTACGGTAAGCCGAGAGTGAAAAAGTAGTGTTTTACGTATAATGTTTGTTTCACGTTTTTGAACGACGCCATTTCCGATATAAACGTTGAACGCTTATGACCAGGGCTCGGGACTCGAAGCATTTGCTTATTTTTTTGGTTTGTCTTAAAACCTAGCAGAGCGCTATGAACATTCATGAAATATAACAACGATTTTAAATTTGAAAGTGCTTATTTTTGCTTATTTCGCTGGTTTTAGAAAAACTTGCTTTTAACTAGTTTTTTCTGCTTTTCTCGCATATTTTCTAATTAATGATGAAACGACGACGTGGATTGACGAAAATTTTTATTTTTTTTTCAACGTGTACTCGTATTACGACTCCAACTAGAAATATTTGTTTACCTTTTTGTTCTATTCCCACGTAGTTAATATACCAAACTCGTATTTCTGTTTGTTTTTGTTATCTATTTGCGTGTCGTTCGTAGCTGGCTATAATTTCAATGTAAGGCATTGTCGTGGGTATTCCAAACATTTTTGCGGTTTTAATAATTATATTATGATTTGTGATTTATATTCTAATATTTTTTTGATATATTAAGTAATAAAATGACGATAACTTTAAAAAAATCATTGTGTTTGTGGTTTAAAAAGTATAAAAATATATAACAAGGGCAAAAATATCTATTTTTTTAATACAAATTATTGGAAGATTTTGAGGCAACGGATTTTTTTTTTAGTTAAACATTTTTGATTTTGCTTATTTTTGCTTATTTTAATGATTTTAAGGGCCTATTTACGTGCTTATAATGAAGTTGTATTTAAGTGCTTTAAGTCCCGAGCCCTGCTTATAACACTATGTACAATGTACATAAAACAATATACGATAAGTACGCGTTACAATAATTTGTGCAAAATAATCATCTCAAATCTTGGGGGGGGGGGAGGGTATCAAACACAATGATTCCCCTCGTAATTACGCCACTGATTGACTGTATTGCGCGGGCGACGTTAACGGAATTTCACAGTGTGTAAACGATTTTTCACTCGGCGGATTAACGCGTTCGGTCGAAAGAATCAAAACAAAATTCGAGAATTCAAACAATATCTGAAGCCAGTAATACTAACAATGGCTTTGACAGCGTCGCGGTTTTAATTTCAAACACAAAGAGCGCAACGATTACCGCCATGTTTTCAAATTTGTACGGGTCATTTCTTTCGGTCAAATTTTTCGGGATTTCAAATATTTATCTGAAATTTATGGAGTACGTTTGTTTTTTTTTTGCGATTTGAAGGGATTTTCGTCCAGGACATTTTTCTCCGTTTTCGTCTTCTCACTGTTTACGCAGTATACAGGGCTGTACGTTGTTTTCCCGTTCTCCTGCGCGAGCTACGAACATTACGGACTATCGGAGACGACTCGCAAATACCATGACCCGTCCTGTACAACGGCACTCCAAACCTTGTGATTTATTTATTCGAATTTTCGTTTAGCAGCTCGGCTATCTTCCAAATCACGTATAAACAATAAACATACGTCGAGAAAATGCTTACGCGCGCGCACGCACACACACGCACACGTACATATTCACACGTACGCACTGACACGCGCACAAATGCAATGAAGAAAATTCACAAAACTATTAATAGAATCTCCGTTTAAATTATTACATTCCTCTTTATTTTATTATACTTGTTTAACGGTATTGTGCTGAAAAACAAATTTACGCGAACGTATTTTATTATACTTTATTTGGCCTTAAACATTACGAACGTTTATAAAACATTTTATCTCTTTTCCGAATTTTAACCGATTACACGCGTATTTCTTTTCCGCGACGGTATTAAAACTTTAATAATAAAAATGTCAACAGAAGAATTCAGTAATTTAAAACGTTGAGTTTGATAAAAGTAACAATATCGAATTAGTTATACCCGCCAGGATTACGGTCGTTGTCGAGTTGATGTTTGAACAATTAAAAAAAAAAAAAAAACCGATTTTAAACTTTTGCATTTATTACGAGAACGGAAAAGGATAAAGCGCGTCGGATTGTAGCACGTGTCGCAAATACACCGAAACGAGTCTTTCTAAACTCAAAATTTGTGCGGGAAACGCTTCATAAAGAATTATCACGAGCGTAATATTTTCGTAATCGCCTTATGTGCGCAACAATGGTGTAATAAAATGCGGACGCAGAAAAAAAAAAATGATATAATCGCGACGCCGGTTGGAAGACACGATGTTGTATTATGTTTTATCGTACGGGTCCGGAGTAGGTGTCCGCTCTGGTCATATAATACCTATGTAACAACACCTATTCGATCGAACGATGTCGACGGGGCATAGTGTGCAGGACGACTGTACGACAAAATCCAATCAACGAAGGACAAAGACGCGCGCGAGACGAGAGACGCGTCGTCGTAAAATATGTTTGAAGAGATTAAAAACGGCCGTTTACGCAAGTCGTGACGACGAAAAACGCCGTGACCGGAGAATCGTATAATGTTAGACGTTTGTTTATTAATTTCAAGACGCGGGGTCGATTCTTGTAATATGGGTACACGCACATTCACGAGCTTACGAGTGAAATAAAAGAAATAAAAAAAAACAAAAAAAGAGGCGAATAATACCACGACGCTTGTCCCATTATTAAAGGTAATGACACCACGCGATTAGTGACATGATTATGAAAAAATAAAAAAAATAAAAAAAAGATAATAATAATAATAATAATAAAAAAAAAAATAATAAAAAAAAATAAAAATAATAATAATAATAAAAAAAAATAATCGCCTGGAAACGAAAACCGTACGACGTGGTAGTAAGTTATCCGCACATAAAGGCGACATTTTGTAGGCGACGTTTTGGCAACTGTGCTCTGTTGATAAAATGCCGTGCGTCGAAGACGATGATGTATTGGAATTCATGTAGGACCCATCGGAACCGAAAAATAATTGTAAAAACGGATTTCGGGTACATCTTGAGTTCGGACGAAATCATGTGAACCGGCTTATTTTCGTCACAGGAAACGGAGTGATGCGAGATGAATGATAATTTCCATTTTTTCCATCGCGGACGGCCAGAAAAAAAGTCGCACGACCGAAAAACAACATCATTGTGTGCATAGGCGGAACTAGAAATTTTCATGAGACTTTACTCGTCAAGTTCAGACTTGTACTCGAATTATACACACGGGCTGGGACGAAGACTTTGCGTTAATATCGGTTTATTTTTAAGATTATTTGTGTGATTGTATACGCTTTTATAAATTTGTATTTTGTCTGTCGATTTGTTTAAAAGTTTAAGTGGGAATTTTACGAATTTCGATAAACGGATACATACGAGTACCGAAAATGCAATCTTATCTCTATGTTACAATAGTCGAATGTCAAACTTCTTTAATTCAGCTCATTTCTTTGCATTATTTATTCGTCTGGCATTCTGTTATATTTTTAATCGTCATTTAAATTTAAAAATTACGGAAAATCAATTAACTTCAAATACATCTGAATTTCTTATCGTGATATACCCCATATTATTACTGGGTATTATTATTTCATAAATCAAGTGAATATTTAAAAAAAAAAAATGTATTTATAAACTATATGACGACCATATTATTATGGAACTATTTTATTTTGTTTTTAATAAAAATACAATATTAATATGTTTTGTATCATGGAAAAAAAACAACGGCTAAACATAACATTTACTGGTGTCTAATATACAGATTATAGCTGGTTTCACACGTAGCGAATGTTCGCGCGAAAACGCGATTTTAAATCGCAGCGGTTTTAAACCGCTCAGGAAATTTGGTTTCACACTAGACGATTAATCGCTACACGCGAATGGTCTGCGAACACTATTTCCCTCAAATTTTTGAAATAAAACAATTGGTTTTTAGTCGTGTATTGACACTTGACAGTCGTGTAGACAACGTGGTTTGGTGCAGTATTCATTTTGAGGTTCATTATACATTTTTTTAAATATTGTTAAATATTTTCATTTGAGTTTCTCTATTTTTATTTTTTTTAAATGGAAAATTTGAACAATATTGAAAGTGTTTGTGTGATTTGTTAATAAATATATAATTGATAATTAATCAATAAAAAAAATAAGAATAATATAAAAAAATTAAATATTATTATTCAACTGTCGAGGCTTGAATGATGTTGGCCTGTCACATGGCGAACATTCGCGGCGGTTATCGCATAGTGTGTATAAAACCCATCAAAACAATGTGTTTAATTTTAGATTCCCTCAGCGGATGTTCGCCTAAAATTGAACATGACTGATTTCTTGCGAACAGCCGCGACTTTTATCCGAGCGATTTTCATTGTCTGAATACGTAGATTTAAATATAGATGTTTAATTTTAAGCGATTGTTCGCGGCGATTTAAAATCGCGTTTTCGCGCGAACATTCGCTACGTGTGAAACCAGCTTATACGAACAAAAAAGTGATCTTCCCGTCAAAATATTAAAGCCGTGTAATTGCCATAAAACACGTTTTTACTCTATTTTATGAAATTTCCTGAATTTTCAGAATGGTATGTTATTTGCAGATATTAGTTTACGATTAATTAGATTAATTGAATGACGCTTAAATTGAAAAACATTTCTTCGTACGGTTTATTTTGTTAAACTTTTATAGTGAACAATTTATATCATCAAGCTTTGGTATCTGTTATAGCAATATTAGTTCGATCTTTAGACGGTAATTGTAATTTTTCGATAAAGACGTGGAAAATATTGTCGGTGACTAGCTCAATTATTAAAACTTAATATTATTACTACCTCTACTCTTTTTTTTCCACGTCGTACACGGCGAATAGATTAATAAATTATAGGAACGGTGTATTTGAGCATCAGTTTTCAATGAAGTTCGTGAAATAAATAAATTCTTTGTGTGTAAACATTTAAAAATTCCGAAGAGCATTTTATATTATGATCGAATTAATTAAATTAAATTAATTAATTAAACACGTATCTAAAATTTAACCATTAAATGCACGATTATTTTAAATAAAAAAAAAAAAAACGGTAACATTGTGTTAAAATGTTAAAATTGTTATTACTTTGCCGAGCAATATTTATTATTTGATTTAAAAATGGAAACTGTAAATCAAATACATGTAAACCGTTAACATGATTACTTTAAACTATTAGATTAATGATTATTGCTGTACTAACACAAAACAAAAAAATCACGATAATTATTTCGAACCTTGTTTTGAACTTGTTTTCAAACGTATATTTCTTTTCGTAAACATTCGTTGATAAATTACGTCTGCGTCAACACGGAGCCTGTCAGACACAGTTGGTCATGCCATTATGGGTGTACACGCAGATTCCTACGTATTGCCTAGTCGACGGCAGCTTTTCGACACTGTTCTTCAATACGCGCGTCTCTCGCCAGCACCACCCAATCGAAAGTGTCGTAACATGAGTGTATTTTCTAAGACCAATATTAGAAAGGGCTCCCCGAGCCCGACGAATATTTTCCGCCCTCCGATCACGTTTACACTGATATCACGGTCCCTTTAGCCCGGATAGGAGGCGACCTACTGGAAAAATCCCGGTATCTCGGCAGCAGGCCCTACCCGTCGCCGATGCGAGCGGTCGATTGTCCCGACGAGTTTTGTACTCGACATCGGGTGCTCTGTGTCACAGAAAAAAGATCGATTTCAAGTGCCTACAAAATACGATACGTTCACAGTTCGAAATCACCACGCGATTAGATAATGTGATGCATTGTGTTACAATCACAGATATATACAACAACTAGATAGCCGACTCGACGAATAAAATTGAAGTCTAGAATCCATATGCGAACAGGGCAAAATATGATTGATTAGTCCATGACATTTTATATTATTCCATGAAATATAATTTTTCTGTGATTGAAACCAAAGATATAATACAAAAATGTTGTTTTATATATCAGTTATCTTTTTATATGAATTCGGATTGAAACACAATTTTTCGATTACGATTTATAAACTATAAACTATAAAGTGCAATTCAAGTAATTCAACATCATGGTGGTTTCTTGTTCTGTGTCTGGTTGTGTCAATAGGAGACTGAAAGGAAGCAAAGTTCATTTTTTTCGTAAGTTATACATTGTTATATCTTATGTAAACTTATTATTAGTTCGGTGATTAAATTGTTTTAAAAAAAATCACGGAGTAATTAAATATTTCATGGATTAATCAATCGCATTTGCCCTGTTCGCATATGGCTGTCAGACTTCATAGGTCTCATGAGACTTTATCACTGAAACGGCTATCTAGTTGTTTTATATATCTGTGGTTACAATAAACTGTTATCGAGACGATCGGCAAGTTCGGTCGGCCCGTCGTCGGGTCGCGTCGCCGTCGATTCGCAGTATAGCCGGTCTACGGGTGGTACTTAAACATTTTTTTTTTGTTTTTTTTTGTTTTTCAAACCACGTCTACGTACTTTTGGCCTGAGCGTGGCCGCCTTCCTGTACATGTCCTCGGCCCTGAGCGATACGCCGGCCTGTCTGAGCGCGGTGGCCGCCGTCACGGTCAGATCGTAGTCGTCGGGCTCCAGCGCGACCGCTTCCACCAGCTGAGCCGCGGCCTCGGGGTACCGTTCTTGTTCCAACAGGAAAACGCCTGTGTCCGACGGGAATCGAGACGCCAGAGAGAAAACATGAAAAACAAAACAAAACAAAATCTACGAGTAAAAAACGTTTGTCCTTTTGTTTCGAGCAAAGTGTACGTATTTCGGACGGTGGCCGAAAAATGTAATGTATATAATATATTTTTACATAATATTATATAATATAGTGTGCAGTATACCGACCGAAATGTTTGTACACCGACGCGTCACCGGGAGCCAATTTTTTCGCTCGTAGAAACCAATTTTCTGCTTCGTGAATACGCGTTCTCTGAAACACATTTGTTATGCAAATCACACGATGAACGAAATTGAAAATAAAAAAAAAAACAATTTATAAAGTAAAGTAAACAAAGTGTTTTCGTAATGTCGTAGAGTATAATACTACCGTGCGTTTCATTCATGTTAGTACTTATACTGTCGTCGCCATACTACTATACGCATTGTACTCGAACCGATGCGATTGCGTCCTTTATAATATCGTAACTTTGTAAATTATTTTAAATTAATATCGACCATAATGGTTTGCCTGAAATCGTGTGTGCGTGTGTAATTAATGTTATTACTTATTACAAAAAGAATACAAAAAACACTATATATTAATCGAATATTTTTTTACAATATAGCGGTGGCTCGAAAACAAAAAAATCATCACTACTATTGTTTTAGTATTCATATCTTCCACGTTTATTTACGAGTTTAGTGCGTTATTGCGCATTGGATTGAATTAAAATATTTTCGTTTAAAATTGTAAATCGCAAAATAAAAACGAGTGATACTCATCATAACTCTAAACTTCCGGGGTTTTCGAGAAACGTTTTATTTAAAAATAAAAATTCATCTCTCGTGTGATGTTTGCTTTGTGATTCAGAGTGGCAAAGTATTGACGTTGTATTCTTTGTTTTGTAACGTATCATAAAGAAAAATCGCGAAAACCAGACAGTCGAACATTTGACCGTTGACTGAGCGTATTCCGGAGATAAGTTTTTCAAATTGTTTCGACGGTTTTATATTTTCCAAACTATTCATCGTCATTCACATGTTTTGCACGGTGTGCGAATCGTTTTAATTCAAACACAATCTCTGCAGGATTCGTCCGGCACGCTGTCGTCGTATTTGTTCCTTATTTAAAAATGATTTAAAAGTTTGACTAAGTCAACACACGGTTTATACTGCACATACGTTTTAAAGTTTCATACGTCTAGACGTCTGATAAGTTTATACCAAATCAATACGCTTTCGTTATTTCAAGTGTACCGACGCGGTACAAGAGTGAAAAAATATAATTGCACCGGTATGATGTTAAATTTCATTTCCGACTACATATTATTTAATTGTACATTAATTTAGAGCAAAATCGAGCAAAATCAGATGCAATATGTTTTTTTTTGTACGGCTGTTTATTAGGTATAATTTAATCGGTGTTGAGAATATGAACGTGACGGCGAGGTAGGTACTCACAATTCAAATCATTCCTATTTATCAGAATTGCAAAACAGCGACGGCAGACGAATGGAGTGTTTTTATTTTTTATTTTTAATCTACCGTTTTTTTATGTTTAATCATCGCGTATTGAAAACTATGAAGTCCTCAATCCGGAAAAGCAAACAAAAGAACAATAGATTTTTAATCATCGCCAAAAACTAGGTCACGGGAGTCGGAGAGGAAAACATTTTTTCCCTTATTTCCGTTTTAGTTTTTTTTTTTTTATTTGCGCTCGGAGATGAAAATATAAACTGCGGTCCGTGTACGACTTGACAAACAAACTTTGGTAGACAGCGAAACCAAACACGAGATTCCGAATACACGCGGCGGTACTATTCGCATGTGTATAATATATGCGTGTGGACTATCGATTAAACGGACGCCACACCGATGGTCGAAAGGCCGGCAGACGGCGGATCAGTACGTGTACGGTTCTGATATATCGACTAATTCGTAAATAAAGAAATAAAAAAAATAAATAAAAAAAATTACGTAGACATCGGATATTATTATTGTACGCGGTGTGTGATGTAAGCATGAACGTACGACAAAAGTTGTACGACGAACGACACGGGATCGGACGGCGAAAATAACTGACGTACAAGTAAACACGTGTTGGAGATTAATGACTACAACACACGCGCACCGTACGCGGGCGGTGGCGGTGTAATATGGTCGTAATATAGTTCAAATGTCAATCGTCGTTTGATTTCGAACACTTTGTAACGATGTGTGTGTGTGTGCGTGTGTGTGTGTGTGTGTGTGTGTGTGTGTGTGTGTGTGTGTGTGTGTGTGTGTGTGTGTGTGTGTGTGTGTGTGTGTGTGTGTGTTTGTGCGTGTAAACAATTGTTTGGAGAGACGTGACGTGTTTTTTAGAACCGAATCGGGTTCCCAGTTTTTAATGTGATGAGGGATGAGGTTGTTATTACGAATGCTCGGAATATTGGTAGGTACGGCCCCCATAGAATTTACTAATGGAAAATAAAAAACGCGGAATACTGATACTATGTAAAATATACTTTTCAAGACTCTTAAAATGTTAACAATATTTAAATTATTTTTAAATAAATCATCGTTCGTCAACAAGTGAAATTTAAAACAAACGTTCAATACAAATAAACGCAAATATAGTAATCAGAGTAGTCGTGATTTCACGGACGTTTTAAATTTGTGTTCTCAGTGCATTTTCATATTATTGTGTAATTTGACCACAATAACAATTCAAGAACTCAGTCAAGGTACCACAAGCGAAAGACGTTTCCGCTCAAAGTGATTGTCACTCTGCACTCTTAAGTACTCACGCGTTTCCACGATTAGCACATTATGCGTGGTACAAAAAACACGTTGGGTTTACTAAAATGTTCTGTATGGAGCAACGCGAATTTCATTCGATAACGAAAACTCGCGATTATCGAAAAAACCACTCAGCAGTTCAGTGCATCCGGGACCGGACCATTCAGGGAGGTCAGTCGACGTCATACGGACTACATAAGCGACCCCGGATCCGTTCCGACAATCAGACGTATCAAACCGTTCGGAAATCCTTTCAGTTATTATTTCTAATCGATGTTTAAGTAAATTATGTTCAAATCAAACTATTTTAGATTCTGAATGATGTTTATTTTTATTTTTTTTTTTTATTTTTTTTATTATTATTTTTTTTTTCTGTAAACACTTTTTCGTATAGAAATCCTTGTCCAAAAGTTTCGTCCAGCAACTCTTTAGATCCGAAATTGAACTGAGATGGTACTTTAGAGAGGTCATTTTTCCAAAATCTCCATAGTTTTTCCAGTAATCAAGAATAACGATCGAAAAACTGAGTAAAAACGGTAAAATCGGTAAAAATCCACCGTAAACGAGATTTTCACTGTTCAGATTTTAGGTATTGTCATAAATCGAAAAGTATTGAAGCTAGAAACTTGAAAATTTTATCCAATATCAAATACATACTTTTTTATATTGGACAAAATTTTCAGAACAATTAAAGCACTTTTGACTTAAATATAGAACTTTTAATTTACCAAATTGTTTGAAAGTTTTTATGTAATATAATTTTAAATATTTGATAAAAAGTTCTGAAAATGTAATATGACCTTACTCATATACCTACCTAATTATCCTAACAAAAGTTCAAAAATCGTGACTCAGGATTTTTTTTTATACACACTTTAATAAATTATTATACGATTTTTTTCGATATTGTCTGATTTCTTTTAAGTTTATTTCTAATGAGTTATAATTTTTATAATAATTGAAGTTTAAATGAGTTATATCTAATTGAATATTTTATGAGGGTTTAATTACAAAAAACTCACCAAAAATTATACAAATAACCGTAAAATAAGTAAACAGTATTTAAATAATAATATATTATATTACACTGAAGCTTTGCTCAGAATCGTTTTATACTAAAGAAATGAGTCATCATTTCTTTAAAACTTAATACATTCATCACCAATATCTTTATTTTTTATTTTTGAAGTGTCATTAAAAGTAGTAAAACCGTATCGAAAGACTTATAAATTATTAAATGTTCGAACTTTACCTTTAGTTATTTTACGAGTTACTAGACGGTGGCACTATAAGAATATTTACTATACGTTATTAAACAATAGACTCCAACCTCAACTTCAACAACCACATCAAAAACACAATTAATAAAACGAAAGTCGCCAAACACTGCCTATTTCCAATAATCAACGGCGCAAGTCCTCTACCACTACATATGAAACTTCACATATACAATGCATACATATACGTCCAACGATAACCTACGCAGGCCTAGCATGGGCATCCGATATCTCAGAACGCAGCTGCACGGAAATAGAGAGAGCTCAATCAATTATTCTCAGAATGATCACAAACAACGAATGGTTCGTCAGCAACAACACCATAAGAAAATCAGCAGGCATTCCATCAATCAAAGACTACATACACTCCGAAATCGCAAAACAAAAAACAATCATCACAAACTCCATCTACCCTCACGTATCGAAAATAAGTAAACGAACTCCAGCAAAAGAACTTTTCAAAAATAGACCAATCAAATTTTAGCAAAGCAAAACACAACAATAACGGTAAAATCTACAATTAACTAACAATCAACCAACCACATCATTCTCTCTGGAAGAAGCAATGCTTGAAACAGAGTAAAGTACACCAAAGCAAAACAAAAATTTATTAAACACATCGCCCCTTCGAATTTTAAAAGTTTTCATTGGATCCACGGCAGATATTAGGCATAAATGTTATGAACGTGAAAAATAGTTGTGTTATGAGAAGCTATAGCTTAACATTTATATGTTGAGACTGAGATGGTTGTGTATACGGCTTATACGTGTAGACAATTATCGTAACCTACGAACACAATCTCGTCTTATAATAATCTTATACGCGATACGTGATACGTTATAGCTAAATACCGGATTCCCGTGCAATTGCATCTTTTTATGGCGTGTTCTAAATTCAGTAGAAACTTGCTACGAATCCAAATCAAGAGATGTAGATTAATTTAAAGAAATTTTTATGTGACACGAAATTGCACGTTTCGGATTTTTTTTTTTATAAAAATGTACTTTTATACAAATATTTTTGCATTTTTGTATTATTTTTATCGGTGCTATATTATGCTGTTACTCAAAGTATTGGCCTTTTATATCCAATAATATAATTATACATACATATAAATAACGATATAATACGATGTAATTAAGAAGCTGCATTGTTTTACTCTGAAAATTTCAGTAAATTTAAAGAATCGGTATCTAATATAGAAGGTGACGCCCAATCAATCCAAAAAGTATAATCCATTTTGAGTACTATATCAATTATATCTTATTTAAAATTTATTCGACCACATTTGTCCGAGTTGCCAAATTCAATTACAAAACTAGAAAAACAAAATTCTCCTTTAAATTATCAAATAAATGTAGTTGAAACAGTAAGAGATGGACTTAAGACAATTGAAAATGAAATGGGACAAATACTATATGAAAAATTCAAATCAGTATTTGATAAAAATCCTGGATACAATATTTTAAAAACTGTACAGCGATTCAATAAATGTAAATGACGTAGATTTAAAAATAGATTCTGCTATTATAAGCTGCTACAAACGATGCCCGATCACAAGTGTCGACGTAGAACGTGTGTTTTCGTAGTTAAAACACGTATTAAGTGACAGAAGACGTAATTTTAAAGAAAACAACTTGGAAACGTACATGATTATAAATTTTAATCAAATATTGTAAATAAATAATTAGCAATAGATATAATTAGTAATAAATAATAATATAAAACAAAAAGTATTAAAATTAAAATTTGAAGTACCTAGGTACCTACCTATATAATGAAAATTTAGTTTTTTCACATTGTAACATTTTAATTGCACAAAAAACAGGTCTTTAGTAATAATAACACTTAATGAGTCTATCATGTCCGCCGAAGATTAATTTACAGACATAACTGTATGCTGATTGACCGATTTCTACTCAAACATCTAAGATCAATCAAGGTCAATTGATTTCATTCCCATTACACGTATTTGAACAACAGTCGAGATGAAAGTAAATAATATTCGATTATGTTACGTAATATGTATGACGATAAAAAAGCGTTAAAATCATAATAATCTACCTCTCGCAACCGCCTAAGATGTTCGCAACCTAGGTTTGTACCTAGACCGCCGACTCACGTGGGCTACACGTATACGTAACAAACGACTATAGTTCTCGACGATCGTCAAAGACAGCTTAATCTCCTCCTTTCTTCCAAACATGTCACATTACATAATAAAATTCTCATCCACAAGACACTCAGTCAAATCTATCTGGTCTTACGGAATTCAACCCCGGGGGATCAGCCAAAGACTCCAATCTAAACGAAATTGAAACATTCCAATCCAAATGCCTCCGGCAGATAACTAAAGCTCCTTTTTACGTATCGAATGATACTCTGCACATGGATCACCTCATTCCGACAGTCGAAAACGTAGTAAAAAATTTATGCGAACGCGTCCACCTCAAACTAGCAAATCACAGAAACCCTCTCTTCCAAAACCACCGTTCCCGAACAATCCCAGGTGACCCTGGCCGGCGTTTAAAGCGCAGCTGGTGCCGTGACTTACTAGTCGTCGACTAACCACCACTACCCACACCATGAAGTACGCTACTACTGAATAATCTCTTTTATATCAAGCCAAACAAGCCCTCTTATAATATATCATCTATTGTGCAAATATATTCTATACAGGTTGTACAAAAAAATAAATATGAAAAAAAAAAACAAAAATATTGTAATGTTGTTACGTTTGGTTATACAAGAGATAACATACGCGTCGGTTCATCCCTTTGGCGATGATATCGGGCATGTCATATCCATGATATTGTGTGATCGAATATCATTTTCGCGATATAGGGACGCAGATAAGAATATTCTATGGTCCGTGCGATATTATGCACCGACGATCGGATCGCAAAAAACGACGGTTCGACCGAATATAGATGCGAGATAAATAATAATAATAATAATAATAATAATAATATCATAACACGCCCGACTGATCGGCTAAAGGGTAGTGGGTAGACAAAGTGCTGTAGCGTAAACGACGCGCGTTAATGTACAATATCATAAAATATGTAAAACCGGGTCCCTCAGGCTGTGCGAATTCGAAATCGAGTACGTCGTGACTTAATTCGTAGTCGACGTCGGCGAGGATGAAGCGTGAAAAAAAGTGGAAAAAAATTGTATTCTATTGTCAACCGGCGTTTAGTGCAGGTGAAAATAGATGGCGCAGACAAATAAAATATTCAAAGCGCCATTATTCGTTATTACGAATTCATCATCATCGTGTTGGTAAATCTATTTTCGATGACATTTATACGTTTATATAAATATACATACACAAACACACACACACACACACACACACACACACACACACATATATATATATAAATATATACAGGGTGAATCAGATCTATTTGACGAAATCAGTAACTTTTTTTTCTAAATTATTTTTAATTATTTATATATTTTTTTTTAGTTAACATATTATAATACTACGCTACGAAAAAATCGTATTTAAATATTTTTTTAATTTTCGGAACACTAATTTCAAACTTTCAAATTTTAATATACCAGTTCAATAAAAAAAAAAAAATACATAAAAAAATAATAATAATCAAAATAGCCATGGTTAATAATGGTCAATAATATAAATTTTAACGAATTATAATAGAACATTCAATAGCTTTGAATGATTATAAAAATTTTGGAATATATTATATTCCGATCAGCCAGAATTTTTCTTTAAACAACACTACAGAAATTCAAATTTTAAATTTGAGTAAGTACTAAAAATAAAAATATATTTTCAACGCAATTTTAGTGTAGGGCATAACACGAGTATCTATTTATCAGAACAAAAAGAAAAAAGTTAAAAATAATAAAACGAAATAAAATATATCGCATTTGTCAAATAGATCTGATACACCCTGTTTCCGTTTATATTTCGTTGCCTTTTTGCTAAACGTTTTATTATAAGCTGTGCACAAACGATTTCCACTCACATACAAACACGCAGTGTAATCAACCGGACGGCGACAATAGTATAACTATGACGATTGTGATAGACCGGCCGAAGTCCATAACAATCACGAAGAATCATAGTTAATAATCGGTATCGGACGATGGGGTTTTTTGTCCGGTGCACACGCCCACTACGCGTTTCTTCGTTGAATTATTAACAAAACGTATTTCTACCTCCGTGGTTATTATTAATAAATAAATATATGTATTTTTTTTTTTTTTATTTTACTGTCAAATAATAAATGTGTGTGTGTATTTGCGGGAATAAGGGTGGTCGAGATTAATATACTCGTATATATATATATATAATACGTGTGTATTTTATAAACGCGCAAACGTTAAATTATTCGACTCGAACCGCATCCGCGCGCGATTTATAACTAATCCGATTGTTATCGGTCATAAATAAAAATATAAACGCCGTCCGTTTAAACCCCGTGCTGTCATCTCGGCGAAAAAAAAAATATATATACACAACTAGGAAGAACCCAACATAAAAAGCCCATAACTCACGTTTTTCGCGAGCCATTTTCCGTAACTCAAATGCGCCGGAACGTGATCCGGTCCGGCTTCCAGCGCCGCCTTGTGCCACATTTCCGCTTCTCTGTGCCTGTTGAGTTGCGCCAACGCGTCGCCGTACAAACTGAACAGTACCTGAGGAGAGAGAGAGAGAGAAATAAAAAACCATACGCATATCAGTTACGATATTATTATCAGGGCCGGCGAGTACATTAGTGGGCCCCGGGGTTGTTCGATTGTGGGCCCTCTTACATATACTAGTAAAACTTATTAAAATTACTTACAGTAGCGTACGCAGGATTTTAGTTCGGTTAGGGTTTTACATGAGTAAATAATTTTAATAATAATAAACAATTTAAATAATTTGCTTTACAGTTTTTATATAATTAGTTACCTATAAGTTATAACAAATTATAATTAATAATAAATTAAAAATTACCAACAATTGATCGACTGTGTATTCAAATGGTGGTAAATGAGATATTTTTTGTAAAATGAAAAAATTTCGGTGGGGGTCAGAACCCTAGAACCCTACCCCTGCGTACGCCACTGATTACTTACATTTAAGTTTGATGATATGTGAATTAAATAAATATAATATATGATTTACACAAAATATTTTATTGATTGAAGGAAAAATAAAATCATACACAAACTATTTAATGCATATCTATAAATAATTTTGTCAGTATAATGATTATTCTTACATAAATAATTGCAACAAATAAAAATAAAATATACAAGTACAATAAATTCTGATAATTATATATTTATTTACACTAAATATGAAATGTAACTGAACATTCTTGTAAGTATAAAAATTACCCAATAAGCATCCTTTTCATTTCAGTGGAAGTGGCACCTAATCGATCAATTATAATATCATGAGGTTATATAAACATATAACCTGCATATAAATATATAAACATGAATGCTTCTCATTTGTCGTTAGAAAGAGTTGACATAAGTCTAGTTTTTATAGTTTTAAGTATTGAAAACTCCTTTCAAAACTTACTTGAGTAAAAGCTGAACTTAATATTACCTCATATACCGTTTATAAATCATTGTAATTCGGTGTATGAGTCACTAACGTGTATACATATAGGAATGCACATGAAATACACGATTTACATCATTATTATTATTATTATTATAAGATACATTTTTGTCTGATTTTATATTTTATTTTTATTAACGATGCAGGGCAAAATCATATATTACGACCGACAGGCCAGTCCGCGATCGCTGACCAGCGGACCGGGCCAGTCCGCCCCTGGCCCTCTTACATATACTAGTAAAGCTTATATATTGACATATAATATGAACACCACTTTTATTAAAATTACTTACATTTAAGTTTGACGATATGTGAATTAAATAAATATAATATATGATTTACATAAAATATTTTATTAATAGAAGGAAAAATAAAATCTTACACAAACTATTTAATTTTCACTAACGTAGAATTATACTAGGCTAAAGTGTTCATTTTCTTGTCTTTTTTAAATGTCTTTTTCTTGCCTTTTTTATAGAACCCAATAACATTTATAATTAGCACATTAGCGCACAACACATAAACTCCAATCACATACATTGATCAATCTTGTACAATCATTATGTCGTACACAAATATACAAAATTAAAACATACTGCCATGTCAAAATGGTATTTTTCAAGACAGCTCCTAAAATAGACTGTCGAGCACTAGACCGAAAGTAAGTGTATTGTGTTGAACTACTAGCAACAGAGCTATTACTTTAACGTGTTCCGTCGTTTATTTAAAAGTTATTTCATTTATTTGTACACGATAAAAAAAAACGTTTTTATTTAATAAAAAACACATTTATAATTATTTTTCGTATTAATACTCTGGCACCTCCTGCCCCCACCCTTTCGCCGGCCCTGATTATTATAATATATAATCGCGCTGCGTGTAGTAAAAGTGTAATATTAAGACAAAGACCGGTAATACTCGCGGCCGACACGCGTATTAATGAATAGGTACTGAAATAATGAGCTCGGTCCGTGTGTGAAAAAAATAAAAAAATGTTCCACACGCGAAAAATCGTTCGAAAAAATTACGGCCGACAAGTATTTGTGAAATCGGTTCGCGGGTTTCGAAAAACGACCGACAATGTATATTCGGTGTGACAACGACCTTTTTGAAAATTAAAAAGCGTACGAGAGCAAACGACGACGGTGTTGTTGGAAAACCCGTCGGCGCACGTCCACGAGAGAACGTTTGAAGGCTTGCCCACCGTCGACAACGCTTTTAGACGATTCGTTTTCTCGGCGTGCGCGATCGGAATCCAGTAATATCCCCGCGGCAAAAGCGTCATCGCATTCGAAAAGCCCCGCGGAATAACCGATGTGCTCGGCACTCGTACATCCGCGTAGAAAATAAAAAATCACCGTCGTCGTCTCACAAACGTAGTGCCCTCCACACGGTCGTATCGCACGCAATATCAGCGAACCGTTCGACGTCCTAAACGAACGATTCCGGGTATTAAATAACCGATTCTCTTTTCGACTACGCCATCGGACGACGAACGTGAATTATTCTCAGACGTGACGGTTTCGGTGTTTTTCCTCTCGCGTTCCAAACGTCCGACGTTCCGAAGACGAAAAACAGACGTCCGACACGTAGCAATGCGCCTGAAACAACCGCTCCCGCAGCGTCGACGTATCCCCGTGATCACTAACGCGATGTTAATGCGACGGCGGTGCAAGCGTACTCAAGGAAATATTGTGATATCACAAAGACATTCGTATGTTTTTGTTTTTTTTTTGTTTTTTTTATTTTTTGTTTTTTTTTTGTCTGTTTTGGCTTTCCGTCTTGGTTCCGGTTCGGAATCGAACGCGACGACGTCGACGCGAGGGTTGTAAAATTTCATGAAATTTATTTTCTTCTTGAAAACTTTTGTATAAACATTTTGTAAAAATTTTCTGGGTCTGGACTTAGTGCTTGCTGGAGGTTGTCGGATATTTCTAGACTGTCCTTGATGCCTCTGTATTTTAGTTGCAAATTACGTGTTTGACTGTGAGAGTTACTCCACAGGTGGGGCATAGGCCATGTGTGGCCAATTCTTAATCTGTTGAGGATTACTTCCTGCCTACGAGGTAAAGATGTAACTGGTCGTGGATATATTGAGGGTGTTATCTCGTTAAGTTTGGTTTGCATTATTTGCCATATCTGTTGCCATTGATTTGTTATAAATTTGTTAATTATGTTTTTGCTGTCTTGTAGGGTGTGGATATTAATTTGATGTGCATCAGGAGAGGTAATGGTTTGTTTGGCGTATATATATTATATTATTATGTCATATAAATATATAATTATTAATTTATAATTCGTAACCATTGCCCGTTAACGGTATTTAGGTAGGGTTTTTAATTCGTATACCTTGGTTGATAAACGATACCTAACTGATAAGTAGTTATTCATAATCAATGTTTTCTGTGTTTTATCAATACTTTATTTCTAATCACCTATAAACACGTTTAAAAGAAAAAATATATTTTTCATGATTTCATTGAAATACTTCAAGAAGAGTGAAATTTTCAATTTCGTAATTAATTACTTCAAAGAGAAATATTTCAAATTTACAACCCTACTCGCGATAGATTCGCGTCACAGCCGTGAACTCGCCGCGTGTACGTGCGCGTATTACAGTAGAGTGTGTTTGTGGTGGTACGCGGGAGAGGAACTCGAGTAAATCACATACAGGCAGATCGCATTTCATACGAAAATTATCTTTGCACGCAAATGTAGTTTTAACGGTGTTTTTAAGTGCACACGCGAAAAATTCCACTTCATGTGCATATTAAATCGCGTCGGTCAAAATGTCATCGGAACACTGTGCGCGTGTGTGTACAAACGATGCACGTGTGGCCACACGCGTACGATAACCCACGATGCGTACATGCACTGCCCGGACAGTGTTCCGACGACCGAATCATACACGTCGTGTTCGTGTGTACTGCACCGTGTGGGTTAATTTGAGCGTGTTAATAAACACCGTACGCGCGCGACGTTTGATGTCGTCGCGCGAGTAGTACAATATTTATACGACCTGATGGACAGCAGCACTCGCCCCACCGCTGCCGGACGATGATGTTATTCGGTTATTGTACGCCATTCGTTCCTGGGAAACAGATGCGCGCGCGCTTATACGGTTTGAAATAATTTAATAATAATATAAGCGTTTCATTTTCGCGGCCACTCACCCTGAGGGGATCGATGAATCGCATTATGACGGCTCGTCCTCAGTGGCGTAGGAAGTCTCGCCAGCGTCCCTGGCCAACTAAGAAAAAAAGCGCCTTTTTCCCGATTAAATTTTTTTTTCTTATTTTTTTTTTTTAATAATACAATACAAATTTTGTATTTTGAAGTATAACGTGATGTACGCATCGATAACGAATCGACAACAATAAAATAACAAAACACAGATGACTAAAATGTCGTTTTGAAAAAAAAAATACTAATTTTGAAGCATATAATTTTGCGCCCTTTCCGAATTTGCGCCCCTGGCGTAGGCACAGTTCGCCATACCCTCGCTACGCCACTGCTAGTCCTGCACGACGGTGTCACGTGACTGTATTATTATGTTATTTTAGCTCGAATGGCGTGAAAAAAATTTCGGTCCCTCGAACGCGCACGGCCAAAATGACGATTAATCTCGATAACGTGGACTCTGGCCGACCCGGGCTTTTTTTAACCCTTTCCACAGCACGTGTCCGCCGGCACTCGAGTTATCGCTTCTGGACCGCGCGTAGTGCGTGGCGTATTATATTGTTTCGGAGCTTTACCGCCGGTCACGTGTGTCGCGTTACGATTAATGCGGGAGTTTTTTTTTTTTTTTTGCTTTTGTTTTTTGCTACGCGCCGTTTGATAACGGCAAATTATAATAAATGAAATAATACAACAACAACAACAACAACAACAACAACAACAACAACGCAACTACTACACGCGCGCCTTCCCTGAACGAGGGTGAAAAGTACGGGTCAGACGACGTCGTGTTAATTATTAACGCGGACACGGAGGGTGAAAAGCAAAAAGGTGTGTTGAATAAATAAACAACACTACAAAAAAAAAAAAAAAAAAAAAAAAAAAAACACTACTCAAGATTAGCCGGAGTCACGTGTATTTTTTTTTCGTCATATATAATTTTTATTACAATTTTTTTTAACTCTTCTCGGATGTAGGTTCACGTTTTTAAAACCGCGTCCTTTTATATTGCATTACTATGCATAGGGTTGAAACATTTCATGAAATTTATTTTCTTGAAATATTTCATGAAAAATATATTTTTTTATTTCCAAGTGAACATTTTTAAAAGTTGGTTTATTGTATGAAATAATAAAGAAAATATGCAACATAGTTACACACTACATACATAATAATACACAACATAGACGTTTAAAAAACTAGATAATCGACTATAAGACAATATTGAAGTCAGCCATACGCCAACAGGGAAAAATTGCATGATTGATAATATCAAATATGTATATTGTATATATTTGTAACATATATTATATTATTATGTCATATAAATATATAATTATTAATTTATAATTTATAACCATTGACCGTTAACGGTATTTAGATAGGGTTTTTAATTCGTATACCTTGTTTGATAACCTAACTGATAATGTATTCATAATCAGTACGTTCTGTGTTTTATCAATATATTATTTCCAAATATCTATAAACACGTTTAAAAGAAAAAAAAAATATTTTTCATAATTTCATTGAAATATTTCAAGAAGAGTGAAATTTTCAATTTTGAAATATTTCAAATTCACAACCCTAATTGTGCAGTATACACACGTACGCGCGCACGTTTGGGCGGTGTACGAAAACACGGGTGCGATACGCGTATTACATCGGGACACTGGCGTGCTCATTTGTTTCCCCCGTCGTTCCGGTCATCGTGTGCGAGCTGCCCAATCCGATCGCGGCGGAAACGCATTGGAAATAAAAAAAAATAAAAATAAAAATTTCCGGTTCGTTCTCACGGGCGAACAATTATTATTGATAACTTACTACGTATGACGCGACACGTAAGACGTCATATTGTGGTGTGCGACGCGTCCGAACTCGTTCGACACGGCCGACAAACAGTTGACGACGTGCTCGACGAACACACGAGCGTGCTTGTAAAACCGTACTGTTATTTATTTACATCAGGGGTCTTCAACTTTTTTACGGAGAGGGCCACACATTATTTTCTACAAATCTCGCGGGCCGCATCCGTACAAAAAACGTGTGTTTTATACTAGAATTCACTTTTATCATTACAATTTTCATGATTAGATTTTAAATTACAAATTTATTATTAACGTCATTAAAACAGCCAACATTTATAACATGTAAGAAGGTAATTTAATTTGTTTTATCGCACTTTTCCCAATTTTTTCAATATCGATGGCTCGTGGCCGTTTTAATTTTATCGAAATCAGAAAAGATGCACGCTATTTTTCAAATGTGATCGCGGGCCGCAAATAATGATAAAACGGGCCACACGGGGTTGAAGACGCGGGTTGAAGACCACTGATTTACATAATATGATAATATTAATTAAAATTAAAACTACGAATAACAATAACGATAGTGACAATTACTAATTACACTCAAATCAAAACACGAACGACACAATAAATGATACACAAATACTACAGAAATGATGGATCACTATTTGCCATACGCGTCGTTCTAAAGATTGGCTGATTCCCGGAATATTTGGTGTTGCATTGTGGCATAAATAACGGATAAATTACTATACGCGTTTTGATGTCGTCGTCAAGGCTAGAGACTCGGAGGAGTTTGCGCGGTGTTTCATCAATTATCGTCCAAAGCGCACAGGCGAGTAACATAAACGTTTGTTTCGTATTACAGATGGTCGTGGGAATTCGAGGCAATTTATTGGATTTCGAAAATACTCTCAGACATATTTTTCCATAATAGTTTCATTGTGACACGTATCTGGTGTATCTTTAAGAGTGCGTTTTTCACGTGTCGTACGATAGCTCATGCTTTTTCTCGGAATCCGGAAAAACGTGTCAAAAGTGATACAATACGTCTCGGTAAAATATAAGCGTCTGCCGTGCGTTTTTCCGATTTTTTCGTAAAATTTTTTTGGTAAACGCTCGTCACTCGTTTGGATTCGGAAGGTTTTAACCACACCGCGAATTCGTTGATTTACGTAAGAGTTATTATAATACAGTCATCAAATCATAAACGAAACATGCGTTTTTATCTGTTCAGAAGAAAACTTAAGAGAGTAGAAGACGAATATTTAATATGTAAAATAACGAAATTTCGGTTTGAATCGTAAAATTATTTTTGTTTTGTTTTTTTTTTTCATTGACGATTAAAATATTTGTGCGAGCGTTTATGAGGATTTTCGCACGTTTCGCAAATTTTACCACGGCCCAAGTCATCGTGTCATAGCACTACCCAGCCGTACCCAGCGCAAACGTGCGTGTAACACACCGCCGTCCCGACGACGTTGCGATGCGACGATGCGGACCGTTACCCCGCGATCGAAACGACGGATTCAAGCGCGCGTTCGCGTTTCGTTTTTCACGGAGGGAAAGGGATCGGAAAGGATCCGTGTTTTTGCGTCTCGGTTCTCGGAAATCGCGAATGTCGCTAACGTCCGGAGAACAATGTACGCGCTCGTATTCCGCACTCGGACGTTCGCGTTACAATACGTCGTGACCATTGTATATATTTGTCTGACCCACTCGGGTCGTCGACCCGACGAGCGGTGTGTGCGTTGTTGTTAAACACCGGAAAATTTTACGATTAAAAAAAGAAAAAAAAAGCTGGTAAGTGAGATGATCCCTTCGGTCTTCGGACAAGATATTGGTGATGAATGTATTAAGTTTTAAAGAAATGATGACTCATTTCTTTAGTATAAAACGATTCTGAGCAAAGCTTCAGTGTAATATAATATAATATAATATTATTTAAATACTGTTTACGTATTTTACGGTTATTTGTATAATTTTTGGTGAGTTATAATAATTTATTAAAGTGTGTATAAAAAAAAATCCTGATTCACGATTTTTGAATTTTTGTTAGGATAATTAGGTAGGTATATGAGTAAGGTCATATTAAATTTTAAGAACTTTTTGTCAAATATTTAAAATTATATTACATAAAAACTTTCAAACAATTTGGTAAATTAAAAGTTCTATATTTAAGTCAAAAGTGCTTTAATTGTTCTGAAAATTTTGTCCAATATAAAAAAGTATGTATTTGATATTGGATAAAATTTTCAAGTTTCTAGCTTCAATACTTTTCGATTTATGACTAAATACCTAAAATCTGAACAGTGAAAATCTCGTTTACGGCGGATTTTTATCGATTTTACCGTTTTTACTCAGTTTTTCGATCGTTATTCTTGATTACTGGAAAAACTATGGAGATTTTGGAAAAATGACCTCTTTAAAGTACCATCTCAGTTCAATTTCGAATCTAAAAAGTTGCTGGACGAAACTTTTGGACAAAGATTTCTATACGAAAAAGTGTTTACAGAAAAAAAAAAAATAAAAAAATAAACATCATTGTAAAACCATAAGAAGACCCTTCGCTTCACTCAGAATCTAAAAAAAAACACCAGAGAACGCGATAACGTCGAACTTATTGAAACGAGAACAGAGAAAACACGTTGTGCACGCACTGCACGCGAAACGAAAACGGGCGGGCGCCTTCCTCGGCAGTGGATTGCGATCTCGCCGAGAGCAGCGCGCGCGAACAACCGTTTTTCGGGCCGAGTAACCGAGGATTTCGAGGGACGAGGTCCGATTGAAAACGATTGGACCTCAAAACGGATTTCCGGGGGGGTTTTTTTTTTCGAAAATCGCGTTCGGCGGAACCACTCGTGGGCGGTCAGGTCGGGTAAACACGACTCGGTCCAAAACGGTGAACGTACGTCGTTTTGGCCCGACCAAACTACCGTTGTTCCGACGGGCTCGGATCGGGTGAAACCGGGTGGCGTATAAGCAATAGCGTACGTCGTTAGAGAATCCGATGCAAACCCTGTTCTCTGATTGGCTCTCGTTCAAATGAGATAACAATTTCACTATCAATTATCTGTTGTCAAACTGCGATTTTTGATTTTGCATTATACTATCTCTTTGATAAATGGATATTTTTTTTAGTAGCACCTGTATTAAGTTTTAGTGTGATATCAATTGCAGCTGGGCAATTGGCATTTTTTGATAATCCTTTTTAATTAATAACAAGTTTTTTTTTTAATTACTATGTTAGCATACAAACAGTACCGGATCTAATTTGTTTTTTACCTGGGGCAAAGTATAAATTTAGCGCCCCTTCTTTTATGCCACTGCCATACTTAACACATACAAACTTACATACCAATAAATCTAAAAAAAAAGATTCGTAGATACCTACTAGATGAGGAAAAATGTGTATTTAACACCATTCTTAAAATGTTTGCTTAACTATGTGTTTCACAATAAAACATTTTTACACTCAAATAATACTCTTTGGGCTTGACAAATGAAGGTATTTTTTGCCAAAGTCAATTGAAAATTGTAATTTGTATTGTATTTATAATACCCATTAATCATTATAAAATGAATAAAAACCGTTAATAGGATCACTTATTTTATAGTAATTTGGCGCCCCCGACCAAGACTTCCAAGGCAAGTGCCCCGGTTCGCCCCCCTCTAAATCCGGCACTGCATACAAACTTTTGACTAAATAATAATAATAATAATTCATTTTAATAAGTATTTATTAGAATATTTGAATAAAAGATCTCCGTTTGCGCGGACGACACTCACCCGAGAATTGTAGTACGGCGGGAGTATGGTGACCGCGTGCTTGTAAGTCTGCACAGCGTCCAAGTATCTGCCCCTGTCTGCGTGTAGTTTTCCCAGCGTCACCAGCGCCGACACCCTACTGGTCTCGTGGTTTACCGGGTCCTTGGAATGCGAACCGTCCAGCGAGGCGCACAGCTTCAGCACGGATTCCGCTTCTTCGCACCGGCCCATCGTGGCCAACAGTTGTCCCATGTTCAGGTACGCCACTGCGGGAAGAGACGTAAATTAGTAAATAAATATTTACACTTATAGTCGGCTAGAGCGATAAAACGGCGATTAGTAAAAAACGTCCTCATAATAATAATAATAATAATAATAATAATATATGTTTTTAGATTCCGAGTGGATCTGTTGGTCTAAATAAGATTTTTATTTTTTTTTCTGAAGACACCTTTTGGTAAATATTACTTTTTCCAACATTGTTATCCAGCTTATCAATATATTAAAATTCGCATGTAGATAGTGCTTTGAAAAATCATTTTACTATCTTCTCAACAGTTTTTACAAACGCAAGGGGAAACGGTGGACTGTGAAACCATCGAGTAAAACGATAAGATATTCCGTTAACGAAACTTTCACTGCATCGAATTTTAGTTATTTTGTCAAAACTCCAAAAGTGACATTACCATATACTTATAACATACGTATTAATATATACTTCAAAAAACTTTCAAAAAAATTAATCAAATTTTGAGCTGCAATAGAACTTTGAATAAATCAAATTTTCGAAAGTGTATTTCGAATAAATTTTTGAATTTCTATGATAAGACATGATAATTTAATATGATTTTACTTGTACCGTTATCGAATGATACTGAAAAAATTTCAAAAATAGTAACTAGAAATGTTTTTTCATAAACCCGACCATTGTTAATCGACGGTTTTACTTAGATTTTTTACTTAAAATTTGTTTGAAAAATGTTAGGGCCATTCACTTATTATGAACTTCTAAATACAGATTGAACAACAAGTTTTTGAATTTTCGATTAAAACATGTCTCTTTTATTGAGTGAATAATTTTAATAATTTTAATAATTTTATTGAGTGATTTTCACATATTCATAGTTTCATACCCATAGTGCGAAAGTAGTCAGGATTTTTTGTTTTTTTTTTTTTTTTTTTACCGTAAAATATTTCTAATTTTTGCTATTCGCGCCGACGAACGGTGGGTCTGCGTTGTAATCGTTTCGTTTTGAAAATAAATCAATAAGAATATCGACGTGATTCGATAACCGATCAATCACGGTAATGTTTGACGACTAAAAAATGGTGCACGCACGCGCGCGCGCGCGCACACACACACACACACACACACACACACACACACACAAACACACACACACACACACACACCTACACCGTGACGTATACTGCTGGCGCAGCTATTCCTTGTACGCGACGTGAAATCCCGGGCATGTCGAGGAGACTAGACTTGGCCGACGAGTCATTATCGCGTACTTCTGTCGGGCGTGTGTACACGACGGGCGTACGTGCAAACACACTTCTCCGCCGCGCGGGCCTTTCGGATAATATTTGGGTGACCTAAGCAAATCGAAAACGTTGATCCGACACCGTCGTCGCGTCGCGAACACACGGCCACGCGATGATACTTTATTTAAATAGCAGAGCGAACGCGTTAATTAACCGAACGCGCGCGGGGACGTACAACAATAGCGATTCATTAGCGGTTTTCGCGGTTAACTTTATCCGCTAACCGAATTACCGTGACCGCCGGCTATCGTATTACGTCGTTAACTGTACGCCGACGCGTGCTGTGGGGTTAGTAGTAGACAAATTTGTTTGTCTCGTTTATTTTATCTCGTTTTTTTCTGTCGCCAAAAAAACCGGACGCCGAACAACTCGAATTTCCGTCCGGAAATACAATAGCGTAACGCGACGACACTCCGCGCGCGACGGCGGCGATGATTTTCTAATTACGCGGGCTGTAATCAAATACTTCGGGCCCAGTGTAGTAACATAACCAACAGTAATGGCGTCGCGACGAGCCCGGGGGACGAACGAAAAACGATTTCTGCGTGGTTCAAATACCACGACGGACGGAGAGCGACAAAACTGACGTATTTTCAAAAAAAAAAAAAAAAAGAAAGAGAAAAAAATGTCAAAGCTAAAGACGACACGTGGCTGCCGCCGCCGTAGCGTGGTCGGGGATCAGTCGAAACGGCGACGATTATGGGCGATATCTTCACCTCGTCACGCGTCGTTAAGACGGTACAGCGAAACGCGACGACGTCGACCGAAAACCGTCTGATCGCCGACACACGCGTGTGCGGTGTGCACGTGTGGTGATCGAGATTTCACGAACGAGAGTCATTAGTCGGGGGAGGTGAAACGTCGTCGCCCTTCTTACGGTTACGTGCGAGGGGCCGAGAGAAACGAGAGCACTCGTTAATATCACGCGCGCACACGTACTCGAGATCGGCCGGAGTGCGAAAAGGACGATATCACATCACCCACTTTCCTCCGCCGGACACTATATATACGACGACAATCTTATTTATTTGAACGCGGAGCCAGCCGCCGAGAAGATCTCGGATGAAAAAAAAAAAAATAATAATGTGGGGCGTGCGACTCATAATTGCGAAGCATTTTTCAAGGCGATCAAATGTCTATATATATATACTGAATTGCACTTTACACATACACTCACGCACGAGACCGTCTTACCCTGCCCGATGCGAAAACGTATTGCACACGCGTCAATATCAGCGTCGGTGGCGGCGAAGACGTATAGTGAACGAAACCGAAAAAAAGACTTCACCGGCAGCGGTTATACTATATATTATATTGCACACACACACACACACACACATATATATTCCACGCACGGGCGATACCTTATTATTTGGCGCTCGTACAATTTATTTTCCTCGCATCGCCTCCGCGGTCGAATCGATTGGCACACACCACGGGTGTGTGTGTGTGTGTGGGCGCGCGTCTCAACTTGGACGACAAACGGTTCGCAACGTCTATCCCGTCGATTGGACGCGATAATGACGCGGCGATCGTCACGATCGTGGCCGCCGTCAAATGCCGTCGAACAGAGACGCCTACTCGACGACGACGGATCGCGTGTCGAACGTCACCCGACACGACGGCCGAATCGATGGTTTGGCGCGCGGTGTCGCGTTTCACCCTCAGACCCGATACCGAGATTCTGTGGCGTGACTAATTCGGTGGTCGCATTAAAAAAAAAAATAATAAATATAAATAAATAAATAAATAAATAAACGTATAACGGTAATAATAATAATAATAATGATAAAAAACGAAACAAAACCGAAAAATCAATATTGATTATTATTGAAACTTTCGCGAGAGAATCGCAAACGAAGGACGATCAGAGTACCGGGACGCCGACGTGGTGCGACGGGAAATAATTATTCCAACGCGATATTCGAGTAGCGTTCGCGTCGCCGAGAACCATAATTATTGACCACGAAAATCCCGTGATTTTGGGCGATCGCGGTTTTAATGGTTTGGAAATTTGTCGGTTTTCATCGCGGGCTACGTTACGACGAAGTGGCCAAAGGTCGCGGGCGTGCGTGTGTGCACAATGAACCTATTGTTGGATGCGACACGACGCGACGTGTCGACTCGATCGTTCGAAACGTGCGCACGAACCAAGTCTGCATTCTACGCGTGCCGTTAGTCGACCATTTTGGCGTATTCATCGTTGCGGTTCCGCTGATTCGTGTTCGGACGAGGGTTTCCGTTTCTTTTGTCCGGGGTCAAAAACGTCATTGAAATCGCACGACACATCAACGGTGTCGTCGTTGTCCGTTTGCGACTTCGATGCCATTGAAGCCGTGCACGAGGATTGAAACTCGTTTTAATTAATTAAATTGATGATTGTTTATTTAGAATAATAATAATAATAATAATAATAATAATAAATAAACAATGCCGCGTTGTAATCATTACTGCACGAACAAAGGCCATTCGCGAGTTTGATCTCGTGTAGACATCACTGGCAACACGGCAGCGGTGTTCCTATATTGCCTACACGGCGCGCCGTGTTAATGACATAATGATATAAAGATAATAATTATTTTGTAACCATTTCAATTTTCGATATTATACTATAGTCTATTACACGACGAGATTCGAAGACTTCAAATTCAAGTTCGTGAAATCTTGAATATGATATTAAATATCCGATAGATACTAGGTATTTAATATAGCGCGTCATATTGTAATATGTACTACATGACAAAGTCATGACGTGTATATTAATACATGGATTTTTTACAGACAAAAAAAAAATTATACTTTATAATCAATCGTAGTATTTATATTAGTTTCAAACGTTCTGTCTGATATTTGATATCTTGGTGTGAGATGATCTAAATATGCAATCGTATGAATACAAATAATGCAAAATCCTTTAATGTGAAATATGAAACTTGCCTGAGATGAAAAAAGTAAAAAATCGTTTCCTTATGAAGAATTTTGTTTTTATTTATTTTGTTTTAAATATTGAAATGTAATATACTGAATACTCAGTATAACGTCTCATGATTTATAGGTTTATTGCATTTGTGCGGACACTTTACATGTCTTATAAGTTTGAAGATTTTCAATCATACGAAGGTCAAATGGAAATGTTTCGAAAATCGTCTACCGTCTGTGTTTTATTAATTTTTATTATTTGCAGTTTCGTTCGCACGCATGTTTGTTTGTATAGAAACACGTTTTATTGAAATAATAAGTGTACTTTTGAACGGAGTAATGAAAAAAATCTATCGATTTACTGCCAACGTTAATTGCACTGTTGTTGAAGTAAACCGAAACGTCAGCAGTCAAAATAATTATTATTATATTTATCCAACGTACAAAACTGTATACACTGTGTGTGCTTTGTTTGATAAATTTTTTTGAGATACAAATTTCTGATGTAGGTACTTGTAATTCAAAGCATTTTAGGAACTATATTTTAATAGAATATAAATACACGTTCACAGTATTTTATGGACGTGATTTTTATAGTTTTTAGATTTCTTGAATGGCAACTAGTATGTTTGAGTTAATATAAAAAAAGAAAAAAAAGTAAATTTATATTATTTTGGAGAGCTAATATTCAATTTTTTTTTAAGATCAATAATTTTAAGGGATATACTAAGAGATACGTGCAGAGTAAAGGCTGTATATATTTTAGAGTACGCCAGATTCTCCACTTCTCATTCTAAAATTAAAATGTTTAATCCGTATGATTATAATACAATTTTAGATACTTAAATTTCCGAATAAATATTTTTAATCCTCTCTTGTAATAAATAGTGAATTTCATCGAAGAAAACTAAAATACTTAAAATGTACATGGGAAAAAATAGTAAAAATCATTTTTCCCCATATAATATATGTAGCTTCAATATCGTTTAAATTGTCCGTGAAAAGTGATGAAAAAAAAAAGAAATGGTTAAAAAAAAGTTATTGATCCATACACACGCGGTGGTATACGCTGTATACGAATGCCAATTTCAAAGCGAAATTCTGAAAGCGATGACGTCAATCGTTTTTTGGTCTTAAACGTCATCCTCCTCCCCCAATTGGCTTTTTACTACCGTTTATTTTTCCGAACGACTGCAAAACAATAATAATTGTATTATTTAATATCAGCTGGGATGAGAGACATTTAAAATATATATATTTATCGACGACAACGACGACGATAAAACACGACAACATGACTACACAACAACAGTAATAATAATAATAATAATAAAAGTAGGTAGTAATAGTTATAATAATAATAATGCAATTTCTGTATTGAAATCCAACGAGCTGCGACTAATCCGATCGAAGAAAAGTAATCACGAATATAAAAGTCAAACGCGTATTACATGTAACGACCGTACGCTCGAAATAGCTGAGTGTCTTGAACTGTAAAACATTTTAAAATTGATTTTCTTTTTTACTGGATTTAAAGTTTTCACTTTTAAAACGCAGTTCCACCGGCGATTTTTATTTATTTTGTTTCTGAGTTTCCAACCGAAATTCCACGCCAACGGATATGACCAGTCAGTCGGCTACTCCCTCAGCCGAGTATGTATACACACACACACACACACACACACACACACACACACACACACACACACACACACACACACACACACACACACACACACACACACACACACACACACACATACACACACTACCTCGCTCGCTCGAGTATATTATACATATCATATGGTGCAGGCGTGTAACCATGGAAACCTCCGCCTACAAATCGGACACAAGGTCATAATATTATAATACACGCGTAAAAACACACGTAGAAACGGCTCGCTGTTTGCAGTTTTGAAAATATACGTATATTAGTTTACACGACACACACACACACACACACACACACACACACACACACTAAGAATTATAAATATTTATACTTAATATAAATTTTATACACATATCGTCTCCGTTGACGCAAAACACGTCAAGTCCAAATATCGCTATTTTGGTATTCACATTATATAATATGACAAGTGTAAATAAAAGTCTCTACCGTATGGTTTAATCAACTAAGTCCAATTCGGTTTATGACATGTGTAAAAATTAATTTTAAATTTTCGTCTCGCAAAAGCCACAAATCCCCCTGTTGTGAAATTTAAACGAATCATAATAAAACTTAGCCTTTGCTTCACTCAGAACCTAAGTTGAAATTTTAAACCAAAATTAAAAAAAAAAAAAAAATATAAATAAATAAACAATTAAAAAACGAGGTACTTCCGAGTAAACATGTTTAAATTGTATACCGTTTCAACACGGTCATTGTCAAAAATTATATGTTTTCGGGCGTTCTTTGCGTGAACGCGGGCGATATGTACCATGTATTTGTCATCACACCCGGACAATGAGACACTTTTCGGTAGAACGCGTTTTTTTCGAATTTCATTCCTATCTATCGAAATCGTATTATACGGGAAAACACACACGCACGCGCGTGCACACTCTTGCGTGTGTGCGCTGCTCCGTGTATATTGTTTGGGGCGCGGACCGTAATCCTCTGCGCGTACGGATTTATGGGGGAAGACTCGATTAACGCGGGCAATACATTCGACGATAATTGTTCCGCTAATGGCCGGTGTACACGGGGCCGTTGAACCGACTGCAACGACGTCATAATAAAACATTTTATCTTTTGCCGGTACGTTTCCGCGGCCAGATTCGCCAGCTCGGCGTCGACTTTGGCTGGCGAACGCGGCGTTTTAATATCGTGAGTCACGATAGATTACGTAAATTTTTGTACATATAGAACGAACGTTCTACGTCAACTGATGTTATTGGACAGTTTTTAAAATGTGTTAGATCATTTAAATTCAAATCTTCAGGTAAACCATATGTGCCTGCTTTTTTCCATTTAATATACCTGATATTTAGAAAACTGCTTGATAGCCTTTATTTTTTGATAAAATAGACTTATTCTTAATTTTTATTATTTTCCCCATTTCTCCATTAATTTTAATTAATTTTTCTTTGGCTTCTTAGACAATATAAATTGAATCTTTCAGTGGAATTTCTTGTTTTTCAAGTCTCGTTATTAGATGTGGTAAAAATCCAAAATTTGATTTTATAAATACTAGTTGTGCTTCAATATTTTGATTCGAGTGATACTTTTTTGAATTTTTTATTTAAGGAATATCTTTACCGGTGTACTTCGATAGAAATTCTTTGAAATATGGATTTGATAATTTCTTCAAAGGTATATTGGCTGACATCAAACTTCACAAATCTGACTTCACAAAGATCATGACTTAATAAAGACTTTTTTGTTGTGTCCGTTATAAATTGTTGTGTAAGTATTTTACTTGTACTTGGGCGATTTTCAATGCGCTTAGGTGCCCGTTTATGTGTTAGTCTATAATAATTTATTTCGATAATGCACGGAAACATTTTATTTATAAAATTCTTATTTTATTTTATTTTTCTTAAATGAAAAACAGAAACGTCCATATTTTCCATAATATTGTGAGAAATATTTTACGTCGTACTTAATATAGGATGTTATAGGCATACGAAATGTATTAAACATGAAAAAATGCATGCTTTCATAAGAATTGCAATATATGCGAAAATATGCATTTTTTTTGGTGTTTTTAAATTGCCCCTATTTGTCGAGGAGCCCGGTCAGACTTGTTGAACTCGCCCGACCGTCGTCGAGTCCACCACGGTTTCACACGCTGCGATTCTATTCCAACGATAATGTTTGGTCTACGATCAATAAATTGATTCACCGAAACTGAAAGTCTCGAATAAATCGTCACAGTGGACCGCGTGCATGCGTGTATACGCGTCGTGTTACAATAACGGTAAGTGTGTGTGTGTGTGTGTGTGTATGTGTGTGTGTGTGTGTGTGTGTGTGTGTGTGTGTGTGTGTGTGTGTGTGTGTGTGTGTGCCATCGGAGATATAATCGATAAATTATGTCCGAAACGTTACTCCTTTCGGGCCTACTATCCATGGACGCCGCGCAAAACGGAAATAAAACACAGATTATTATAATAATTTAAAAAATGAACGGTTAAACGTTATTATAGGTTGTCGGTCGCGTGATGTGTGAACGTTTTTACGGGCTGAAGGTTATACGAGGTTAAACAAGTGAATCTATATCGATGGGTGTAGTAATGATTTTGAAACCACGTACGGAGTACGTGAACATTTTCCATCTCTGAAATGGAAAAACTTTCTTGGAGTTTTATTTTGAGAATTTCGGAGCTTCGTACCTATTTTTTGAAAAATTACGATTTTCGAAAATATGTTATGTATGTATTCAAAAAGTGTTTAAAAACCGCGTGAAGCAAAAAAAAAAAAAAAAAAATAAAATTCACACGACACGGTGATTTAAAACCGAATTAGTTATACTCATTTTTTCGCGGTGAGGAATTTTTTTTCGGAATTCATAAACATCACTATTTGAATCGGATCTTATTAAATGGAAACTCCATAAAAAAATTTTATTTTCTTTTTGATTCACCAACCACGTTTATTAAATTATTAAAAAATGATTACAATAATTATAAACTTGTATGTACTCAATACCAACGTGTACTCGTATTCAATTATTGTCTAACAAATTTATATTTGTTATTAATGCTTCAAATTTAGTATAAGTTAATCTTAAGAATATTATTGTCGTCTATGCCCTACGGCGCGTTATTACCTGCACAGATATATAAAACAACTAGATAGCCGACTCAGTGATAAAGTCTAATAAGACCTATGAAGTCTGACAGCCATGTGCGAACAGGGCAAATGCGATTGATTAATCCATGAAAGATTTAATTTTATCCATGTGATATTTTTTTTCCACAGCCAATAAGCGTCTACTGTCGATAAAACAAAAAAAAAAAAAAATCGAAATTTGCAGGGAAAAACGAACGTATTATCGACTGTTTTCTCAAAATATCTATCTGACCAATAATTTTAAAACGTTCAGGAGTGTTTTTTTCATTTTGGCATTGTTTACGCACCGAAAAGTTGATAATGCGCTTTGGAAAATTATTCAGAAAATTCGAAAAGGATGAAACACTTCGACCCCGCACACGAGTATAACCCAACGCAGTGTATTAATGAAGTCTAACTCGGATTACGGGGTACGGTTTCAATAGTGAAAAATAAAATTAAAAAAAAAAAATAATAATAATAATGAAAAAAGGCAAAAAAACAAATATCCAACTTTTTTTTTTTATTGTTATTAAAACTCCGGGAATTTAATCGAAAAACCCGCGGTAGAAAAAAAAAAACTTTTGCCCGGAGGAGTTTAAAATTCGATTACCGCCGTCTGTGTGGTAGGAGAGAAAAAAAAAGATAAAAAAGAACTGCGGTTTTCATTAACCTTTATGAACCAAAAGATAAAATAATTTGCGGCAACATTACTGTTTCGGGGAAAACGAATATAGCTTTAACTTTCTTTATTATTATTATTATTATTATCATTATTACTGTACGAGTTGTTAACGGTGTTGGTGGGGGGCTTAAACAACCGTTAGTAGGATAATAGCGTTTCGCGGGCGCACGCGCCGCTCGCCATAAATAACGGGAATAATCCGTACCGAAGGTCCGTTTTACATTTTTTTTTTCGCCGTTTCTGCCCGCACGGCCCAGACATTTTAGGATAAGTGACGTCACTCACGCGGGGCCACCGGCCGGACCGTCGCGCACGCACTATACGACGCCGTTTACCGTCACGTGTATAACATTATGTACGCGGGTATTGTGTGTGTGTGTGTGTGTGTGTGTGTGTGTGTGTGTGTGTGTGTGTGTGTGTGTGTGTGTGTGTGTGTGTGTGTTTAATCCCGAGTTTTCGACGACGGCGACCGTGTTCACGTCGGTTCCGGCGAAGACGGCGTGTAATCGTCGGCCGAAGGGTGGGCAACACCACCGAGTACGGGCACGAGGGTGAGACGACGCCGCCGCGCCGGGTTTTGGAAACGGTTACCGCGGTCCGGGTCGAAAACTACTAGGTAACGCGTCCCGGCCACCCCCCACCCTGTCGAGCGAAACGGATGATTTAGCGCGAAACGCTCTGCGGTCGTGGACGACGTCCGAAACGGATTACGCAGTGCGTCGCGGCACGGTACGCGCGCGTATAATCGTTTTGATTAATTCGCGACCGTGGCCAAAACTCGCGTGCCAAAAGGATTTAATCACGTGCCGTGTTCGGCCGAGATAGAAACACGACGGGACCGACGACGACGACGACGACGACGTTACCGTTGTATTGTTCGCCCGTAGTACACGACGACGACGACGACGAGTTTCGCGTGTTGTATAATATTATAGAAGACGCGACGACAACGACGGTTTCGCTAATCGCCGAATACGTGACGTGAAAATCGTTTGATGATTTCGGGTTTCGCCGCGGAAAACTGTCTCTCGTGTGTTTTCCGTCGATAAGTCAGCGCGCTGGCGTCGACAGTTTGATTTATTTATTTTTTTTACAACCTATAAGATATAGAGTCAACATAAAGAAAGCCTCACACGATTCACACAGTGGGTGTTCTTCGGTCTAACACGGCGATGGGTGTATTGCGTTTCAAAGAAATTATGAGTCGTTTTGAATAGCAAAGCTCTATCGTAAAATATTCCGTTCAGAAAATTTATCTGGTTTTTATTTTGGATTTTCGGTAGTTTTTTTTTTACTGAAAAATTCAAGACACGTCGGTCTATCTATATCCGTAATAGGTCCACAATGAATGGATGGTCCAACACGAAACAATAACATTTTATACGGATTTAATTTAATTTAATTTAATTTAAATAAAACAAAAAAAAAACAAAAAAGCGATGTATCGGTAGTATATAGTGAAAATTTAAAATGTCTAGCAACGTTCGGCGTTATGATTAAATAACTAAATTGCATTTATCAAAATCGATTTAGTGAAAGTTTCCGGCTTATTTTACCGTTTTCACACGTATTTCCGCGGTTTTCCCTTTACACCGAATAATATGTCTCTAGAAAAAAAAAAATTGCCACAAAGCAAAAACAAATTCCATTGTAAAACGAATAAATCCTTCGTTTTATTCCGAGTCTAATATTCCAAATGATTCTGTGATGGTTTTTACGAGCGCGGCGTACGTTGCGGACCGTGTGTCTGGACTGATCATGTATTCGCGTCGGCTATTCTGTCTACTCTACCTGTCCGGAACAACATTATAACCAGGGCTCGGAACTTTATGCAATTGCATGTATTTCAGAAAGCTGCATATTCGAAATCTGATTTGATACAAATTTGTTTCATGGTCCATACAATTGAAATACAAAAGTTTATGTTGCATATTTTTGCATAATTTAACTACATTTATATGATTTCGCATATTAAAAGATTTTAAGCCTAGTAATGCATATTTTATGTTTATAATTTATTATTAATAAATTTAATTTATGTTGTACCTAGTATTAATTTCAGTTTTGTTTTCACTGGCCCAGTATTTAATTTTAAAATTTTCAAGAATGAAAATATATTTATCCATCCGTATCGTTAAATAAGTTGGATCTTGTAATCTTAATGACCGGCCGTTTGTTGGATGGTATTTTTGGATGACGTTTGTCTGCTGGTATTTTAATATTTTAGTTGGAGAAATACATGAGACATTTGTACATTTTTAAAAATGAAGTGAATAAATATTAAAATTTTTTTTTTTTCATAATCATACTTTTAGATATACATATTTATAATAAAAATAGTTGCATATTATACTGCATATTTGAATTTTTTTAAGTGCATACGTATGCACATTGCACATATTTCATAGTTTTTTAGTGCATAAAGTTCCGAGCCCTGATTATAACACACCCAATGGTGCACATCACATTTCACATCAATCGATACCGTTGTCGAACGGCAATGACGACGACGATTGTGCCGGATTCGTGTTAGGCGTGAGCTCATAACAATAACCATACGGTACAACATGTTCGACGAAAACGCGTATGTTTATCATACTCGTGTCCGCCTAGAAAGTCAGCACGCTTTTAATTTACCTAATTTGAAAGTTAATCAGTTTCCGCGGTTTTCGCCTGACCTCGGGTTCATCATTTTGGCGCGTCAGTTTGTTTTTTAAATATTTTTTTAATTATATTTCACCTTCGTGGAAATTCTAAACGCTATGTATAGGTAACGTACATACTATATGCATATCATCATACACACTATACACAATATATCATACTCATGTGCTCGCGGGTGCGATGAAAAACCAACAAACTTACTAAACAAACAAAGTTAAAATTCGCTTGTCGTACCGTTAAAGTCAATTTTTTTTTATTTATTTCCCCCCCTCTATTATTGTAAGATTACTCATTTAGTTCACTCTAGACTACTAATAAACTATGAAAACAATAATAAATAGATCGCGGTAATTCGGACGGAAATTCTCAAAGGATATTGAACCGATTTTTTGCTTTCGATTACTGATTAAAAGAAAATAAAGTCTGAATCTAATAACCGAACATCGAGTTTGCGAACACGAATAAATTATTCTTAAATCCACATCATTAGTGAAAACGGCTTTCCATTAGGATTTTTCAAAACCACGTTAACTTTAATAAATACATTGACTTTATTGACTTTTTAATAATAGTAGAACGTTTACGTACAACGACCATTTGTCAGTATAAAGTCTAAGTTATTAATGTATTTTTTAATGAATTCCAATTAAAATGTTTGAAAATATGGCAGAGAGTGAATGGTTATAAACAAAACACAAATCGACTTTAATGTTTGTAATTAATCAACATCGTTGATGAATGTATTATTTGATACTCTAAAAATTAATTATTTAAAATCGAGGCAATAAAATTATCAAATAATGACGAGAAAAAAAACCGAATATAAAGAAATCCAATCATCCTATCAATTGAAACATTCATTATGATACATTGGCTTTTAACGACCCGTCCGCCGTGCGCCGAAGGAGTGGGCAAAAAAAAATAGAGAGGAAACGCTCTCGACGAACACTAAACAGGCTTCTCCGGCTGCACCGTGTTCTTTCTTTGTGGAATGAATATAAAGCGTCAGACGCAAAACTAATTAATTCCGGGGCAAAAATATCGGTAACAGATTTCGAGCAGCCCTCCCAGCCCGAGCAAAAATGTTACGTACATTGTTCTCGCGTCGAACGTTGTCGGTTTTAATTGAAACGTTGTCGTTCCCGAAACACCGCAACAGAGGTGCACCCTCGTCGTATGCACGTAATAAAGCTGGTTTCAAACGGAGCGGTTCTAATTGCGCGCGGTCGTGGCTAAAAAACGCGGCGATTTAAAACCGCTTTGGTGCATGTACACACCACTAGGAGATTAAATCGCGTGCCATTAAAACGTCTTTGAATTTACCCGTCAAATTTGAAAGGTTTCCATTGTCACTTGAGCTTATTATTACATTAGTCGTGTAGAGAAAGTGGTCTGCGTAAACTCTAAATTGTGTCTGTCGTGGTAAAGTATAAAAACAGTTTTTCTCCGTCGTTTTGTAAAATGGAGATCTTAGACGATGTCGAAGCAATTCCTCGTCGTCGAATCCCATGTTTAAAATACGTTTCGTTTTAAAAATTATTACTATAGTTTATGATATTATATTAAATATGATATCAACAATTTTCGTGCAAACACGTGAATGGTAAATTGTTGAATGAAAACGTGTAATCGCGGCGGTTTAAACGCCCCGTCTAAACAGTCGTATTATAGAAATCAACCGCTACCAACCGCTGAAAAATTGAACGGGAGCGATCGAAGGCGGTCGAAAGCAGTTTTAAAACGCGCGGTTTTTTCCGTGTGAATACGTCGATGTTAACATATTTGTTTAATTTTAGGCGATTGATGGCCGCAATATTTGACCGCGACCGCGCGTGATTAAACAGCTCCGTGTGAAACCAGCTTAAACGTTTTGCGATCACGTCGTGAAACTAACGAGTGCAATAATAGGTGCCTCTATATAACACGTAATTATCGTATGATACGAAAGAAGCACATACGCGTAACGAGAACTTATATATAAAAATATATGTGAAACATATTATAAACACTTGTTATAATGGGATGCTAAGATGTGCGTTGTATTTTATTTGAAACTGTCAATGGTGAACTGATTACGTCCAAACTGGATGCAATAATAACGATGATAGTAATAATAAATATATAGTACAATGTCTAGTTCCGTGTTAATTACAGTCTATTCGTTTACATGCGTGAGTGTGTGTGTGTGTGTGCGCGCGCGCGCGCGTGTGTGTGTGTGTGTGTGTGTGTGTGTGTGTGTGTGTGTGTGTGTGTGTGTGTGAGTGTGCGCGCGCGTGTGAGTGTGTGTGTGTGTGTGTGTATACTGTATATAATATGTAATCGACCGTGTCCTGACCAAATGTAACTAGGAAACGATTTATTAGAAATTTCGAGGAAAACGTAGGGGCTAAAAAAGAATTTTTCGAATTTCGTATTTTTAAGGGTTGAAATATTATTAAAATATATTAGCAATATAACAGCTCGGTGGGTAGTTCAGCTAATTATTACTTTTATTATTTTATGGACATAGAGGTTGACATACGGTCATCCATAGAGGTTATTATTTCTATGAGATCAATACATAGAAACCAATATATACATATGGATATATGTTGGATTATCTTTGGAGAATAGTTTTATCCTTATCGACGCACTTCCACGACCGAACGGATGAACATTGCATTTATATAATATCTCGATACTGCACAATAATCACATAATTTATATTTTAATTAAATTACATCATCACGGCTTCTCATTAATTCTTATCGATTTCCAGAAGTTAAAATAATTAAATAAATTGTTATTCGAGTCGTTTAAGCATGCCGTCATGGTAAACGAATAAAACATTTAAGAGTGAATAATTCAGTACACAACCATGAGAAAACTGTAAATGTAAATTAAACTTTAAAATGTCAATTCTGGAATTATCGTAGATACAAAGTTATAATATTTTTATTTTTTTATTTTTGCCGATGGAAACTAATGACCCTATGTTTTTTTCGTAACAAGTTTTTCTAAACATAAATAGCGCTTAGCGACATTTTAATATAAGCACAAATCGACTCAGAGCAATTCAAACAAATTATAAAATGTTTGGACGAGTACCTAGCTTAATGCTTGAGAATATCATCAAATATTACGTGCACATAATCGTTGATGCGCTATGCTCAGCCGGTATACGTATCAGCTGTTGTCGTTAATATTGTCGTTGCAATATACTTAACGGTGTTGTTGAATTATACAGAAAAAAAAACAACACTGGTAAAAGAACTTTTCATTAAAAGTATTTTTATTTTTAAATATCATATCCTGCAGTAGTGTTCAGTGCGAATCGCGAACGGTTCTCGGCGTAGCGATATCGTACTTCGACAATACGCGTAGGGACGTATTATGTATTTGTATATATGGTTGGGGTACGAAGGGAGAAAAGGAAGAAAAAAGGAGGGGGAAAAAACGAGCAGGACGTGCACGTACGTGTTAATATACTTGAAAAAGGTATATAGATATGGCATTACTCTTTACAGTCGATATGAGATCTCGTCGGGCTCCGGTGCGTTCCGGCGTGTGAGTTTAATAAATATTATTATAAACGCGTGTATCGCCGCCGTCGTTGTTATTACAATATTATCTGGCCGCAGCGTCTGACGGTCGCCCAGCCACAGGCTCATCTAGCATGGTGTTCAAAGGCCAGACGACCAAACACTCCATTCCCGATAAACATAATAATATAATGTTCGGTGAAAAGGGGTTTCGTCTGCTATCTCGGTCGTTCTCGTGTGTGTGTGTGTATATACGCTTTGAAAAGCTAATGCTTTTATACACGTGACGAGCGCAGTGTGCGACACACACACACACACACACACACACACACACACACACACACAAAGTGTATATATTATACGCATGCGTATATAAATAGAGTTTAAATAGGTATGTTAATTATGTCTACTTGCAGTTTATTTGTTTAGTTTTTTTAATCTTTTCGTAATTCCGCCGTCGTCGCGCAAGAAGCCCCTCTCCTTTTTATTCCACTTCAAACGGCGGCAACGTCATTCAATTATCGCACGTATCTACTCTTAACTGCTCTCGAGGGACGTATTCATTTCTTTAATGCGCCAAAAGGTTTTCATTTCGAAATGTTTAACTGTCAATAATAAAAATGCTAATGGCGACGCATGCTCGGTCCGCAGTAATATAAACATGACAAAAAAAAAAAAAAATAAAAAAAAATAAAATAATTTAATGGCTATTTGAGTCAGGGAAAAATTTGTATAAATATATATATATACGTATACGCATACAGTCCGACTCGGAGCAATAAAAATAAGACTACGCTGCAGCAGTGTACGCGGCGCCGCCGCCGGCTAGTTAGTCAAACGAATTTATAAGAAGACGTGACGGTTTTTTTTTCTTTTTAAGGCGTACGTTTCTGCGTATTCGCCGCGTCACCGTAACTCCGTTCGGCGGTATCGGAACAGAAGTTTCCTGCGAAGCGAAAAGATTATTACGCCGGGCGAAATCGCGCGAGAACGCAAAATCGGAGATACGATATCGAATAGAAAACTTTCCCGGCGGCGGCGGCGGTGGCGGCGTCGCGATCCACGTGCGACGGAAGCCCGACGAGACCGAGGGGCGCCGTGCTACGTCCGTCCGGATCGAAATATTATTATTATTATTAATATATTAATTATTACGTTATTAATAAATTTCTCGACTCGACGGCGGCCTATCTACGTCGTATAGTTTACGACCGTGCGACGGAGACGTCGCGGAGAGACGACGATGTCACGACGTTATAAGCTCGAAGGGGAAACACGACGGGGCGGGCTGGAGGCTGGCGAGGAGCCCGGACAAGCTGACGGTATTATCACGCGCGCCGTGTAATTTTCAATTTGGTCGGATGACGCGCATACCACCGCACCACTCGGTCGTCGTAGTGTATAAACGCCTCGCACACACACACACTCGTGGACGCACGTACGAGGCAAATTGTTTTAAAGCCACTGTCGGGACCCATAAATTGAATTCGGTGCGCGACCTAATTAATCTCGTCACACGTCATCCCTCTACCGCCCGCCGCGCGCCGACGACGGTTCGACTCGGCCGGTGCACGACGCGACGTTTGTGCGCGCGCGCGCGCGTGCCGAGCGGTCGGAGGCTGCCGGGGCAGGGAACCGGAGAAGAGATCCCCGGAGCGGTCGGCGGGCACCGAGGGTAGTAGAGCTGATCTCGTCAGGCCCGAGACGACGCCGGAGACCCGGATAGAGAGAGAGAGAGAGAGAGAGAGAGAGAGAGAGAGAGAGAGAGAGAGAGAGAGAGAGAGAGAGAGAGAGAGAGAGAGAGAGAGAGAGAGAGAGAGAGAGAGACGACGTTATAAATTGTCGCGCATATCGTCCACCGCCGCGCGTCGCGGGAGTTATGACGCGATATCGCGGTGCGCGCGCCGAGACGCGGTCGTGTGACGGCGGTTAATCACGTGAGTTTGTTCGGCGACTCTCGGCGGCGTGAACGTCGGAGACAGTCACATATTAGTATTTAATTAGTAGACCGTGTGTGTGTGTGTGTGTGTGTGTGTGTGTGTGTGTGTGTGTGTGTGTGTGTGTGTGTGTGTGTGTGTGTGTGTGTGTGTGTGTGTGTGTGTGTGTGTGTGTGTGTGTGTGTGTGTGTGTGTGTGTGTGTGTGTGTGTATGTCGTCGGAGATGTAATCGATAAATTATGTCCGAAACGTTACTCCTTTCGGGCCTATTATCCATGGACGCCGCGCAAAACGGAAATAAAACACAGATTATTATAATAATTTAAAAAATGAACGGTTAAACGTTATTATAGGTTGCCGGTCGCGTGATGTGTGAACGTTTTTACGGGCTGAAGGTTATACGAGGTTAAACAAGTGAATCTATATCGATGGGTGTAGTAATGATTTTGAAACCACGTGCGGAGTCCCTGAAATGGAAAAACTTTCTTGGAGTTTTATTTTGAGAATTTCGGAGCTTCGTACCTATTTTTTTTAAAAATTACGATTTTCAAAAATATGTTATGTATGTATTCAAAAAGTGTTTAAAAACCGCGTGAAGCAAAAAAAAAAAAAAATTTACGTTAACCACGCGCACACGAAACTATACATTTTCCAAGACCTACGTTGCGATCCGAGGACCCACGTGACTCGTTGAATTTTCATGCGGTCCGGACGACGCTCTCTCTCTCTCTCTCTCTCTCTCTCTCTCATTCTCTCGGTCACTTTCTCGAATCGACGGCGAGATCGTATTAGTTTTACCGTCGACGGCATAATTACGTTCAATCGCGCGCAGTAACACTAACCCAACGTCGTAATCGTATCGTAATCCGTTATATTATACGTTTGGATTCGCGACGATCGAACCGCTGCTGCTGCGGCATAACGTGCGCGTTTCATGTACAGTCGTACGGTAAAATAATTGACAATCGATCAGACCGCGGTCGCGACCGTGGCGTGCGAGAAACGTGAATCCGACACGATCGCCGGCGCCAGGAGAGAAGACGTTCGCGAACGACCGAGTCGACGTACCGGGCGCCGCGGGAAATTCGGTATCGTCGCACGTCCGTGTCTCGGCACGCGATCCGAATAAACGGTTTCTCGAATTCCCGACGTCGAAAACCCGACGGGAATTCGTTTGATATTTCACCAACTCCATACGTTCTCGTTTGAACGACGACGTCGGCTTCACGTGCGCGAGCATTCGGCCTGGTCGGAAAAGGTCAGACGGCTTCCGCAGAGAAAAAAAATCGGCCGCCGTGCCGATTCGGACGTGCGGAAAGTCGTCTTTCCCGCCAATATTATTGTCGTTGTGTACGAAATACCGTCGCCCGCGTCCGTTTTCGTACACCACTCGGTAACACGCACGCGCGCCTCTATAAAATGCGATTTAATTTCGACTTTTTCTCGGCGTCGCGCGGCGAACTGTGGACGTGGCTGAGCCGATAGAATTATCTACGGAAGTTTAACGAAATCACGACTCGACCGAAACGACGTGAGTCCGCGGGTCGGCCGTGCCGAGTAATCCGACGAAATATCACCGGTGACACCCGAAGAAATAACTGGACAAACTCGAGTTGGGTCCCAGATTTCAAAAACAGCATGAGTTGGGTCCCGGTATACTTTATGTGGTACACGAGTTGGGTCCCGGTATATATTATAGAGTATATTAGTTGGGTCCCGGTATATTTTATGGAGTACATGAGTTGGGACTAGCCTATTTGCGTTACCCAGGAAACACCACGTGGAGGTTGGCTAGAATGATTAATTTTAGAAAATAAAAATATTGTATATTATTTAGTGATAAATATTTGTATTAAAATAAAAATCAAGTAATAAGTATTTGTATTCAAATAAAAATTAGTAATAAATATTTGTACTAAAATAAATATAAGCTAGGGAATAAATTTAAATGACACTTCTTTTGCAAAATTTAACCGCGTCAATTGTCCACTAGTAAAAGAAAGCATCTTTTCTCTTAAACAATTTTCTTTTTCTACGGGTTTTTTTGATTGTGTGGCTGAGCTCCGAAGTGATACATAGATTTCACTCTGAATCCCAAGTGAAATTTCTATTAAAACAAAAATGTTAGTTAGATGGACACTTCTAACCTTAATAATATAATATTAATATATATATTACCGCGGACCCAATTCGAGTATTATAAAATAATACCGCGGACCCAACTCGCATTTTCGCAAATAACTATATCGTGTGAATGTTATCGATCGGCGTGACTACTGCGAGTCCGTGACGTGAGGTGTACGATACGTATTCGACTGGACGTGATGTGCACAATGTGAACACAGAATTGAAAGCGCCAGCACGCGGTTTTGACGTCTAAAAGCTGTACGCGTATTTGCAGTCGCATTGTATCGTGCGCGCGACGCAGGAAGACCAACTTCTGTGTCGGTGCCACGGCGCACTTGACTTTTTATTTATTTATTTTTAAAGATTATAATATACAATCTCTAAATTTTTTTTTTACACTAAGCAATTTTGATAAAATATATTGTACAAGATATTGTGGCGGCGTGAGTGAAGGGGGTGCCCAGTGACACTACTTCAATTAGGAGATTTTATTTATTATTTATTATTTAATATTAAGTTTTTTTTTTTTTTTTTTTTTTTATAGCAGGTCGTGTGGCCAGTTCCGTTTGAGACGACGAGTTGGATTATTTAAGTCATTGTGGAGCGTAAGATTACTGACATGCCATGGATAATTTATTAGAAGGTGGAGGTTTATGGATTGAAAGGCTTGAATTTTACTTTAGTTTGATTTTTTAGTTGTTCCCCAAAGTTGGATACTGTACGTCATCGATAGTCGAAAGATTCGTTTGTAAATGAGAATTTTATTATTAAAAGAAAGATTTGAACGGAATTGTCGTCTAAATTTGTGTAGTTTTTGATTGAGAGATGATCTTTTGTTTTTTATGTGTTTTGCTCAATTTAGTTTCTTATCAAGCACTTGACTTTTAAATCCGTCCACACGCCGCCTCGTGAGTCTCCTCGCGAATCAAATACTGATCCGTTGCACCGTCCGGAGAAGAGAGTGCTCATTTTTTCGATCGTTTTCAACGTTTACATATTTTATCTATACAACGCGCGTGGTCGAGTTCGTTCTTTATAACAATCGTGTGAACGGGTTGAAGATTAAATTGCCGTAAAAGGAAAAAAAAAGAAAAAAAATGTTTACTGCTACTGTGAAGTTGTCGAACAAATAATCACGATGAAATTCCAAAAAATAAATATTGCTAGTAGTTGAGATGTTTCTGAAATGTTTTCGATCATAAAACATTGACAATTATATAATATATAATATATAAATATCATACTTTTATTATGTTTTTCGATTCATTAAACGGTTTTAATTTTTAAACGTGTTTTGTTATTGGAAGTCGACAAACTTGATAGTTGATACAAAACGAACAACGGTTGTTGTAAATTTACTATGCAGAGTGCGCAGTAAAAATTTGACTGAAAACGAAAAACGAATTGCAAAAGTTTCGGGTTCGATATCTTCCACAACATTAAATAATAGTTCGATTTTCAACGATGTGAATTTATTACTTCTTTTGTTGATTTCGTTTAACGACTGCAGTCGTATGGTATTTACGTTCGGAAAAGCGACAGAGCGAACTTATTTGAAAATTCGAGCACTCGCGCGCAAAGGTCGTTATTAAGTGTTGTGTCGGTATGTTTTGTATTTTGATTTGAATCAAAATTGAAAAAAAAAAACAACCGAGAAAAAACAACAATCACGTCCCAGACGTTTCGAACAGACGCAAAACCCAATCGATTTAGCGGAAAAGTTCGCACATTGACGCGGATTCGATACGCGGTGCGAACCGACAATCATCGCGTCGACGCGGCTCCGGCCGACGTATATAGTGGTGTGCAACACACGATTATCGCGTCTAATTGACAATATTATTGTCGTTTTAACGGATCGGTTTTTGATATTTGAACGTGTGTGTGTGTGTGTGTGTGTGTGTGTGTGTGTGTGTGTGTGTGTGTGTGTGTGTGTGTGTGTGTGTGTGGGTGTGTGTGTGTGTGTGACCGCGTTCCGCCAGCCAGTGAATGTAATTTTGGTAGTGAAAAAACAAAAAAAAAAACTTACATCAAGCGCCGAAAAGTACCGGTAAAAGGGGTCTACGTAATCACGAGCTCGGATTACCATTAAAATAATATTTCAAGTAATAAACCCTTTATTTAAATAAGGGTTAAATGTAGTCTATCCCACGCTCAATTCCGATGTTTGTCAAACGTTTAGTTTGAATAATGAATAATATAATAAAATAAAACGCAGTTTTGCATTTAAAAAACTAATTTTATAACTTTATAGAAATGTGAATGCAATTTTTAGTATATAAATCTGTCCATATTTTCTATATGTGTATAATTATCCTTTTAAAATAGCCATAAACTAATAATGTTCTCTATTATCCATAGATATAAATAGCCACGGTTAGGAATGTCTTATTTGATTAATAAATAAAAAAAAAACAAAAAAATCGAATTGAATTCTCACACGATATTTTGGAATCGACTGTTTTTACATCAATTTTTATCATTAAACGTGTATAAAACGTTATTGGCCCCTCCAATCATTATTCAACTTTGAATACAGACAGAAAACATGTTTTTAATTCGTCGATAAGGAATTTTTTCTTTGTTTTAATCAAATGGTCTATCGTTTAAAATCCAATACGCCAATCACCGTTATCTTGCCCGAAGAGCGAAGAATATTCATGGTGTGAAGTGTGTCCGGCTTTTATTACTCGCGTTGCCGTACGTATTCGGGCAGTCACGGGGCAGGGTTAGGTCGGACTAGCGAGGTTAGGTTAGGCTATAGCGCTTGGAACTCGTCACCACGATAAATTATTAATATGGACACCGGACGAGATAATTATTTATTATTTAACGGCCTACCGCCATGGTGACGAGTACACGAGCGCATTAATATATACGTACTCTGAGTGTATTTCGAAGATCTGACACATCATATAACGTTTGTTCTATTCATTGTTTTTATTTTTTTTTTTTTTTTTATCAATTGATTAAAACTATGGTACTAACAATACTCAAATACAATATGAACGTATGAAAAGATTTTTTTTTTTACTTTTGAAATCCAAATTTGAAAATTTTAAATGTTATTCTGTGTTTTAATAGAAAAATCAAAATTACCCTTTCGTAAACTAGATTTTTTAAAAAAACGTTCGATGGTTTAACGTCTTATTAAAGTCACGTAATTTGTTTATAGATAATTGTTTGAATTTATTTCAGACTTTTTCCAAAACGACGTAATTAATAGCACGGTGTGATAACGTAAGATTAAATCAGTGTTTTCGATTAATTTCGAACCGTTAGATTAGACATCGTCGACGAGCAATGTTATTAACATTTTCAATTATGTTTTGAAAATCGTAGTAAACTCACGGCTGCGACGCACGTGACGACGAAGTCTGTCCCATTACACAGTCGCGTTACGGAACTCGTGTGGTTTTCGGTCTCGATTCGCAGTTCCCCCGTGATTTTGTGTGTTCCACCGGATTTGTGTCAAGGGCGTATTTCTGGGGGGGGGCGATGGGGCGACCGCCCCCCCCTGGACCTTTTCAATTTTTTTTTTTACTTTTTTACATTATCTGTATTATATTATAATAATCATTAGAAAAAAATTACGAAATTATTTAAAGTCATAGACTATGATATAGGTGTTTAATATATTGATAGAAGCGCTCGGAATTTACCCAGCTCGTATCTTATCGATTTTATAATGATAGATACTTTTAAATACACGTTATCTGATACTGAACGTTCGATAATTTTTTTTTTTTTTTTGTTAAACACGAAATTGTAATGATATTATTGTAGTACACGAATACGTCTTCACAGTTCACGTAGTACACTAGATGCGTGCAAAATAATAGATAGATTTGCAGAACACAAACGATTCAAAGTATTTGTTTTATAGAATAATAATTTTAATTAGTTTGTGCTTCATTTAAAAAAAAATTTATTTATTTTTAATCCTAAATATTATAGTTAAATTATTTTTGTTTATTTTTTATTCCTCAACATTACAAGTATAAAAGTCGTCCCCCCCTGAAAATAGGGTCAGGGACGCCCTTGATTTGTGTGTCGGCGAAAAGGGCGCGTGTGAACCGTAGTCGAAACAAAAACTATTCTCGCCGCGACACTAGTGTACCTACGTCTACGATGTCCCTACCTCGTATTACACGAACGTACATCACACTCGCACTTATATAATTGTTTTGCCGGAAGAACACATAAAAGATTATAATTCGTTTTGACGATCCTTCTAAGAAAGTTTTACCTAAAATTAGTCTAACTACGCTTTTTCGATTGACTTGTAGTGATTAAAAAAAAAAAAAAAAAAAAAAGAATAGCGTAATTAAAACACAAACATCGATATCACTTGTGAGTTTTGACAAATGATCGATTTTAAATATGTAAATGATTTCGATTTGCACTCAAAAATGTAATGGCGATAACGTCAACGGCTTTATTTCGATAATATTAAAAGTAAATTTATAAGTAAAAGAACGTTCATGAATTAATTATTTATTCAAATAGTTCAAACTGTCTATGGTAAGTATACTGTCGTCAGTTAGCCGATAAAACTCTACGACTTTGACCAAATTTTATAACTTGCGGTTGTCAGTTATTGTATTTATTTTTAAAATCAAAACAGTTGTTATGATAGAAAAACGAATAAGATATGAACTATATCATCTGGTCTATCGTACATTTTTAAAAATAAAGAAAGATTCACTACCATTGCACATTCACATGACTTTCTCTCGAAAAACTAATGAGGTGCCCGAGAATTTCTGAAAAACCAGACGAGGTACTCACGAGTCCCCCCGCGTCCACTCTAATTCGAATACCGGTGTAACCGGGATTATTTACCCCCGTGAAATTTTACCCCCCCGGTAAATTTTCACTAGTGAAATTTTACCTCCCAGTAAATATTCGCTAGTAAAATTTTACCCCCGGTAAATATACACTAGTGATTTTTTACCGGGGGTAAAAATTCACTAGTGGAATTTTACCCCAATGTATTTATAAACCCCGGTAAAATTTCACTAGTGATTATTTACCGGGAGGTAAAATTTCACTAGTAAATATTAACCGGGAGGTAAAATTTCACTAGCGAATATTTACCGGGAGGTAAAATTGCACTAGAGACGATTTTTTTTAGGGGGGGGGGGTATAATTTCCCTAGATATATTTTACTGGGGGTAAAAATTCACTATGGTATAAGATATATATATATATATATATATATATATATATATATATATATATATATATATATATATATATATATATATTGAAATACCAAATAGTTCGTTGATAACTCATCAAGTAAGTTTCAAGTATATTAACAGGCCCAACTTGAGGGGGGGGGTACTTGAGTATTTTCTCCGGGACCTGGGCTTCCTCGAGGACCATGATGAAAAACTTAATTTAATCTAGTAAAATTTTACCTCCCGGTAAATATTCGCTAGTGAAATTTTACCCCCGGTAAATATCCGCTAGTGATTTTTTACTCCCGGTTAATATCCACTAGTGATTTTTTAATCACTAGTGGATATTAACCGATATTAAAATGTCATACCGGTGTGGCCGGGATTATTTACCGCGTGACATTTTACCCCCCCGGTAAATTTTCACTAGTGAAATTTTACCTCCCGGTAAATATTCGCTAGTGAAATTATACCTCCCGGTAAGAATTCGCTAGTGAAATTTTACCGGGGTTTATAAATACACTTGGGTAAAATTCCACTAGTGAATTTTTACCCCCGGTAAAAAATCACTAGTGGATATTTACCGGGGGTAAAATTTCACTAGTGAATAATTACCGGGAGGTAAAATTTCACTAGTGAAAATTTACCAGTAGGTAAAATTTTACTAGATTAAATTAAGTTTTTCATCATGATCCTCGAGGAAGCCCAGGTCCCGGAGAAAATACTCAAGTACCCCCCCTTCTAGTTGGGCTTGTTAATATACTTGAAGCTTACTTGATGAGTTATCAACGAACTAGTTGTGTATTTCAATGTATATATATATATATACCATAAAATAAATAAATAAATAACCATAGTGAATTTTTACCCCCGGTAAAATATATCTAGGGAAATTATCCCCCCCCCCCAATAAATTGTCTCTAGTGCAATTTTACCTCCCGGTAAATATTCGCTAGTGAAATTTTACCTCCCGGTAAATATTTACTAGTGAAATTTTACCCCCGGTTAATATCCACTAGTGATTTTTTACCGGGGGTAAAAATTCACTAGTGGAATTTTACCCCAATGTATTTATAAACCCCGGTAAAATTTCACTAGCGAATATTTACCGTGAGGTAGAATTTCACTAGTGCAAATTTACCGGGGGGGTAAAATTTCACGGGGGTAAATAATCCCGGTTACACCGGTACCGTCGAATTTGTCGGCAATGTGTTTTTTTTTTTTTTTTTTCGACGAAACACCACGCGACGGGCGCGTGTTGGTTTAACTCCACTGGCGCAGGCATTAAACGGCCAAAATAATAAAGGGATCGTTAATATCATTAAACCCGTAGGACTTGACCCTTTCCGACCCACACTTCCTGTTCGTATAATACGTGTAGTGGGATTACAAAAAGTGTACGATACACCTACACACTACATCGTTCGTCACAGGGACGAGTTTGATGTTAAACAACTGCGCGTATTCGTGTTCACAAACGCGTGCGGGTAACCGCGCGGAAACAGATACACGTACATCTGTTACAGGTGACACACGCACGTGCGACAATAAGCGCAAAAAAAAAAACAAAAAATTGGAATTATTTTGTGAAAAAAATACTTTGAGACATTTTGTTTGAATGTGAATTGACCGACGTTTGTACTGTTGATGGTCGAAATTTAAAAACTGTTCACTTTAACTCGCGGGAAACGATAATTCCGTGTTTTTATATTATTATTATTTTTTTTTACTTTACTACCTTTAGAGTATCAAATATTCAAAGGGTACACGTACGAGACAGTCGCGTCGAAACGAAATTAAAAACACAGAAGAAGTGTCGGAATGGCCAACTGTTCCAATCATAAAACGTTGTAAAATAACATGACTAACAATCGTTGCGTTTTTTTCGCTTTGAAGTAATTACGTCGTAGACACGTTTTGCACCGCTGAAACGGTCGGTAGCTTTCGATGTACGTGCGCCATTAGGATAACGATTATTGTTGTGCTGTCATTGATCAAGCGTTCCGAGGATTACGGGACGAGGACGTTATCGCACGAAAAGGAAGCCATTTTGTATATGCGTAAACGCAGGATACGCATACCGTACTTCATACCGACTCCGGGTGTTGTCTTTACGCTATTGTTTAACTCGTCGACGATGGTCGTTGCCGGAATAGGCGAGGAGGGGAGCTAAGAAGGATGTAGCCCGAGACCGCGAAAGAGGAAAAAACACTGCGAGCCATTCAGAGGAGCTCTTTTCTCATACACTCGATTCCAATGCAATATAAGAGTGTAAAAGCTTTAATTAAAAATGCGATTTTAATAGCCAATAAAATGTTTTATTAATTAAGGTTTAAAAAAAAAAAATAAATAAACAAACATTCTAGTCTAGGGCAGGGATGACCAATAACCCATGGCACTTGTGCCCGCGATGGCATGTGAAACAATTTTGAAAAGCTAGTGAAAAATTAAAATATTTATCTTGCATTTTATTTTTAATAATAAACAAAAACATCAAAAAGTCGTGCATTTTTCAATATCATTGAGGTTTTTCAGAAAATTAAATTGTGGATTCGTTAAAAACGCGGATAACAACTGAGCGTACCACAACGTAATAACTAATAATAGTTTAAAATAAATCAGAATATATTGATATATCTACAGATAAATTCCTCGAGATAACTCTAGTTTATAGATTGTTGCGTTATCTAGATATTATAATGTTTATTTCTCTTCGACTTATTCATGTGAGTTATTCTTTTCAAAAAAGGAATTTTAGAATTTCTGTTTTAAGAAATTGACTAAATGATGAATGCAGTGCCGCATAATCGCGGTAAAAATTATTACTTATAAACCAAATAACAAAGAATTGACATCAAGTATTCAAGAAAAAAAATCAATTTAAGAAAATCAATAATCATCATGTTATGTTATTAGGGATTAGGGATTCGAACACTGCATTTTATAAACTATCGTATTTAAAATAAATAGTCTTTTGTTTTAATTCGGAGTGAAACGGAGTATGTATTGGTCTTACAATTATGTGTTATTTTATGTATATTATTACGTTTCCCAGTGTGAATTTTTCAAAAGTTTCTACCTGCAGATCTATAGATAAAAAATGATATCTAGTTTGTACTTAAAAAAGGTAATTTTTCTCTATTCTTGATAGTTTTTCTAAGCGTATAGGAAATATCTGGAAATTGGGTAAAAACAATAAAATTTTGTGTTAACAACATTTTCTTAAAATCGATTTTTGATGTTAAGCCACAGATCAAAAAATCGTAGTAGCTAAATTTTAAAAATTTTCATCAAATATCGATATAATCTTATTATACTCGTAAGTAGATTGAAAAAATTTTGTAAATTTTTGACCATTTTTGGAATCTTTTGAGAACTTTTGAATTATTGAAAACATCTATTTTTTTTTGGAAGTTTTTACCTAATAAAATTTTAAATATAAGATATAAAAACCTGTAAAATAAATATCATCTTATTCATATGCTTAACTGACTGTGCTAAAAACATTTCAAAATTTATTTGTCAGTATTTTTTTTAATTCGTGGCTAATGTTTGAATTTTGACGAAATTATTAATTACTAGTCAAATGGAAAACACACACACACACACACACACACACACACATGCGAGACATTCATACGCATATAATTATTATGTTTTACAATGAGTGTACAGTACATGATATTATACGGGGCGCTATGTACGCGATTGGAGATTTAATTTTTCGCGATATGGCGCTTGGGTTCAATATCGTTTTAATAATAAAAATAATACAATTCTAAAGTCGTAAAAAAATAAATACCGACTACCGTCTGCAGTGCTGCATCGTATAGGTATATAGATACCTATAGATATACTGTAGGTATAGACATACTGTTTACACAAATGTGTGTGTGTATGCGCTTATAAAAGCGTATACAAGGACAATAACACACACACACACACACACACACACACACACACACACACACACACACACACACACACACACACACACACACACATAAAGAACATATCGCCGTCGTGTTATTACTCTGCGAGATACGGGTACTGCGGGGAGCTATTGGATTTTATTATCGGGGTGGTTATTACAGATTTCAGCTAAAGTCGACGACTTCCGCGTGTGTTTTTTATAGGTTTATCGCGTATGTAATATGCGTAGAACATATTACTATTATTATTGTTATTATTCTTCTTTGCGCACGAAATATCATATAGGCTAGCGCAATTTCCCCATCGCCCCGTGCCCGTACACTCGCGGTGTGGTACTCTGATAAGGTTTTCTCCTGTTTTTTTTTTTAACTCGTATCGAAGATTTTTACTCGTGTTCACCTATTTATTACTCGAGGAACTAGGAAGAAAAATAAAGGGAAAAAATGCTTTTTACAACGTTTGTTTATTTATTTATTAATTTTTTTTTTTGCGCGTATTATTATAATATCATTAGCATTATCATCACGTACTATTTGTACTGTTGTCTTCAATATCATGTAGATTTTAATTTCATAGTTTATGTTTATTACCGTAAAATATTTTTGAAATACCAAATCATATTGGATTATACTTTTATCTTTAAGTCAACAGAATTTTAAATGCGACGTCGACAAAAACAAGTCTATAATAATATGTAATGTTTAAATCGCGTAGTATCGGCACATTTTCTCAAAATTTCGATCACGTTAAGATTTGTAAACAATAAATCATTAATTGGTCGATGGTTAGTTAAAATCATATCGTGAAAGCAGTTTCCTGCGTGAAAAACTCCTTTGATTTGATTTCAATTTTCTTCGTTTTAATTTTATTCGATTGTCGCAAATAGGTTTTACAATATATCATTACCCCACTCATCTCGAGTGTATTCCGTACGCTTTGTAATAAACGTATTACAATACGTTGTCGATATGTCATGTCGTTCGTGTGTGGTGTCGGTGTATTTATTTCTAGACTTTTTATACGTTTTTAGACTTTGAGTCTAACCGACTGTACACGGGTTTCACCTCGTGTTAAGTTTTTTACGAATACGTTCCCGAGAGGATTTCGGGCTTGAGCGGGGAGTAGGCGGTTTTTGCATTTATTACCCACGGCGAATAATATCTAAATACGCCTCCGCGTAGGTACGAGTGCCTGACGACCCGGAGAACGTAGGGGTTGACTTTTGTGTTCCGAACCGTGTGCGAGAACGGCACGTGGCAACAAAGTCGACGATGTCTAAAAACTCATTTATGACGTGGCGATTCGCTAATATACCACCCACCCAATTTCAAACTTTCTTTTCATTTAATCTACTTTTTTCTTGAATTAATTAACAATTATGATTTGTAATTTGGTACTGTTGCTATGGGTGATTTACCAAATGATTTGGGTAGTTGTGTTTTATTAACTTTATCGTTGTTTATTAATATTATTAGCATATTAGTATTTATATTATTCAAGACATAGTACATTCAATAGTTATAATGCTACTAGAACAATTTTAAAACAAAATCACTAAATGGCTCCTTGAATGGAGAATTTCGTTAAACGCCAAAAAGTCAGTAGCAATCCTCTTTGGCGACCAGACCTCTTCAGATATGAAACCCCTCCCACTCAACGGCCAGATCGTCCAATGGAGCAACTCAGCCAAATACCCTGGCGTAGCAATAGACGCCAAATTATAATTGGCAAAACACGTCCAAATCACGGTCACTAAAGCTCGTCGAATCCGAGCAGCCTAGGGCTATACCCGATGATAAACAGCCATAATCATATCCCTCTCAGGACAAGAATTCTAATAGCAAAACTCTACATATTACCAATCCTAACCTACGCCGGACCAGCATGGAGCGCCCTCATCTCAAAACACCTCTGGACAAAACTAGAGGCGGTTCAAAACATCACCATTCGCACAATTACAGCTTCACCATGGTTTGTCAAAAACTCCATCCCCCTAAAATCTGCAGGACTTCAAACCATTAAACAAAGAATCATCACAGCTACCCAAAAGCAATTCCTCAAATCATCTACTCTAGATCTCACAAATCCAATCCCTGACTGGAGACGACGTCGACCAACCAGCCTATTAAAATAAGCACACTAACCATCCAACCTCCTACTCTAAGTAATTTGACAGAGTCCTGAAACTTTTGATTGGTGTCTCTAACCCTCCTCCCATGCAATGCAATGCGTAGAATAATTTTAAATTTAAAAAAAATTATTTATTTTTTGTAATATTTATAAAAAAAAAATGTCATATTCTTACATAGTTAAATTTTACACAAACACAAATAAAGAATATTTATTTTTCAAGTTTTACATCATGTTACTGTACTTATCGTATTTCGTAAATCAAAAAAATACAGTCTTGATAATCTATAACTATTCGAAACCTGAAATTTGCAAATCAGTATACCTCTGAGCTTAACTAATTTTAATATTCAACCAATTAAACTAACTACACATTGAGTGTTGAACAAGTTCGGCGCCTCTGTGTGGCAATCAAAACGACGACGGGATAAACACGCGGCGAACGTCTCTCACGAAACACGCGAACAGTAGTGTACTCGTGGCGCACGGGGCCGGTTCGCGACCACGAAAGCCGTAGCATTTCCACAGCATTTCCCGGGCGACGACGGCACGCAGACGCCGCGCGGCCGTGGAGCCAACACACCTCTTCATTAATCCGTGACGCGGCGCTCTTTTCAATTATTTACGATTCAATTAGACGCCCTTTGTGCCATCGATATCAAATTAAAACACGTTGGTGTTTGAAGGATGCGAAATAATTTCTTTAATTTACATTTCGAAACGCCGCGCGCCCCCTTGCTCATTAAACCCCTATTGAATGTTTTGGTGTGCGCGCACGGCAAATAAATGATTCCGTTGCGCCCGCGCGTCACTCTAAAAAAGTCACGTTTATGCGTTTTAAAACCGTGGCCAAATCGATTCGTAAATCGTGTCGATTTAACGTCGTTGCGCCAGATTATTTTGGACGTGGCGGTCGTGGTCGACTTTATTATTTATTTTTATTTTTCCTCGTTTTTGATATCTCGATTATCTAATATAAATTCGTAAATCATTGATTATCACCAAAAAAAATCCTGTTCTTCGCTGTATCTCACTGTATTTTGTACAGACAAGTGATCGTTATTATTTAATTTTAAACTTTATTAAAATTACGTAATACAATACAGCAAGTGTAAAAGTATCCATTTCAGAATTAAAAAATGTTGTTAATTAAAATCGGTAAACAATTGTTTAGCATAAGTGTGTGTGTGTGTGTGTGTGTGTGTGTGTGTGTTCATTAAATTATATTTTTGAATGTGCACTACTTTTTTTAAAACTCACGAGCCGCCACTAACAACGCGTAATCATAATAATAAAAATAATAATGATAATAATAATAATAATAATAATAATAATAACAACATTAACAACGCGATTCATATGAACACGACGGACGCGAAAACGTCACCGGACTATCGCGTGTTAATCACGTCCAATAACGAGCGAATCGCTTCAAAATCGAAAACGAATATTCTCGATCGTCGTTGGCGACGGCATAATATTATGATATTATGTCATTATGCCATTATGTGCTTTACCGTCGGCGAACTCATCTGTAACGGACTCCGAACCCGTACCCATGCATTGTACACGCGCAGGGACAATAATCGATCAGACGAAGAACATAGCCCCCCCCACTCCCCCCATTGTGCAATGATAATAACGATGATAATAATCGCTATTGTTATTTTTTTTTAATTGTTATTATCTCGCGAGCGCTCGGCAAAAAATTATTATTTTTTCATTATACAAGCTACAATGCCCGCATATTTCCCCTGGTATGAATAATTCATGCTATTGTTACTGTTATTCTAAATTATATTTCTTTGGCATTTCGCGAAAGTAACCTAAGTCAATAAGGACATTCTTCCTCGGTGGATAAAAAAAAAAAAAAAAAAAAAAAGCGCATATACGGATGTATGTACATATATATATATATATATATATATATATATATATATATACTTCTTCTCACGACGTAGAGTTATGTAGGAGATGAAAATAATGTACTGACTGCGATCTCGAAAAAAAGTATAATATTTAACTTGTGTTTCGGTAACGTATAACGAAACGACAATACACTTCATTACACGGCATCCACCTAATGAGTACGGGACGTAGGTCAACGAGTATGAATGAACGAGACAGTGTCGAATGCGCGAAAAGAGATCGATATTTTTTTGACTCATAGAAGTGACGACCGAATCAAAAAGAAGTCGACAAAACGGTTTTTGTCACGAAAGAAATTTTACACTCGCGTGTGTCTGTGCAGTACTTATTGGACATTGTTTAATATTTTATCGTTTCCATTATAAATATTCCTAAGCATTTAATTGAATTGGCCAGTGCACCTAGGCCGAGGGGTGTATTGGATTGTGATTTATTTATTGAGAATTTCGATTAAATGCCAGTGTTTCCAATTCCTTAAAGACCTCGGTACCGGTATAAAATGTTAGTTGGAGATTTAGTCGTTAATGGATTCATTTTCGACATGACCTATTGTAGGCGTTAGTGAGGAGTTGCAAAGAAATTTTATTTTTTTCTACAGGTTTTACTCCATTAAACTCCATTATAGTTTTAATATAGGTACGCTCATTTATAGAGCTGACTACGCACTAAAAATTCTGCTTTAATTATTAGTTGGATTTTTTAATTATGTTTGTATGTGTGTGAAACTCCGGTAACAAACAATTGGTGTTTCTACGTACAATGGTCGGTGTTTTTACACGTACAATTAATTTGCAAAATTTCTTACCTGTACTTATAATGTCAGCAAATTGAACAACGAAATGAAAATCGACTCCTCCAAAGAAAAGGGAAGTAAGAATTTTATCATTTTTCACTTTTTGTTGAAATGTGATAGAGGAATATGTTCTGTACCTCCCGCGAAAACGGCAGTAACTTTACTACTCCAAAGAATTATTATGTATCATAATATTAAAATACATATATTTATAATCTCTCGTGATAAAGTTTCCGGCGAAGAAAGACGTAGATACAATCTCTTTTCGTAGGTTTAAATCTCTTTTCTATGCGTAGGTATCTTAAGTTACTTCTGTTTTTAAATCAACATTCCCAGAGATAAAGGAAGTAACTCAATTATTATTTTGAAATACAACAATAATTTATTGTTTATTTTAATTATTGTATTTATAGTGTTTAATGATAGCATGCATAACGATATACATACATAAACTCAATAAACTCGACTGTTTAGTGTCAGACGTCAGTAATAATATTATTAATACAATTAATAATATTAATAATTATTATTATAGTGGTTTTTATAATCAATAATGGCCTACAAAAAAGTAAGTTATACGATTTTATAATACATATTAATATTATTAAAAAATATTTTTTTAATTACTAAGTTATTAGTTATTTTATTTTTAATCATATTTGTTTATAATTATTTGCTTAAGAAAGGTGTACAAAGCATTTTTTTTTTTTTATTTCTTTAATAAGTTATAATAAGTAATAATTTCTTTAATAACATGGTTAATATTATGCCTTTATGATCAGTTTTTCTATTTTTTTTTTTTTTTACTATTATAAACAGTTATCCACTGATAATGTGAATTAGAACATAATGACAATACATTTTTCTACTTTTATAGTTTGGTTTATTATAATATTCTTGTTGCTAAATTAAAATAAAAAAGTTTTATTTGAAAATATTTTATTTTTATAACTTATCTATATTTACCCAAGATTAAGGAAGTAACTCGAGTTACTTCTCCGAATAACTTTTTTCCCCGTGAAAAAAGAAGTACCTAACTTAAGTTTATTTTTCATCATACATTGTACTGTGGAAGTTGAAAAACAAAAAATTATGGTGATAATATTATATTCAATCAAACGACCAAAGTTCATATAAAAATTTGATATGAAACAGTTAAAAACCGATAGTAATTTAAGTTAAACCTTATAATATAGCTCTACTGAAAAATTATAAAATTCGAGTAACTTCCTTTTTCATTGGGGAAGTCGAAATATACGTTCGTTAGTAAATTCCACAATACATGAAACGTTTATGACACTGTGTAATACATCCAATTAATCTATCTAAATCATTTTAATTAAAAATAATGACTTAACACAACGATTTTTTCTACCAATTTAATTAATATTATTTGAACATTTCAGCATTATTAAAACTCATATTTTACTAAACCCTCAATTAATAATTACCCAAATTTCTTAAATCGTTTTTTTTTTTTTTTTTTTTATTAGAATTTCTGTTTGCTATGTACAATAAACAATAAAAATATATAGTATATGTTTTAAATACTGACATGATTAGTTTGAAGAGAAATTTCAACTAAGAGTATTCCTACTGAAATTAATTTACATTTGATTTAGTTCAGTTCAATGAGTTTCATTGATTTTTTTTTCTTTTATTTAAAATTATTCAAAATACGAATTAAATTTGTCGAAACCCACAAATGTCCGAAGCGACTGTAAATGATTTACGAAATTAGGAAATAATTTTTCGGATGTAATGACTCGTCATCGCAATGAAATAAAAAGTGATTTCATACCTCCAGAAACCAAAAACATCACGTCTGTACATGTCCAAAAACGGCGTATTGAACGAACTCAACTGCAGTGCTCGATGCTAGTGCCCTACTTGAGATGTGAAATATGTTCGATCCCCTTTTCGCACGTCACCCGCAATATCTTGTCGTTGGAACGAAACGACAAAAGACTTTCACACCGTCTCTGTGTTCGATTGGATTTTTCAACGAAACGTGTTTACCGTCCGTGTGAATACGTGCAGATAAAAATGTACCAGAGACGATAACGAATATTTTTCATTATCGTTTACGATTTGAAAAAAAACTGTCATTCGCCGTACTCTATTTATAATTTGAAAACACCACAGTGACCATCCAATCGACTATTATACTAATACGCAATAAACGACATCGCTTGAAATTAATTTACGCGCAGTAGTACACGGGCCTCGACGTTTTGTAATCGAGTAATCCGTACGCAGATTAATGCGTAATTCGTACAGAAGCCTATAACGCTCGCATAATTGAAACAAATGTTGCCAACGTAGACACCTAACTATGTCTAGATTGAGTTGTGTACATCGTTATACACCGTTTCCGTTTATCTATTTCACTCAGATGATTTTCTTTCCGGGGCCAAATGTCTCACTCGATAATGCTCTTTTTTCCCCTAGAACTCGTACGAATACAAACAGCTGCAGATGTTGTCGACTCGGTTTTAACGAAATATTCAGATCGACTAATCCATATTGACGTGTACGATATCGATTTCACAATGTCCCTTGAACGATCTTCTCTCTTCGACAAAGTTCGAACAAGCAAACGTCAAATTGTTTTACTGACATTGCATCATGTACAATATAAAAATGTATAATAATATCTTGTTGATTATTATTGCAATGTATTTTGTAATCGGTAAATACTACAGAATATTTGTAATATTGTTCATACGTTTCTATTTAAACGCATCATGTTTACTTTAGAACTTGATAATTTAAAAACGAATACACTTGTTTATTATAAATCGTTTCAGTTCATTTTTTATCAAAATGTTGTATCATTTACATAGTTTTTCAAATCTATTTTGCAAATATAATTACTTTGGACCTATTCAGTATAGTATATAACTTTTTAGGAAAAAGTATTTTTAGACTATTTTTCATTCAAGTGATTCTTGTGTTTTTCAATTTTTTCTAAATATTCATCATATTATATAATAAGATAAAACGTAAAAAGAGAACAACGATTCCCCTCAATTATATATTGTTAATTTAAACGCTTACACTTTTCAAACTATTAATCCAATAATACACAATTCATTATCAAAACTTGGATCTCCAAAAAAAAGTATTTTATGTGATATCATTATGCTATAAATAATAATAATAATGGTAATGACTATTTAAGGAAACAAGAAAATGTAAAAAAAAAATGCATAAATTATTTGTTTGTAAAATTGTCGCGCAACATCCGACCTAAAAATAATCCCTTATTAGTGGGTACAAATGAACATAATTATAATATATGTTTAAACATACGTTTCATTGTTTTTTTATATTTATTAAACGATTTAGTTTTATCTAAATCAATAAAAAATGCAGTTACTTTTTGTAGAACTTTGTAATACGGTAATAACTGTCACGAAAATATTTATCCGAGTACTATTTAACACGGCTGGTCAAAGTAGTGTGAGAAAAAGTGCCGCCATAGTGCGTGCGACAATATTATTCGTAAGAGTAAATTTCAAAACAATTTGAAGTGAATGTGTTGATTCAGGAAGCTCCTTCGAAAACGGTAAGGGTCACGATTTCCATCCTCATCCCTCATTCTCCGAAATACGGTATTGCTATAGAACTGTTTATGGGACGTAGACGTAATACTTTTACACACTGTGTACACCGCACATACTAGATAAGTTACGAAAAACGCATTACCTGCTAAAGAGGACCGATACTTGATTGCGTTTTTGTAACTCGACACGGCTGCTTCGGCGTTGCCTTTGTCCCGCAGTAAATTCCCTCTGAAACAAACGTTCATATATAAATATTTTAATACACACATGCTCGTGTTAATATAATATATATAATAGTATACAAACATATACATAAATTATAATTATTATTATACGCACTGTACTACGGTGGAGTCATGTATACACGAATACGTATTATAGCTTTACATTTTAGCATTATTATATTAAATATATTATTTGGAAACACCGTAAACCATCTCGGCTTTTTGGCAGAATGAACTAGAGCAGTAGCTGTCAAGTTGACAAATTGCCGCTGGAAAAGCTCAAATACACACACACACACATACACACACACACATACACACACACACACACACACACACACACACACACACACACACACACACACACACACACACACACACTGGCTTAAGCTAAATATTGTGTTCTATTAATCATATCGTACAGGACGCACACACGCGCCGCGCTCGCCCACACAAACGTGACGAACAAAATATAAAAACGGAAGGAAATGACGGGGAAACCAGCAAGGTTAGAAAAATTGCATGCTTAGTTACACTAGACACATGTGTACCTACATAACAATTTAAAGTCTCTAGTAAAACTCCTGTGTGTGTGTGTGTGTGTGTGTGTGTGTGTGTGTGTGTGTGTGTGTGTGTGTGAGAGTATTATAATACATAATATCCTTTTATTTAAATTGTTTTTAAACCATCGTCTACGTCTACCTGGACGCAAACAATAAATATCAGTACGAGTTTACACACTTAAAGTCGTGTGCTTTTTTTTCATTTACCTTGGTCCACGCGTTTTAAGTTTTACACACAAAGAGCGTATAAAAAGTTCTGCCATTGAACTCTACACACACACACACACACACACACACACACACACACACACACACACACACACATGCATATACACACACTAGCGCGCGTGCTTAAAAATAAAAATACTAGCCCCGTAAAATGCATATGACATGTAAATACTAAAAACACCTTAATGTATATATTTTGTCGTTTTCCGCAATGAGTGTTGCACGTATACAGTACGGTTATATTAAATATACATTTTATTTATTTACATGCGTTTAATACTTGTAAATAATTCATCATCCATATTCCATTTCGATTTCATTGCAAACCATTAGATTATCACGTTCACGCGTAGGCGTTTCACATTATTTGCACTTCTTTCTTATCCACCATAATATCATGATGAACGTACTTACACGCAATATCAATAAACCTAACTGTTCGTGAAATCAAATGTATTTTTAAATTATATTAGTCTGTAATTTGAATTGCGTATTGTTCCCGTTCCCGTCGTCTACAACGAAAACATTTATCGTAAAAACACTACAAACAGTACTGTTACAAAAGTACAAAAGTTAACAATGTATATGCAATTAGTACTGCAAGTTTTATTGAATAATTTAAAGATATGCTTTTCTTCGCCATGTTTTCGAAGAAACACTAAATAATTTAGAAATATAAAGCTCGAGTTGATTAAAATTTCTCGTTGACGAGCATTTTATGAAAATTAAATACGATTAATAAATTACGATTAAAAGGTCGTAAATCTCGAAACTGAAAAAATTAAAAATAAATAACACAACGTTCTGTTGAAAAATTGTTATTTTACATTGTGGGCACATTACCGTATAGAATAATGTTTTTCATCAAAAATTTAGATTCGTAATTCAGCATGCGTTTTTCTTTTAGATTCTGAACGAAGTGAAGAATGTATTGATTTTACTATGATGTGTGTTTTTTTTTTTTTTTGTTTTTTTTTTTTTTGTTTTTTTTTTTTGTTTTTTTTTTTGTTTTTGTGTCTGTGTACACCATAACTACTCGAAATAATGCTTCAATTTTGAACTTCAGGGTATGTTTTCGGTGGCAAAACGAATATCGGAGGTACCTTAGAGAGGTCACAAGTGAAAATTCCCAAAAGTTTTCAAATGCCACGGGAAAAACAAACAAAAAATGAGGAAAAACCGGTACTTTTTGTGCAAAACCCGTTTTCGACGAAATCGATTTTTTTATTTAGCCGTTACTCAAAAACCAAAAATTGTAGATACTTGAAATTTTCACCAAATGTTTATATTGAAATCATCTATACGTGGTAAAATTTTTGAACACTTTTGACTTTTTTTGAGCTTTTTATAGACAATTTAAATTTTTGACTTTTCTTAGTTTTTTTTTCTGAAAAGTGGATAAAAAAAATTTGGCTGGACAAAAAATCTTGAAAATTTAATATAAAGTTCCTCATAAGAAGTACTTATCGGTATAAAAAAAAAATTCAAAGCGAAATGCACACCTTTTTTTTTATAAGCATAAAAAGTTTAAATTTTTATGAAATATTGAAAAATCGCGAAAATTTGAACTTATTTTTTTCTGAAATGTGGATAAAAAAAATTTGGTTGGCCATAAAACTTTGAAAATTTAGTACAAGGTTCCTCATTAGAAGTACTTATTGCTATTAAAAAAAATCAAAAATCGTGAGTCACAATTTTTTTTTATAAGCATCTAAAGTTCAAACGTTTACGAAATAATTACATGATTGCGTAAAATAATAATTTAGCCTTAAACGATTTTTGATATTTGTTCTTATTCAAAAAGTATAAGTCGAAAAAACTTGAAACTTTCACCAAATGTTTATATTGGAATCATCTATACGTAGTACAATTTTTGTAAACTTTAGACTTTTTTTGAGCTTTTAATAGACAATTGAAATTTTCAACTTTTCTTTGTTTTTTTTTCTAAAATGTGGATAAAAAAAATTTGACTGGACAAAAATTCTTGAAAATTTAATACAAGGTACCTAATATGTCGAACTTATCAGTATAAAAAAAAAATTCAAAGCGTAATGCACAATTTTTTTTATAAGCATAAAAAGTTCATATTTTTACGAAATGTGTAGAAAATCGCGAAAATTTGAAGTTATTTTGCAGTTGAAAATTCATAAAATTTTAAGTATTCAAAACTAAGAATTGTAAATTCGGTACAAAGTTTGAAATACGTTTTCCTTCAATTATCTGTAAAAAAATTTGCACTGGAATAAAATCAAAAATTTTTATGAGTGTTTGAAATTACAATTTTTTCACATAATCGCGTAAAATAACAATTTAGGCATCATTGATTTTTGATATTTGTTCTTATTCAAAAAGTATAGGTCGTAGAAACTTAAAACTTTTACAAAATGTTTAAATAGGCATTTTCTTTACATAGTTGTATTTTCAAAATATTTCGTTTATTTTTTAGCTATTTATAGGCATTTGAATAATTCGATTTTTCTTAGATTTTTTTTTATAAAAGTCGATAACAATTTTTTGGCCCTACCAAATCGCTTGAAAATTTAATAGAAGGTTTTGAATAAGTTGATCTAAGAGTGATTCAAAAATTATTCAAATACATAGGCACAATTTTTTTTTATAAGCAGTTGAAGTTCAAAAATCGACAAAATTTGTCAAAATCACGAATATTTGCAAATTATTTTGTAGTTGAAAATGTATAAAAATTTTTGTATTCAAAGATAAGAAATGAAAATATTATGTAATATCACAGCTGATAAAGATAATTAAATAGATTAAGTTTATTATAATATAATCAGTAGCTGACAGCTGTTCTATACAAAATATTGGTAGATTGTAAACACAAGGTGTATAACGTACCTTTACATGGTTGAATAGAACGTTACTAACTCCCAATTTCCAGTTATTTTAATGTGTGTATCAGTTCCATAAACATGTGGATTTTATATATTATTATTAATTATTAATATTTAAATATACGTAGCCACGGAGCATTCAGCATATATGGACGGCGGGGTCGGGTGGTACCGTCACGATAGTGCATTTAGGCAAATAATATGGTATTTACCTACGCCCTATCTATGCACATCCTGGTTTGTCCAATGCTCACGAGCAGAAGTCACATGAATAGACAAATGTAAATTTAACCCAATCTAGGATATTAAAATAAAATATATATTACAATTTAAGGCTGACATCTTCATCTTCGTTCAGAATCGTTTTTTTTTTTATAATATAAAATAATTCCAAAATCTATCCAATAATGCCTAATCTAGCAATGCATCTCGTGTATCCCACCCAACTACTGTATCCTGTACTTAACTTACAATGATTTATCATTGCATTCAAATGTAAAGTACCATACAACTAAACTATCGTAAACCAGGTGATCCCATGATAGAAAGTGCTATACACTCCTCACCATTATCTTGTCCGAGGAGCGAAGCGACGAAGGACGAACTTCCACCACCATTATCTTATCGGCTTTTTTTCATTTAAATACGATTTTAATACATCGTAATATGATGTTTACACTATCACACACTCACGCATTGTACAATTTAATAACAATCTTCTCGGCAATTTTTAATATTTTGCAGAATCCGAGAAATATTTCCAAATGTCTGAACGCAAATATTTTATATCTGTTCAAGTATGATTATTTCGTTCAGATTACGCAGTTATTTTTCTGTTCGACATCAGTTATTACATTTTAGACAATAATGAACGCATCCTCTGAATCTCAATTTTTTCCTTAACCCTATTTCCCTAACTTAAGGTCCATTAAAAAAAAAAAAAAAAAAAAAAAAAAAAAACATAAATAAATAAATAAAATAAAATGTAAAATATTTCAACACATACGGAGAAGCCTCTTATTTTCTCTCCTTTTCAAAACTTCTCGCTCTCTCTCTCTCTCTTCCCGTACACCCTCCCTCGACCACTGCTGCGTATGTACACAATATATATATATACATACATACATATTATATATTATTACACTTTGATACAGTCGTCTATATATTTTATATTCCCTTATCGCGCCCCTTCTCGCGAACATCCAAAATACTCGCTATACCTACTCAATATGTCCACATCGACTTAATGCGTTTTCATTCCTCGCCTCCGCGCGGGGCAGACGATCGCGCTCGAACGTTCGCTCACCCCTCCCGCGTCACCGCGCCGGGCGCTGATAAATCGCGTTTTCATTCTAATCTCCCGTCGAATTCGCCGTGTGCGCGCGCGATTTTATTGAACGTGACGGCACGCCGGCAGCGGCTTTGTCACTCCCGCGACACCGTCGGCGGCGGCGCATCATCCGTCGGCCGAGAAGACGTCTTCGATCCCGTTCCGCGTAAATGTAAACGTGTGTTTTATTCACGCACGCCATTTTAGCGCAAACGTACTAACGACAAACCGGCCGTCGCCGTCACACTAGTGATGGGCGATTCTTGAAAGTGAATCGATCTTTTGAATCGATTTAAATCGGAATGAAATCCAAAAAAAAAAAAAATCGTTGGCAAAAGAATTGTTGGCAAAAAAATCGATCTTTTTAAAGTTTGATTCAAAGAAAAAAACCCGAATTTGCGACTTTTCCGATTTAAATATGGCGGGTTTCTTTGTTATATTGCGCTGTAGTGTGGTACGAATATACGGTGTGACCGATTGTTCGAAATGTTTAGTTTATATATTCAAAATTGAATGCCTATAACTAAGGTATATCTGATCAGTGCTAGTTCTCCGATGGCTCATTGATTTCGGATGTTATGTATAGGTATATAGAATATATACAAAAAGATCGATTCGAATCGCCCATCACTCGCCATACTGTCCATAACTCTCTAACGCGCTATATGGGTAGTTACATCATCTTGTTGGAACCAGTATTTTGAAATTTCTCATACCAATCTAAGATTGAATATTTCCGCGAAGGAATATTACCTCCAACAGGAACATTGAATAGTCGTCGAAAAATTCGCTGTACGGTTATGTGGATTTACATTCAATAAACGTCTTAAGGGCAAAAACGCGTTGATTCACGGGCCACGTGTCTATGATTAGTGATAAAGTAAAACACCATGAATTTTAATCTGGTGACAAACTGTTTTAACTCATCTACTTTAGTACCTAACCGTAGCACTCTATAAATCGTCAGAACCCAATGCCCCACTTCGTATACACACACATATATATGGATAAATGAAAATACAAACAGAAAAAATACTAATATAACCCTCTGGGAAATGGTGAAGCGTCATACGAAATCGGGCGCGAAAAAAAAAATAGATTTGTGTCCAGCCCGAAAACTTAGTTTATGTTACGAAATGTTTTCGACGACGAAGAGCGTCCGAAATCGTATGCCGTCGATCGAGAGAACGTCGTATTTTTAGATTTAGACGTACGGTGTATGCGATAAGTGGTCGTGATCGCGTTCCGCATAATCGTTTTTCCGTACATGTATCACAAGTGACACAAGTGCACACTCGTTAATACACGCGCACACACACACACACATACTCGATAATCGTACACATACTGTTTATTAACAGTCGTATACACTGTATTAACCATGTAATGATATTGTGCACCTACGCGAATGAGGACAAGGAATGGGGCGCCGGACCGTGTACGCAGTGGCGCTTGTTTAAATGATTTATGGTTTATGGGCAAAACTCGCGCGCCAGCACTCACGCACACACACACACGCACACACACACACACACACACACACACACACACACACACACACACACACACACACACATTACTGTTTATTATTATAACACACATGCGAGTGCCGTAGAGTATAATCTCGTGTTCGGTCACTTATTCCTGCGTGCCACAGGGAACGGGTACGGGTGGGAACGCCGCCGCCGGGCTGGCTGCGTGTGTGAGCGGTTTGTAGGCGGCGGCGGCGGTGTCGGCGTGTATGTTGACCGTCGCAGTTCTAATGCGTATTCATTGCAGTGCATAAAAGAGGACTGGACGCGTGGACCGGAGGGGCGTGGATCGCGTCGGGCGGGGAAGGCTAATGGTGGCGGGCGGGGAGCGGTGGCGATACACACAAAAGACAATTTTAATTACAATGCCGCAGTCGGGGCTGCCGCAGCCATAAAATACAGTCACCCGGTTAGTGCAATGAAAACATAAAATTAGTGGTCGTTAACGTACATACAGCGAAATGACCGGCCTTTAATTATACGGTTCTTCTTTTCCTACCCGGACGCCCCCCGCCGGTACACCTCCCCCTCACCAATCCCGCCACCGCTCGTTTCGTGTTTTTTTCTCCGTTTCTTTTTCCGCCCGGTACGAGGGGGGCCACGGCCGCCGCCACCACTCTAGGATCCGGTCTACTTAACTCCGCTGCTACTGCCGCCACACACACCGCCGCCGCGCATTAAGTCTCCGACCGTTCGCCCGTTGCCGCCTTTTGCGCCAAACACGAAACATTATACTCGAACGACGACAGACTATAGGTGCATGTATATGAATAGAGATTATTTTTGTACACGAGTATAATTTTTACGTTTAATACGGCGAGGGATAAAAATAAAAACAACAACAACAGTAATAATAATAAAGAAAATATTTAAATTACACTGAATGTGTCTGTTGTTAATCGTTCAATTCGTAAACGACAAAATGAACATTTTCCCAGCGTGTTAACGGCGATCGACAAAATGTAACAACATGTTAATCCTTTACCTCGACAGTATTTTTTTTTACGTTTTTGACCTCGAACCGTTTCGTCTGTTTGGGTGAATCATACAGTGTTCTTACAAAGGTTTCCTTTTGGATATATCACCATCTCAAAGGCCCGTCGGGCGCTCGTGTTGCCGAGTTTTCAGCGGCTTAGTCAAGACGATGCAGTCCGACGAGGTTTTAAGTACGAGTTTACTGTTTGATATCAAGTGTCGGCAGACCTTGCAGACTTTTATGCCAGTCAGGTATTCGAATGCACGTATGGTCGACAAACTCGGGCCACATTTACAAATTAAAAAGAGTTCGCGGGCCAGATAAAAATAAAACTATTTTATTCATTAACTTATGTATTATGCGAAAAAATACAGTCTATGACTTAAAATGATAAATGAAATTTATAAAATAAAAACTACAGTTTTTAGTACGATTATAATATGAAAGTATGAACGTAATGTACTGGTAAAATGCTTAATGTGATTTTTGTTGTCGGAGATAGTTGATTAATTTGTCAATTTCCACATTAAAATTACTTGTGCTCGCTCTAAGAACACGGCGGAGATGTTATCCAATCGGTTAGATCTTACCCGTACCAAAAACGCAACGTTCAATTATATATTTTATGCAATATGAAGTTCAATTAAATTTCGTCGTTCTAGAATTTAAAGCGGGCCGCCGGTTGCCGACCACTGGTTTAAACCGTTTGCTGTAATATTATGCGTCGACCGCAGAAAAACCACGCCGTGCGTTTTCGTCGTGTAACACACACTGTACGCCGTACAACGCCGTGCGAACGAGTGGTTTTTCGGGGAATTTATCGAGGGTAAAACGTTTAATTCGTTTACACAGCCGTTCGCTTTCTCACGTATCATTACGGCACAACAGGTGTACCGGCACGTGTGTTATTGCGTGCGCGCGCTTTAAGTATTTACGTCGTGTTTTGCGCGCGTAGAAAGAAAACAACACGGACACGGCCATGACTCGTAACGATCGCAACAGCCGAATTCACACGTCGTCGCGTTACGATTCGGGCGATTCGACGTCGTCGTAACGCCAGAAGAGGAGGGTGTTGTTTTACCGTGCGCTCTGTCGCCGTGTTTAATAAAACGACCTAACGCGCGCTCGCGATCTTCTTCTTCTTTTCTAAAGGCTTAACCTTGTCATAGTTAGAAAATAGATCTCCACTTCTGTCTCTTCAATGCCAGAGTCTTCATATTCGCATATACCCGTTACATCCAGCCATTCCTATCATCTCTCCTATGAATGTCTTCCTCGGTCTTCCTCTTCCTTTGTGTCCATCGATTCTTCCTTCTATTATGTTGGTCACGAAGGGGTTATGTCTCATTATGTGTCCTATAAGTTTTCCGCTTGTTGATCTAATGATGGATAGTAAAACTCTCTTCTCCTCATCTATTCGGAGAATTTCTTCGTTGCTCTTTCTTTCAGTCCAACTAATACGAAGTAATCTTCTCCGGGTCCACATTTCCATCGCTTCGATTTTTTTTTTTTATCTCGTGCTGTTAAGGTCCAGGTTTCACTACCATACAACTCATACACTCCATACGTAGCTCTTGACAAAGTTTTTTCTGGTTTTAAGACTGAGATTCTTGTTCGTAAGTAGCCGTTTTTTTTTTTGTATGAAGGCTCTCTTTGCCATGGCCATTCGGTGTCTTATTTCTACCGAACATCTACTGTCACCACTCGTTAATATGCTTCCTAAATATGTATATTGATGCACTCGATCAATTTCTTTGTTATCCAATATTGTATTTTAACGGTGGGGGCTCTGCTCTCCTTACTTACCACCATGATTTTTGTTTTCCTAATATTGATCTTCATCAAGTATTTACGTCGTGTTTTGCGCGCGTAGAACGAAAATAACACGGACGAGACGAGTGTGTACATGATACGTCATGATATACGGGCCATGACTCGTAACGATCGGAACAGCCGAATTCACACGTCGTCGCGTCACGATTCGGGCGATTCGACGTCGTCGTAACGCCAGAAGAGGGTGTTGTTTTACCGTGCGCTCTGTCGCCGTGTTTAATAAAATGACCTGACGCGCGCTCGCGATCAGCGGGGTAAATTCATTTCGTTCCGAAGACGATGACGTCGTATTACTCTTAAAACGGTCCGCGCACAACCAGACGTCTGCAGTTCCGGAACGCGCGTGTATTGTGCTGCGGATTTTTGGAACGTTATGTATAAATATTTAGTTTGGCGGAATAAACTTTTGATAAACAACTTTGTACGTAACCGATACGGTGGCGAATATGTTGTTTTTGACGCTGGGTTATTTTCCACATGTTTCTTTTGCAGCGCCGCCGGAAAACTTTTACGAAAGTGACGCGTGGCGAACACTTCTGTTTTTGGCCCCTCCGCCCCCGCACCGTCTGTTCTACGCGCTCTGCCCTCCGGCCGTAAAATTATATCACGTCGCCGTCCGATCCGCGTACAGCACACATACGCATAAAATATTATGCCAAAACCGTTCACGCGTGACACACACACACACACACACACACACACACACACACACACACACACACACACACACACACACACACACACACACACACACACACACACACACACACACACATACACACGCATGTCATGCGCATATCTTTTCGTATGATAAACACCTATACATGGAAGTGTGGTCGGGACAGCACGAGACCAGCGTACACACTCAACAGTAACACGGGCGTTTATTACTTACTTCGCACGTGTCGTTTTATTCACAGAATATCGAGTACGTGTCTCGCCATATTGCAGTAAGAGCACAGTAGTTGTTTACGAAACCCCTTATCAACAAGGTTGCGGCCAAGAAGGGGTTATCAGGTTACAATACCCACTCCTCTGCGTATTTGAATAGCAGCCGCCCTCGACGTTTTAAAAATACGGAATGTTTTACCAGATTGAAAAACTTCGTACTCGATAACACCGTATGTTTTAGTTTTCCGAAAGTGGTTTTTGAAGAAACAATATAATATATATATTTTGCGAAATATTACTATTCAATGCGCATGTAAAATACAAAAATGCTTTGTTTGATCAAAAAAATCAGTTTGAAAACGGTAGTGCATTGCTGTATAAGTGAAGCCAATATTCCGGAGAACCGTTCACGACGAGTAAATCAATATGAAATCATAAACGTCTTATAAGAGTTTTCCCGGGTGAGTCTTACATTGGAATCCGGCTGTCCTATTCTCCTGAGAAAATCGTAGCTACCTCGCCTACCTGCACATATTTGCGGCCACAGAAAAATTTACACTGCAATGACGTGATTGCAATACACTATGCATACCGCAGTTATGTGCACGACAATGCAGTGACACCCAATAGTTTTACAACGTTTCCCGTGGATATAGTCTACGTCAGGGGTCGGCAAGTGATTTCTACTGGAGTCCGGAAAACTAAAATAATACGTAAACGGGGTCTGTAGAAAAATAAAATCATTACATTATTCAATAGTTATATTACTAAAATGTTAAAATTATTCGAAGAGTAAACATGTCTTGTGATGTTATATCATGAGAAATCGCATTTCTTGTCTTTGGCTGAAATATCAACTTTGTTCTCTACTTGTTTATAAAAAAAAAAAAAACGTTTTACGAAACGAAGTCTTTTTTAAAAATCACGATGGAATTGAAATAACGTACTTATTAAACTATCAAAGAAAGATACGACGACGGTCCAGATTATTGCCTCCCGCGGTCCGGATATGGACCGCGGTCCGCCAGTTGCCGACCGTTGGTCTACGTATTCGATACTCGCATAGTCGTATATACTTGTATGTATGTGTTATAATTATTTTTTCGTCGTTCACGTCGCCCGACATTGTCCCACAGTGTACGAGTGGACTAATATTATATATTATGTGTCTATACCGTTCGCCATTATGCCCCCCCCCCCGCGGGTAGTCGGTGCACTCGAATTTCACGTTGCAGCACCACTTGAACGCGGCCGCCTCCTCGTGTTCGAATGGAAAATAAAAAGCCCCGCGGCATGTTGTGCGCGAAAAACGTTTTTCGTGTAAGAGGCATTGTACAATTAATACAATAAAGTCACTCCGCAGAACGAATTGATTTCGAAGTAAATTGCATTTCGTATTTTCATGTTCACGTAATATGGGTACTCAACAAATAGTTTTATCGAAGCTCGTACGCGTGTGCGCGCGTGTTTAACGAGCAAAGTACTTATCGTGTTTTCATATCGTATATTATAATGTGTACGCTAAACTTTTTTGAAAAACTAACGAGGTTAAACTTCAAGAGACATTGAAACCTTGACAGATGGTCGATGACGTGAATACGATAACATAATTTTATAACATGTGCTCGTGTGGAACGTAAATTGAAAAAAGTTTTGAGTGCGTTTCGCGTAATCATCCGGTGTAGACTGTACGACGTGTAAATTAACACGACCTGTAAGGGTTGCGATTCCAAACGGAAATGAGCGACAGAAACCGTTGAAAAAAATATACCGGCGAAATAATAAATGAAAAGAATTTCGGAAACGACGAATAATAATATCTGCTGAATAATCATTCCTCGCGAGCGATCGATCGAGTCCGCGCGTACGTTGTGTAACATCAGAGCAACGTACAAAACGAGACAGTATGTTTATTTCTCGACGTCGCGTCGAATGAAATCGTTTTGGAATTGCGTCACGTTTGTGAAGTGCGCGCGGCGTACCTTCGTCCCCGGTCGGATAAATTGGAATTTCAGATTTTTCGGGTCACGTCATGTCGGTGATGGGGTGTCGTCGGCTTGTGACCAGAGTCGTGCTGATTAAGACGCGCGAAATCGGTGACATCAGTGGTTCTCGAATGACTGTGTATAATAAATTTCACTCGACGCAATATATTTTCCAAGACGTCTGCTAACCCTCTTCCTCCTCACTCGCCCGGCCCGACGTCCGACACATCCTCCGGGAGAATCTCTTTAATACATCGAATAACGCATATCGTGTATGCACTGTTGCACGCGTGTGTGTGTTCGTGTGTGCGTGCGTGCGTGCGTATATATGTGTGTGTTTGTGTGTGTGTGTGTGTGTGTGTGTGTGTGTGTGTGTGTGTGTGTGTGTGTGTGTGTGTGTGTGTGTGTGTGTGTGTGTGTGTGTGTGTGTGTGTATTATATTTATACCTATACGGATTCGCGTGTGTGTACAAATAAATAATATATATATATTATGTACATTTATATACATCTTTGACGTATGCATATTATTTTCGTGTATGTATATGCATGTAATATATCACGTACTCGGTGGATATAAAGAAAAACGCTCCGTAACGTTAGGATTTGAACGATGGCCGCGGGCATAAATTCTCCACGGCGAAACACAAAACACACGACATAATTGTTTTGACTCTAAGTCGAACGTTTGAAATACACACCTGTAAATCTGTACCTGAAACCTCCGACGATAAAGCGTCGCGTTGCTGTCTCTCAGCGTTAATACGTACTCGCCACGTACACCGAGCTGACGCGGTGATAATATCGACGTATGATTTATTTTTTTATTTTTTTCCACGGGAGTCGTCGTTGACGTACGCTATTGTACCACGCCGCCGTCGAAACACGTAAGCCGACGCGTCGATTCGCTCAAAACAAGCGACACACACACACAACTCTCCCAAACGCGATACGATCTCGTTTTTCCCCTCCCCCTGTCCCCGTCGATCGACCACCGACCACCGCATATTTTCTACTCTTCCGTGGAAATATTGACAGAAACCTTCCGCACGGATAGTCTCATCTCCGTTTTGTTCACTCCGCCCCTCATTCGACCGTCGCTTTCGTGCTCGTGCACGCAAGCACGCACGCACGCACACGTATCCCGCGTTCAACCCCTAAATCACCTCCCACCACTCTTTTCGTCGTTCTACCCACCACGATATAATATCCCCCTGTGTACGACCGGGTTGCAAGATGTCAAGAGGGGCAAAGGGTGTGCATGTATATATGTATATATATATATATATATATATATATATATATATATATATATTATATAGATGTACATACAAATATATATATACACGGGTACCCCATTTTGGTTGGAATTTACATCAGAATACCCTCGTGCAGCATCAGAACATACCACCACAGTCGCCGCCGGACACGTATCGAATAATAATAAATATATATGTGGCCGGGCCGAGCAAGCCGCGTCGCGTTACTACGGCGCACGCGTCGCGTGCGGGTCTGTGTGTATAAACATAAATTGCGCATGTGTGTGTGTGTGTGTGTGTGTGTGTGTGTGTGTGTGTGTGTGTGTGTGTGTGTGTACTGTTGTACACTGCTATCTACTATCGTGAAACGGCTCAGACTTTGGCAAAAGCGATCTCTGGAGAGACGGCAAAGGGGGATCGAAGAAGCCTGTGGACCAAAATCCCATACACAAACTGCGCCGACACTGTAATTTAACATCGGTGACCCATGAACATATAATATATACCACTCACTCACTTACGCATACACACAACGCACACGGTCCTTTTTTCATTTTGTCGTTCGCGATAAACATTTCTTTACGCGTGAATATCAAACGACGTACGCTGTGTATACGTCTTTACCGGAGGGAAGAAGAATAAACTCCGGGATTCAACTCTCTCTCTCTCGTCCGAAATATTATGGGCTAGAATTTTACTCTGGACACGTATATTTATAAGTTATACATATTATGACTCGTCCGTTTTACCACGGGCTCGATGGTTTTTGTGCGTGTCCCGATTGTAATATTAAATACGTCGTGATTAAATACTCGTAAATGATCGATTAAATAGATAAAATTAGAATATACTAAAAGTTAATTTAGAAAATTATCTTTCCGACATAAATAAATATCGTTCTCGATTTATCGTGACGTAATAAATTATTATTATACGTACACAACAAGTACGTATATACAGTTCATCGATCGCGATTGTATCAATAACGATAATATTATAAACGTCAAATAATTTTATTTATTGTGCTATGAATTCAGTTATTTTAAATTTTGAGTGGAACAATAGAGAGCTATTCATTTTACAATAACGTCGTTTTATTTTCACATAAATCATGTCGAGGGCAGTAAATTGGCTCGAAAAGTTTCCGTGTATCGCTATCAATCGATCGGAAATCTCACAGAGATTTCATTTCGCAAAAACCGTTTTCGATTTTACCAGTAGTGAATAAAATCGCGAGGAAACACGAACATATTAGCGACGAAGAACAAATATTAGAATATTTCAACCTTTAGACGAACATAAGTCTCTGATCAAAGTCACTTTTAGAAGGCAGCGATTCATCATACGTTTTGAATAATATGAATAATGCACCACTCGGTTTCGTGTCAATATTACATTCTGCGTTATTTTATACTTAACCATTTAATTGTTTGTTCTTCTGTCCGGGGGAATTATCTTTGGCTTTCATCAAAAATTCTATTGCATTAAGAATAAATAATATGATTCCATAACAGAATGGAGTTTTCAGATTTTCGACACATTCGATTAAAAGCGTATTCAGTATTTTATTTCTTTGACGCTATTGATCTATCAGCACACGACGACTTTACTACGAAACTGAATTTATTCACTTTATTTCGAAAAAATTCTAATATTCGTATTTCATCCGACGTTCAAGAATATTCAATGAAAACTCACGAGAAAATCATATATAACCGTGGAAACTTTTTTCCCGTATCAAAGAACGTAATATGTTTTGATGAAATTTTCTATCCAGTCGTGTCAATTTAAAGTTGAACGGTACATATGTTTTTTCATAGTTCGTGCCATTTGAAAATGTATTGTTCTTTCTTTCGCGTCTTACAGTTTGTTCACAACTGCTCTTGGCAAAGTATACGGCGAAACAAAACAAAAAAAAAACCGTAGCGTATTATAATATCGTTCGACGAACGGAACACAAGGCCGTTGGCGATATAAGAATCGCTAGACGCTGCAGAGTGGGCATATAATCTGGTGCTCTCATTGGCCGATCTATCGTTATCAATTATCATAACAATCTATTATCAGGAGCTTTTTTCAAAATTTAAAATTGATTTTATTATTCACACAAATGATTTCATTATTCAAGTTATTTCCCATTTGAATATACGAAAATGAACGACCCAGAAATAAACGAATTTATGAATTATTCTTATAATATATTAAATGTTAGTGTTAATTATGTAAAAATACAATTAAAATGCAATTTCTTATAATTCACCTTGCAATTTCAATGATATTTTTTTAACTATTTTTTTTTGTTTCTGAATGAACAAGAACATGCACTAAGTTTCGTTGAGTATTCAAAAAAAAAATTATAAATTAAGTGTTAATGTTTAATAGTAACTATGTATTGGAATGCTATCAAAGTTAAATTTGTCAGTACCTACCTTCGAACATTTCCAAGGTGACACATGGTATTTCAACTAAATTTCCATCTATTAACCTATTTTCTATTGTACCACATCAATGGTTATAGCGTTGGATTTTCATTTTTATTACTTTATTTTCATTAAATTTACATATTTTATTAAACCTCATTCTATTATTTATACATTAAAAATTATATTTACTCAGTTCATTTATTAATATAACGACAATGTACGTATCATCTATCATCTACGATCGGCCAATGAGAGCACCAGATTGTATGCCCGCTCTGCAGCGTCTAGCGATTCTTATATCACAGACCGTTGTGCACTGTTCGACGTATCACCGGCGGCAATAGGCACAAACGTCGGGTCTAAAACGAGACGCGGAACAATCGTTCGGTTCTATCATCTATGTATCTGTCGGTTTGGAGCTCGACTCGTCCGCGTTTTAAATGGCCGGAGAAAACCCGAAACGGCGGCGTCGGTTCGTGTTCGGAGCCAGGAGGTCGGTTGGACCCGGCGCGGCAGGGCTCGATATGGACCGGAACACAGTTCCGGTTCACGACAAAAATTTTGTAAGGGTTCCGGTTCGTAAAAAATATACGTTTACCGTTCCGGTTCAAAGAAATTTTTACTGTATCTACCATATTTTGGTAAAATTTAAACATTTTCCAGAATCGTTCATCGTAAAATATTTAATAAAGGACGAACGACCGCGGCGCATAAATAAATTTAGTGTTTATCTATTCGATAACCGCCATCCGCCGGGAGTGTAATTTTATTTAGCTATATGTTTTACACAATACGTATGTGTATTTTTAACGTATATTTAACATTTAAAATTTTTAATTTAAGACATACTATTTACACGTGTCTGCAATTTCGTACATAGTACGTTCTCGCAAGTCATCCGGAAATTCTTTATCAATCGTAAAAGTTTTTGATTTTTCTGAGTGGCAGCTACCCGTGATCAAATATTCCGGATACCGTTCGGTTTCGTTTTAGCTGCATTATAACTTGTAATAATAAAAATTACTGTAAAACAAAATTGTATTGACGCTGTACATTTCGAGTTGTAAATGTGTAAAAGTTTATAAAAAGTTCTTTAAACATTTTATATTTTTATTTCAGATCATATAATATACGTATTTATAGGTACAAATACATTTAAATTTTAGAAGGGCTGAATATTTAAATTGTTTTACAAAATAGTAGGTACAACTTTTGTATTGAAAAAGTTAGTATTCCAGGAAGGGAAGAATATAATTTTGGTGGGGTAAAGCCCCTAATTCTATGGTATGTACGACAAAAAAAGAAAAAAAAAGCGTTCCGGTTCAGAAAATTTTTCATTTCGAGCACTGCGGCCGGCGGGCGGTCCTCCGGATTAGTCGTCCCTTCTCGTACGCAGGTACGCGATGACTCGGGCCACGTGTCGTCGATGCGCGTCGACGTCGAGTACGTCGTTGATCCGACGAAAAAGGGACGACCGCGAAAAGACGTCGGAATCATCGACGGCAGGGCGTCGACAAACGACGTCCGGGCGCGCGTATGCGTACACGTGTCCGTGTTGATGTACGCACACGTGTCGTGACGTCGTTATAGGTACACTCCGGAGATTTCGCGTCGTCGGGCCGGGAATCAATTGCCTCGCGAGAAATTAATCACGTGGATATTATTCGGTCGCACGTGCGAATCGTAGTGGCGGGCTGCTCGCGTGTAGTAGCGCATGTCGGCCTGGCCGGTTGACGTACAATAATGATAACGATAATAATTATAATAATAATGATAATAATAATAATAATAATAATAATAATAATAATAATAATAATAATAATAATAATAATAATAATAATAATAATAATAATAATAATAATAATAATAATAATAATAATAATAATAATAATGATAATACTAGCTGCCCGGTGAGATACAGGTGAATCGTAGAGTATTTTAATTGTGAAGTATTAAAATGCGATAATCGTTAAAAAAAAACCAAGTGACTATGGAGAGACTTAAAAAAAAAATTGTGTACAATAATTTAAGAAAATCACTTGGTTTATGGGATACTGGTGGTGGCAGACTGAGATTGTAATCAATTTTATATTGATGATACGGTATCGGATTCGTGGGAGATGCCGCCTATGGCGGCAAATGGCGTTCGCTGTCTAGCAGACACTCATCACTTTATCTGTTTGAAATTTGTGTTTGTTAGAAAATGTAATATTTAATGTAGATTGTAATAATAAGTTCTTTTAAATATGACTCATCACCTAGGCTAATAAAATTTATTTACCAAAATACACACAAAAATATAGTTACAAAAAAAATATTTATTGAAATCAGTGATTTGAAATCAGGGCTAAGATTTGTATGCAATACAAAATTGTAATATATTATGCATTTTATTTTCAAAAATATGCAAAAACGTGTATTTTAATTTTCATGAAGTGTTAAATGCTGGTTTTTTAGTTCAATTATGACTTGAGATAAAAACAAATATTACTTTTAATACTAATAATAATATACGCAACGCGGTCGACCCCTTCTTCGCGCGCGGACTCGATTTAAACCAACGCGACGCATTGAACACGCCACTAGTGTCTCGAACACACGACGGACGCCACTCCGCGACGTAGGATCGAGTCGGCGTTATTCATCGACGTGATTTTTTTAAGTTTTTTTTCTCTTTTCTCAAACGGTAACCACTGACCACCGTTCGTAACATTGTATTAAATTATTTTTAAATTCGCGTTCTTAGATCAATAAACGTTTTATATTCAGAACGGCGCAAAATGTGTAAATTGTTGATACCATTTAATAAGGAAATCAAATCATTTTTATTTCAAAAGAATGACATTTCAAATATACGCGTTAAACAAAGTCAAAAAAGGGATGAGAATTCCGAAAGAATTCACTCAGCACACGAACGATTCATACGGTATGATACTATTGTCATGTTAATTTTTCTGATCAACACGTTTATCTCTGATTTCATATCGGCATTCGGTAGCAAAACAGTCGGCAATAATATTCCACGATAAATAAATCGTTTCGAAAACCAAAACAAACAGCGTGTACAATCGAGTATAAAGTTTTATTTTTTTTTTCAGTCGAGAAAAACAAATTCGTTCCAAAACCGTATAGGCTATTCATGGACTCGCGAGTAAGGGCACTCGTAACCCGGTACGCGCACCCCTCGGCCTCGTCGCCGGTATCGATCACTCGCGGATCGCAATGCCGGTGAAATTGAAGTACCGTAATGATATTCCGCGTACACTCGACGTGTTTGCACAGGGAACACGGTAAAAACGATATACCGGGAACGACAATAGCAATAATAATAATAATAATAATAATAATAATAACAATAATTATTGTTGTTGTTATTATTATTTTCCGTACGTCGGTGTAAAACGACGCCGTTTCGCCGGCACGGTAAATAACGCCCAATCGATACGTCGACGCGTCAATTATAGGTCTCCGCCGTGCACACAAACGAATAATGGTCCGTTCATAATGCAGTAATAGGTGTTTACGTGTTTACTCTGGGTTCGAGGCACGCGTTTTCCGCAAGCGGCATAAAAACCGGAATAGTAATAACGATGGTAATAATAATACGTAATAACGCGATTGTTAAAAATACGATTTACGAACGCTCGCCGAACGGTGAAACTCCTATAGTCCGCGCGGTCGATTGCGTCGCTCCTCGTTGGCTAAAGCTGGGCGCACACTGAAAGAGCAAAACTGCTCCGAGCTGCTCGGAACATTTTATTCTAAACAGCTCGGAACGAATTCCATTCACTCTGACAAAACAGAACAGAACAAGACAATAATTCTGGATTAATTTTCGTGACACCAGTTTTGACCTAACACCAGTTGTCAAGATGAGTACCACTTATGTGACAGTTTTTATTAAACACTGAAAGTACTAATGATAAAAAACGCAAAATTTGGATGCATGAAATAAACAAAAAAAGGTTAGAAAATAACATGATTTTAAATTAATATAATATAATTTTTTATCGAAATTAAAAAGATTAAAATAAAATAATGATGTAATAAGAAGAATAAAATAACGCGTTCACATGGTGTTTGGTGATGTAATCATGAACTTGAATTCGTAAAATAAACCAGTGACTTTAATTTTCGTAAGTATTTTGATCGGACCAAAAATAGAACCGGACCGATCACGAGCGATCGTGTTTTGTTCTATCTTGCCGTGTTTCGATGTTGACTGATTAGTGTGCGCGCGTTAATTGTTTTACACACGTTCCAATTATTGTGTTCAAACAGCTCCGGGCTGACCAGAGCAGCTCGGAGTCAGTTTTTCTCTTTCGGTGTGCGCCCGGCCTAATGTCATGAGGCCACACAGAAAGCTATGCTACGTGTACTTAAGGTGACCGTACGTCCCGTTTTGAACGGGACAGTCCCGTTTTTTGAATCTCTGTCCCGTTGTCCCCTGGGAAATCTTCGGGACGCTAAAATGTCCCGTTTTCAAAAAGTAGACAAAAAAATAATGAAAATAATTGTTCTTTGACGAAATATCGTTTTTAGAAAAATATACAAGTATTTATAATTGTTTAATTATTACACGAAAACATTTTGTTTATAATAAGTTAATTTAGTTTTTTTGTCCTTCAAAAACATTAAAAGTACCACAGAAATTTGCTAGTAATATTATTAAATTAAAAATATTTGTTTTTAACAAATAATTACGACTTTTTTTTTCTTGTCCCGTTTTGATTAAAAAAATATATGGTCACTTTACGTATACTATGTATGCTTTGTACGCTACGTTCGCTATACGCCGAGGCCACACACAACGCGCTATGTATACTACGTGTGATATTTACTACTATAGTCAGTAGTGAGTAGTCACACCGGACACCAGAGACGAGGTATCTGCGTACTTCCTCTATTAGCTGCTTTAGTAGTAACGTCATTTCGAAGAATAACGTAGCGCTTACGAAAATTAATAAAATATGAATATTTTTCGAAAAACCTTAAACTTAAAAACTGAGTTTTACTTATAAAGCCATGATTCATGAAATTTTTATTGAAAATAATAGGTACAGTAGCACAATATTGTTGATGCGACTTGGATCGCGAGAATGAGCGAGTCCACGTGAAACTCGTCGCGTACGACGGTTTCATGTTTTTTTTTTTTTTAGTCGCGTCGCGTCAATCGCGTCGCGCTAGTGCGAGGACTGCTATACACGCGTGCACGTTTTAAAACGATTTGCTTTTTTTCGTCTCTTTCCCCCCTCCCCCCCAATCGAGTAATAACGCCGAGCCTCGCCGACGTCACACTTGTCGCGCACGACACGCGTCTTTTATTCGCCCGTGTCCCGAGTCGGCCGACGTGAAATTCCGGCAGATCTCATGCGATAAACTCCTAGGGAACGCTCGTCGGAGGATTTCCGGGAAAATCCTCGTCGAATCGATTCTCGACCCACCTATACCTCCCGCCGCGCCAGCGCCTCCCGAGGGCGATCCGACACGCGAAACGACGAAAAAACGAGAAACGCAAAAACAGAAAAAAGTTTCCGATCGTTTTTTTCTCCGGAAATACTACGTGTGCTCGGCGCGGACGAAAGCGAAAAAAGTCTTTGTTCTCTTATTGTGTTCGTAATGCCTTTTTCGTTACGCCGGTAGCACCTGCGTGTTTCACGTTCGGAACATTATGTTTCGCGTCAGATTCGTTTTCACGGCACAGATGCGCCGGGAATACAATCCTCCGCTACATATTCGACTTCGTTATGACGTGTTACACGCTCATTACTTTTTAGACTAACAGCAATAATAATCTTAATGCCAATCGTTTTCCATTTGTACGGTCAGTATCGATCAGTTTGTGACAGTTCGTGCGCAAATTAACGCGCGAATTCGAACAGTTGAAGTATTGTTATGAAAAAAAAATAAAAATGTCTATTTTTTCATTGAACTATTTCGCGGCTAGGTCGGAACACAAGGCACAAAAAAAATACGTACAGGTTTGTGATGAATACTACACGTATCGAAAGCTACCGATGTATTAATCAGAGCAGCACACGATGATAGGTAGTAAATTCGTAATTTCTACCAAAAACATACTTTCGCACTTCCGAAAATTCTACTGTAAATAAATAATTATCTCCGAACAAAACGAATGGTACCGGTAGAAAATTTGTGATATTTTCTACGTGTTACAGGAGAAATACTTCCGAAAAGTTATTTCCGGTCAGTGATAAATACGTTTGAATAAAACCAAAATTAACAATTTTTCAAAATTGAATTAAACATATTTTAATTTGAAAAAATAAATAAACGTTCAGGTAGCATGTAGAAGATAATTTTGTCTTTCATTTGATAGTATCAGTTTTGTTCTAGGATGTTTGATGCGGTTGTATACTATAAGAATTGCGACGTAATGTTTTTGTACAGGATTTTGTAACTGTTGCGCTTTCTTAAGAACTTCTTACTAATAATAATAATAAATTGCTAAGAGAATTTTTTCGATGCGTCCAAAATTTTCAATGGTTGAACAGCTAAAAAAAAATTCGTATATATATTTATATATATATATTTATATATATATAAAAATATATATATATATATATATATATATATATATTTATATATATATATATATATATCTATATATATATGCCAGCAATTATACCAACAAGCATAAATAAAAATCATCGACCTTTAAGATTCGTCGATGTCCATTCGAACACAAGTATTTATATATTCGAGCGATAAAATAACCTAGAAATCGCAAAAGAATGTAGAAATAGGTGTTCCAAAAAAACTCATGGAGAGTATGTAGACATTTTACAACGATATGGTTTACGAGCATGTTAGAATTTTTCATTAACCAAACTTCTCTAACTAAACTGTTTGAATTTTTCTCCAATCACGTCGTAAAAACGATTTTTGTTTTTAGTTCTTCAGTTAAAGTTCTTCGGATAAATGCATTGATCCCACGAAATCGGTATTATCTCTTAGCGATAGTTTAACACGAAAAACAATATCGATTTTTGAAAACCTCCTCGATAGCTATCCAAGCATACGAGTACTGTTTGAAAATATTTAACGTTTTTAACGAATAATAAACGGTCAGTAAAAGTATAACGATGATAATAATAGTGATAGTAACAAAATAAATCGTGTAAGCACTATTTTCATCGTAATGACATCTATTAATCGGACCGGGGAGGGGGATGGGTCCAGACCACAAAACCACCCCCGATAGGCCGTGTGCGTATGTCGCGGCGCGTGTCTGAATAACGTTTACGCCACGAGTACGAGTTTCGGTCGTCTGGGTGGTGCGACAAACGTCTCGTCTGGTCGCCGACTATTATTATTATTATTATTATTATTATTATTATTATTATTATTATACACGTAGTACGCGTTTATTACGTAGACGCCGACGTCGACGGGCCGTAAAGGAGAAATAGTAATGACGACAATAATCATAAAGAATCGACGACCCGCCCGTCCTGGCCCGGGTTGTGCGCCCCCTCGCCGGGTCTTCTACACCCCTCACCCAGCGACTCCCGTCATCGTCACGTCTCGGACTCTGCGCTCGCGAAAATCCCCTATCCCTAATAACAATCGTCGCATCTTCGTCGTCGTCGTCGTCGTCGTCGCCAGACCGATCCAGAACGTGATCCTACCCGCTCGCGTACGCGCGAGACGTACACACGTACACGACATCACGGACGTGTTAACGTGACCGTGGTCGCGGTACCCTCGGTGTGCCGTTCATTATTAATGGAACCGCGTCCGGGTCAGTGTTTATCGCTCTCGCATCTCCGTCACCGTGGACCGTTTGGCGGGGATGTTATTATTATTATTATTATCATTATTATTACTGCTGCTGCTGTACACTTCTATTACCACGGCGTACCGGTGGGTTGTTTATACACACACACACACACACACACACACACACATATATATTTATATATTTATGAGTAAACCAGGAAATTGGAATGATGACATTACTCGACTAACACTGTAATAATAATAATAATAATAATAATAGGAAACTCGGCTGTCCAAGACTAAAATGCAGTGATTGCCTTTGAGACAGACTTCTACAGGAGAGCCAGTTTATCAAAACATTGATAGCTCGCCGTCTGGTGAAAAACTTGTGCACGCACATATTATCGGTAAACCGTTAAACAATAATACGAACCCAAAGATAATAATAAAACGATTTCGTTTAACGTTACGAAATACCAACGAGACTATAAAAATGGCGACTCTGATAAAGATGGTAGTTTCCGTGTTTTAGTTTTGGACAGCCGCACTAATAGTGCTAGTTATGTCCAGTGTTGGGAATAGATAACTAATAATTTATCTAGATAAAGATAAATATGATTATAAACATTTTTATCTAGATACAGATAAAGATAATTATAATACATTTCATCTAGATAAAGATAAAAATTAGTACATTTTTATCTAGATAAATTTGAGATAATTTCATGTTTAATTTTGAAAATATTCAGGATCTACATCCTGCAGGTATAAGGTCAAAAAATAAAAATACATAATTTAAAACATTTAAAAATACATGTACTTTTTTCAATAAACTTCATAAAAGATGACAAATCATTCTCTGATTTAAAATTAAAATAATAATACATTTTTGCATTTTTTAACAAATTGTTGCGTATGGATACTTCACTTTCATGGTAGTACATATTATAATCTCCTTTCCTGGGCCTCCACACGAGTTTTTCTCAGTAATATTTTCGATTAATTAAAAAAAAAAAAAAATGATACTAAAATAATATATTTTAAATTTCCCTTTTTTTCAGGCCATTTAAATAAATTACCTATCTAAATAGGTACTCATAGATAACTAAAATTTTATCTAGATAAGATAAAAGATAAATAATTGCTATCTAGATAACTTATCTAGATATTTCCCAACACTGGTTATGTCTGGTTTTCCGAAGAACCGTTGGTTACTGGAACAAACCGTACATTAGCTGTAGGAGCTACTCCGAGCCGCAGAGGGCCGGAAGCTGCACCTAGCCGTGGTCGGAGCCTCCGTCGTCGAACATGACGCATCTGCACCGGTCTGTCGGTGTTTCGGGCGGACGGTTTTGATGGTCACCCACGAGTCAGAGTAGTAAGGCGTGCATGTTTAATATGAGACGTTCTCGGGGATCTCGGGGTGCTCCCGTGGTTGCAAACTCCAACTGGTTCAGGCGTTGATACCAAACATCCAGCGGAAAATACGCCGGCAACACTCGACTAAGGGAACGGTCAAAGAATTCATGGCTGTTTTTTTTTTTTTTTGACGACGACTACTTATCATCGCAAGACGTATTTTCAGATGGATATTCACGCCAAGTGTCAACGTGATCTAATAGCCCGAATCGTGGAGCCAAGAGGAACCACTGTAACGAATGGAGGCTGGTGTCTTTGGAACCCCAAGACTGCAAAACTGACAGCAATGTGTTCGCCTGTTCGTAAAATTTTTCCAAAGACCCTCTTTATTCTAACGACTAACTGTTACAAAACGTCAATGACGATTATAACCGATCTATTCATGATCCTATTGACGATCGGTCAAGTCGGCATTTCGATCCTACGGCGGCGTGAGATATGTATTCATGAAAATAGAAATTTTCTTGTCGCAAAATCGGTTTTAAAACTTTTGTTTTGTTCGATGAAAATAATAGGATGGTTCTTCTTTCAACTTTACCGTTTTCAATTACAAAAATTATTTTATTTTTGGATTAATAAATACTAATTTGAATTTTAATATTTCGCGTGGAATAAGAAAACGTTAAGTATCTATTAAAAAAAAAAAAAAAAAAATGCGAAGTATAAACTCTTTAATTTGTTTTTCTAGAAAAGTATGAATCCATAACACAAAAACATTTTTGCTACCGAGAACAAAGACTACATGCGCACATAAATTCGGATTAAATTTTCATTTGATCGTAAAATTTAATTTTATTTCGGAGAAAAATTTTTAATTAAACATTTTATCTAATTCACTTTTTCAAATGTATATTTGCTATACACAGTTTATTGAATTTCATTAGTACTCAAATGTGTTTACTTTTAATTAAAACATAAGAAGAAGAAAATCTTTAACACTGGAATATAACTTCGACGAGTCGCATAAGATCTGTGCAGTATAAAAATAATATCGTTTAGAATTTCCATGGAGTCACAACCCGCACGTAAGGTATGTTTTCTCGATCGAGTCACTAAATAACCCAATTCTCAGGAAAGGAACCTTATCCGTCACTGTGCGTACTCGTGTCGAATATATTATACAAAATACCGAATGATGCATACCGGAAAAATCGTAATTGAAAAATACCGTACAGAAATATTCGAAAACGCGCCCACAGAATATGGGTATTCCACAGTCTATGGGTGGCTCACGAAATTCATACTTTCAAAAGAGAGATAATATAAAAAGACGAAAAATCGGCGTTGAAGTGATTCTGTTGGCATCGAATTCGAATTCACAGGCTCAGAGTCAAAAGGAATCGGCTTATAACAAACAAATCCCGAGACATATCTCGAAAATCAATAGCCGTAAGTCGTATCGTCTTCCAAAACGGAGAAATGAATATATATTTTCAACGATATCATTCACATACGAATAAATACCTGTGTGTGTGTGTGGAAACCGATACATTATAATGCGTTGACATCAATATGTCGACGACTGGGGCGGTGGTGGAAGAGAAAAATACGAAAAAAAATAAATAAATATAAGTAAGAAGATTGTTAGTGACTGAAAGACGGGGAAACGAGGGAAAAGAGAAGAAGCCGGAGTAAATGAAAAAGTAGATCCGAGAAGAGGCGCATTATTGTCGGGAATTTATTCGAGGAAAACGTACTCGGCGTTGTCGGTGCGGCGACAGGGGGTTGCCGAGTCGAGCTTCTCTCTAAAACCAATACAAGTGGAGTTAACGGTTGGTTTCTCCGCGGTACGCTCTATATACCTACACGACATAATGGATTTATATACTTATTATGTATATAATTTATATTATGTATATGTACACACGTTGCACATATTGGATAATAATACACTAAATAATAAAACGCATAATATTCGAACCACGCAAATCGGTGGTTAGGAAAGCAGCCAGAGAAGTTGAACGGAGGGGAAAAAAAAACAATACGTGGCCGGATCTCCGCCGAACGATACGTATCCGCAATACCGAGAGCGACTTTGGATCGACCAAGAGTGTATTTCTGGGGGGGAGGCGATGGGGCGATCCAATCCCTCTGGGCCTTTTCAATTTTTTATTTTTTTTTTTATTTTTTTTACATTATCTGTATTATATTATAATTATCATTAGAAAAAAATGACGAAATTATTTAAAGTCATAGATTATGAAGATTAGAAGCGCTCGGGATTTACCCAGCTCGTATCGTATCGATTTTATAACGATAGATACTTTAAGATACACGTTATCTGATACTGAACGTTCGATAATTTTTTTTTTTTTTTGTTAAACACGAAATAGTAATGATATTATTGTAGTACACGAATACGTCTTCACCTGTTCACGTAGTACACTAGATGCGTGCAAAATAATAGATAGATTTGCACAACACAAACGATTCAAAGAATTTGTGTTATAGAATAATAATTTTAATCGGTTTGCGCTTCATTTAAAAGAATTTTTGTTTATTTTTAATCCTAAATATTATAGTTAAATTATTTTTGTTTTGTTTTTTACTCCTCGACATTACAAGTCTAAAAGTCGCCCCCGCCCTGAAAATAGGGTCAGGGACGCCCTTGGGATCGACCCACGTCCATTCCGGTTTTAATACGCCTTATTGTTTCGTGTCCGTACAAACCGATTTCGTCGGACCGACTCGGCGACGCGGCCGTTATAGAAACGACGAAGCGTCGTCGTGTACGTCGTAATCATACTACTAGAGCCGTGACGAGAACGTTAAACGTTTTCGGTTTTCCGTGCGCCGCGTCGCGTCGTGGCCCCGAAGCCGCGGGGATGTTTGTACACTTAATAGTAATTATCAGTAATAACTTATTACACTGCGCCATGACTCGTTGACCCGCACGAACACGGTTATTGATAATACCGTAAATAACGCATTAGCGTACGTAAATCGGTCGTAATTCATAACGATAACAATAATAATAATAATAATAATAATAATAATGACGATGATAATAATAACGATAATAATAATTATTATACCACGAGTATTTATTGTTCAATAGAGTTTGATTTTATGAATATGAAATGCAATCGTAAAACGGAATGATAATAATACATAGTTTTTTTTATATAAACTTTGTAGTACGCGTCACACGCGTCGGCGGCCGTTCTGTACGATATAATAAAATTCAGGCAATACCTAAACCATTTATCGAGGTTTGTACAGACTAAATAACCATTCTCCTACCTGAAGAACATAGAAACTCCTACCAAAATATAACGTTATGAACTAACATTTTCTACAATTTTATTTTCTATGACATTATTATATTCAATCAAGAGTTATTACAACATTATTTTAAACTCAGTCTCTTAATTTATTTTTTTTTTTGTGATATTTAAAAAAGGTTATTGTTTATTTGGTTATAGATTGTTATCATAAATGAAGAAAAAAATGTTTATTTTACGTTTAAATTTATTATGATATTTTGTTCAATCAAGAATTTTTTTAATTTAATGCGGTTTGTTAATTTGTTTTTGATTTTGTTATAATTAAAAAAAAAGTATTGTTTATTTTTCACTAATTTTAAAATGAAGAAAATATTCTTATTTTATGATGAATTATAATTTGTTTTTACTTATTTAATAAAGAATTAGTCTCTGTTATTTTGAACAATTATTTTAAGACCATTTGGTACTTAGAACATTTTATGGTATGAGAGTTGGCACTTGGAACTGTCACTAACAAATATTTAATTTTTATGAATATGAAATGACAAATATAGTAATAAAACTATACTAGGCTATAGTAACGTGTGAGTATAAAATTTATATGTTAATACATATTAATAATTATTGTTTATTTAGAACGTTGTAATATTTTTATGCTTCCTGAAAAATTATTTTTTTGGCACTTAGAACGTTTGACATATTCACTCTTCAATTATTTGATTGGAAAGTACACCAAACCAAAAAATCGTAAATTCGCTATAGATTATTGACGTTGAAAACGTAACACTAATCGAATGTGTAGTACGAAAACCCGAAAAGTTCATTTAAACTATCGTTTGTTCGTTTATTATTGTGTGTTGGAATGATGCATTGTAATTTCTATTTCGGGATAGCGTTCAAGTAAAGTTTGTGAAAATTATCTTTCCGAAGAGAATTATATCGTTCTACGGCGGAGCCGTACGAAACTTTTGGACCACTTTCACTACCCTAAAATGTCGAGCAGAAAAAAATACATTGTTGTAAAATCCCAAGAATACGATATTCTTTGTTTCGCTCAGAATTCCAAATATCAAACGATTTCGATGGATATTCAAGTTTTTTCGCTTAAGATAAAAAAAAAAAAAAACACAAAACGGAAATTTATTTCCAGAGCGATTAAAACTTACGATGGTGTATTATTTTGAAAAATAAACATGGAATTTGAAACAAAATAGTGAATCGTTTGGTTTGCTTAATCATAATACTTTTGAAAAAAAACAAATAATTATTAAGTGCCTGTTGTCTATACGCAACGTTAGAATTTCAAATTAAATATTAAGCAGTTACTGTCCCTTTAATAATCGTATATTAGTAAACCGTGATAATTTAATTATTAAGTGAAATGTACGTTAAACAGCGCATGACTTAATTTTATTATCAATAAAAGTACGATTAATGCATAAATACTATCCAAAAACATCAATACAAAATATGACTAAACATTGATATTGAACAATTCGGTAAAAATGGTTCCAAATATCATGGTGAACACGAAAGTACTTAATTTAAATTATTCCGGCTATATCGTCCTTTTGTAAAAATAATTGTTTTGTTACGCATCATTTCATATTAGTATGCAAGTATCCAAATGTTTGGTGATTTGTTTTTTGGAATAATTTAGAAATTAATCTAGTTTCGATAAATAATTTAATAATGTATATGAAATTATCAATCAAGTTCAGGTCATAATTTTTAAATAATTTGTTAAAATAAAAATAGCATAATATATGTTTTACATTATCTATATTACGTGTAAATGTAATGTTAAGCCAATGATTATTACTCTAATTGTTTTTGGTTAAAGAGGAAAAAAAAATGTCCTTCATTAGTTTTAACTAAATGTGTTATATTTAACACAATTATTATTTACTCTGTATATTGGATGTGTAAATTCACAAAAATTCTCTTTGTTTTTTTTTTTTTTAACTTTACCCAGAAGGAGTTTACTTGGCAGAAATTTGTACTTGATTTATGATCTTGCAAAAGTTTTTTTTCCCTCTTTTGACTTCACCCGCACGCTATTGCTCCACTTTCGGAGTTGTCCAGTTATAAAAAGGGGGAAAAGTACGACATTAAACAGAAAAAAAAATCTTGTACACTAATATATATTCAACTATTAAAACTTCATCCGTTCGAAAAGTTGGAATACATGGGATTTGACAAGTTTTTTGTCCCGATAGTTATGTGTGTCATCCATTACAATAAGTATTTGTAATTTAATACTCATACGAGTGATCAAATCTCAAGTAGAGATTGTTGTTGACTTCTGCGTTAGAACTTTACGATTGATCGCGATATGAATATTAAAACAAAAATAAAAACAAAATTAAACGCTATTGTCGCGTCAAACAGTGCGGCACTGAATTCAAAACGTGTTATGTGCGAAAAAAACCGTTTAACGTTTTGATTTCATGTCGCGTCAATATTTAATAAGGGATCACGAACTGCTCAGTGCCTATGCATAAGTTTGTTTGTATCTAATTAAAAATATAATTACGTCATGACGCAGATGACAAACTCAAGTGTGGTAAAAAAGTCCGAAATTATTTATAACGCCATTACTTTTTATTAGTTTGACGCGTCGCGCAAAGTGTGTGATACAACGTCATATTATATTATAGTATACAGTCGATTTTTAATTCAAAACGTTCGCGTACTTCGTTATTATCGGTTGTCACTCAGAAAAGCCAACAGTGTGCTTTATCATATTACGTTGTCATTTTCAGATGAAAAAAAAATGTATATATATACATGTGTCAATGTGTGTGTGTGTGTATGTGTGTGTGTGTGTGTGTGTGTGTGTGTGTGTGTGTGTGTGTGTGTGTGTTTAATATTTTTTTGATATATAAACTATTTTTTAGTTTGCCTCGGTATATAAAAGAGTCTATTTTATTTTTTATATGAACAGTTTAAATTACTGTTAGACAGTTTTGATGTATAAATATATAAAGTACATTATAGTGACTACAGACCCTCCATTATTTATTTACGTTGACTTGATAAATCTTCTATCCTCTATTTTGTACAGATGACCGGATTACATTTTTACCCCGGTAACTATGCACGAAAACGTGACTTGCGTCCGCACACAACTGCATGATTTAAGACGTTTTCAATTATTTTCGTACTGTTTTTTTCGACCTTTCGCGTAATGAAAAAACGCGTTGCGATAAATAATCAAAAAATAGTATGACCGCACTCCGTTTTTTCGGTAGTTTACCGGTCGCACGTTACGAATCGTGTAGTTCGAGAAATGATGTTTGAAATGTCGTGTAATCGTGTATTGTCCAAGTTATTATTATTTACGACAAAATAAATATCGAATAACAAAATTCGACTAAACGTCGACGTACGATTTTTATTAATCGTTCATATCATGTAAGATGTCCACTCGCGAATACTGCTGTTTATAGTTTGTCTTTTATCGGAAAATTTGAACTAACGTCCTTGTCGTGATGAGTTTTTGTTCGGCCAAGTCACTTATTCGTATTGCAGAATAGTGAAAATAATTAGAAAATATCGGCTGCTTGTATTAGGACAAAGTGTGTGGTATTAACTCCGGCGTGACACGGTGAAACTCTGTAACGATGAGTTGTGTAAGCGATGTTGAAAAACGTTACTTTACAGTCGAAAAGCACGGTTCAGAATTTTGAAGACATATTTTGGTTTTTCTCTTAATAATATCAGCATTTGTTCGAATACGACAACTATCATAAGTATAAAAATCAAGAAAATTTCAAGGAGCAAACAATCAAATTTATTTTAAGCATATACATTTTGAAAAATAATATTTACACAAAAATATATGTATATTGTATATTTATATATATGCAGTGAAACCTCCCTTAACGGACACCTCAAATTGGCGGATGTTTTTATGGGAACAGGGACATATTCTCCTCTTTTATTTTTCCCTCTGAATAGCGGACACCTCTAAATAACGGACAATATTTCGGCTACCGAAAGTGTCCGGTATTCAGAGGTTTCACTGTATAAATATATAATATGTGTGTGTGTGTGTGTGTGTGTGTGTGTGTGTGTGTGTGTGTGTGTGTGTGTGTGTGTGTGTGTGTGTGTGTGTGTGTGTGTGTGTGTGTGTGTGTGTGTGTGTGTGTGTGTGTGTGTGTGTGTGTGTGTGTGTGTGTTAAGAATGAGCCATAGAAAACAGTTGGAAATTGAATTATCTAGGTGTAGCGATTTTACTGAATACTACAGGAAAATGGTGCAATAATTCATTCATACGACATAACGATATAGCTATATTTTCGCGAGACTTAAAACAATCTGATTTAAACGAAAACGAAAACGACGTCGAGTCACGCGACACGTTATTAAATTTCAATAAATGTTACTGCGAAGATCGGATGTATTTTAACATAAAAAAGTAATAAATCGTTACAAACTCTAAAATATTAAGGCATTGCGTATTATTTCGTAACAGTAGTTTTAACTTTTCGTTTCACCTCTCGGTCACTTTAGTTTATTAATAATCACAAGCATCAAGGAACGATGTGAAATCGGATGATAATACACAGATTCGTATGAAATCGTATGGTAAATTTTTGTTTAACGTGCAAAATACAAACAGTATGTTTCAGTCAAAAAACGGAGGTCGCGTGGAAATCATTTCGTTCGATTATTACAAAAGCGGATTTATACATTCGTACTCCAGGTTATTTGATCGTTAATTAATTTACGAGTACCGACAATTCGTAATTTTTCGTGCTATGAATATTTTAAAACGTATTGCACATAAATAATTATAAACACGCAGTGTTTGTTGTCCACGCGCGTCTGTGTCGATAATTAAATACGGCCGAGCGACGTGAAAATATAATGATTAGTGACAATCCCGATAAATCGCAAAAATTTGGATACCCGACGTATATAATATATATATATATTATATATAATATACATACATAAAATCATAATACTCTGGCGGACTATAATAATGGAAAACTGTACGGAGAACCTCCGGGGACGCGTTTAAACATGATAAATCGATTATATCGCATATATGCCGTATTTACGGAATGATGTCACCGAAACTGTTGACAGTATTAAGTTTTCTATTGACAAAGTTGACGTTGGGTTTTTCTTGCGCTCGTGGCTGCAGCCGAGTGGCTCGCGTAAAATGATGTGTTATTACTGTACGAAGCGGGGAAAAAAAGAAGGAGAAAAAAAAAGTAAAAAAGAGTAAAAAAAAAAAAAAAATACTACGGCGTCTGTAAAAAAAAAAAAAATAAAAAATAAAAAATAAAAAAAAATAAAAAAAAAATAAAGAATAAAAAAAAATATGGCTGCTCGTAAATAATCATGATAATAAACAGTGCATGCGGGAGAGCAAATTAATGACGTGTGTGCTCGGAGCGTAATCTTTCATTGTCATCGGATAAAAGGGATACAAATGTTTGGACCTTCTTTATTATTACTATTATTGTTATTATTATTATTTTTGCGACCGTCGTTTTTATAGACGAAATTTCGTTGTGCGTCGAGGGCGGCGTCCGTTGACGACCGGAGGGACGATGGCTATGACGACGATGATGATGATAATAATATACGTACATAATATGTACGTATAGATAATAATATGTCGATAATTAATAATATAATACGTATAATATGTCCGACGGGACTAGTCGTCGGACGTGGACGTTATTTCATCCGTAAACTGCACTCACGATTTATGCGCCGCGTGTGTGCGTGTGTTATATTTATATGCGACTTGCGTTACACACACACACACACACACACACACACACACACACACACACACACACACACACACACACACACACACACACGTCGGAGACGGCTCTGTTCCCGGAAAATCGCACTCGGTTTTCTTTCCAAAGCAAACACGCGGGTAGGGGATGTACCCTTTGGCGGAGCGCCGGCGCGGGGAGGAGCGGTTTATTTTACCGCGGTCTCTTCTTATTTACCTCCCGGCGGCGGTTAAGTAGTATTGCACCGGAGACATCAAATTCGCATTAGGACCGAGCGACGAATGCCGTTGTACGGAGGCCGCGGCGGAGAGCGCCCGCGAATTATTACCGGCCGGCGACGAACGCGATCGGTGGTCGAGGGCGCGCGCGGTGCCCGCTCGCCCCCGTCACACTATACTTAAACCCCCCGTTCTCGCGACGTCTGTCCGCCCGCGCCGCCGACCTCCCCGCGCGCCGCGGCCCCATGGTTTATTCATGACGACATTTTGAAAGGTTCTTTTTAACGAAATACATTTCGTATGCAATCTGCGACCGCCGCCGCCGCCGCCGCCGCCGTACCGCTCGTACCGGAAGTTTGCCGTTCATATTTAATGCGCCGACACGTTCGCGCCACCAAAGAATATCCGTGTGTATTTATTATCGAATCAACATGGCCGACCGGTCTCGCCCGGACCCCTATGCAAATAGCGTGCAAATTTCTGCGATTATACCGAGACCGCCGCGGTATGAACGAGGAAGAGGACGAGGGCCACGCGCGGGAAAGGCACGGGCGATACGGCCGCCGCCGCCGCCGATGGGATAGCGGAGAGGGAGAACGAAAAAAAACACGAGAGCTTTACGGATGTATTGCCACTTTATTTGCATGGGAAAGCGATTTGCTGTTTAATGGTCAGCTTCGGGTCGGGTCATCTCTCTCTATCTCTGTTTCTCTCACCCTCTCTGCCTCTCTCTCTCTCTCTGCCTCTCTCTCTCTCTCTCTCTCTCTTTGTCTCTCTCTCTCTCTGGAAACACGTAAAGTTGGAAATCAAATAAAATAAAACTACGTGAATCGGTAAACGCAAAATGTCAATTTATATATACCGTCGAAACACGTCTTGACATTTCACTCGACCGGTGTTTTTAACGTATTCATTGAAATACCGTGTACGTGTGTTATTTAATAATTAATCTTTTGCATACATCGGTGTAGACGTGCGTGTGACCGCGCCGTGTTTTAATGTAATGAAGTGTTGGCGGCGGTGGCTGCGGCGGCGGCGGCGGTGGCGAAAGGAAACGGATTCGTAGTGTATAAATGATCGGCACTCGGAGGAAAACAAATTTCGACGTTCGCAGTGCTGCGGGCCGGAGAATTTATCGCGTACACCTCTCCGTTCGGCACGTGCGAGGGTACGGATGGGTTAACTTTGAAATTAAATTTTCTCTTAGACTCATAGAGATAATATTATGTATAATGCGAGGAGGACTTTCGGGTGAAATGTCGGTTTTCTACGCGCACGCGCGCGCGTGCGTATAAAGTTTCCGAGAGCGAGTAGTATAATATAATATTATATCCTTTAATAAATCGCGCACAGTCCGCGATGAATAATGTACGAGGAATGCATTCGGCATTAATGCGAGTTATTCGTTGTTTTTAATAAAAACGGTTTAATACACGTACGACAAACACACGTATACACACACGCGCGCGCGTTCACGTGCGCCGCGGAACAGAATTTTAATCTTGTCGTTTTTTTTTCCCCGTACTGTGTCGCATAAACCACATCAAAGCGCGCGTACGTATCTCAATATACGTTTTAATAAATTATTTCAGATCGTGGATTGGAAATTTAATTTAAACGCATACGTCCATAAAGCGAATCGGTTCACAGAGGAATACTGAATAATAATAATATATCGTCCGGATTAGTTTTCTCTGTACGACGCGTGTTTATTTTTTTTTTTTATTTTCGAGCTGGTCTCGGTTTCGGGGATCGCGACGTCGTCGCCGTCGTCGTCGTCGTCGTTTTGTCCGTACACACGTAGAGATCAGCCGTCGCACAGGCCACAAGACCGAATAAAAAACCGTGCGAGTCAGCCCCCTCCCCCCGTCTCCGGTTCAAGTGTTTAAATATGCCGTTTCTGTGTTCGTTTGATGATTAAAACGATTCGATTTGTAAGTAGTGCAGTGAAATCTGACGTCGGATTTATCATTTCGTAAAAGTACGTACAGATTGTTACGCACGACAATTTTTTTTTAATCAGTTTTATTTACGGTGTATTTGAACACGTTATTTATCCGTCGTATACGGTAGTAGGTTATCACTTATTAAAAAAACAAAAAAAAAAAACAAAAAAAAAACGACGTTTCTTTCGTAAGCGTTTTAGACGGTTCCGAATATTATTCAAAATTGACGAAGAGACGAATACGAATCCTCGGACTAATGCACTCGCTCGTTATTCATGATGTATTTACTGAATACACGCGACCCATATTTATCGTGCAAATAATTATCCTATGAATCGAATCTCACGTATCGTATAATATTTTTAAATGTATGTTTATTCATGTCTTTTGATAATTTTTAGCGAGTCTTTGAAAAAAAAAAAAAAGAAATTTTCGCATCTCATTCCATGACGTACTAGAAATATTACTACGCAAATTTAATTTCATGGTATACTATACGCGTGTATTTGATTTGGGTTCGTCATCGTAATGTTTCACATGGTATGTTATTTTGTACGGAAGATCATAAGTTATGATTTTACACTATAAGTGTGTTATTATACTGCATCTGCGTGCGTTATTACAAATCGCGTATTAAACTGCATAGTTCAACAAAGTACCGGGAAAGCCTAAACCGATGTATCTAAGGGTTCACATCGGTTAGATTTTAATTAAATACTATCGCGAATGCATTTGAAGTGTTATGGAATATCCGCGTAGCGATATTCTAAAAATCGTAGTGATTTAAAACTATTTTGAACTTTTGATTGAGAGATGGAACTCGATCGACACGAAAACGACACGGAATTAATTCAAGTCACTGAAAATATTAATTTTAATTTTCACGAAACTGAGTTGATCGTTAATATGTAGGTACCTGCAAGAGCACAGATATAACACCCGAGTAGTGAAATTTATTACCGTTTTGAATAGTGTACAAAATAATCTACTAGATTCATTATGGGATGACTTTCGTGTATAAATTAACCGAAAAGACGTAAATAATTGTTTATAACGTTGCGGTGTGAGGCAATCGAAAGATTAAAAAAAAAAAAAAAAAATTAAAAAAAAAAATGTACTAAACGAGAATAATGCGATCGTTAATGAATTCGAAGCACTTAAGAAAATTAAAAATTTCAAAAAAAAAAACAAAATAAAACCGTACCGACGACATTATGCAAAACAATCTGGAGATTCAATCGACGAGAAATTTGATGGCGTGTCTTCGTACATTTTATTTTTAGCCCGCGGCTCCGTGCACTGCGGACATAACGGATACAACGCGTACACGCGGCGTATTACGTTGTACACTTACGGGTATAGGTTAGTATAGTCCGCCTACGGCCAAAGATATATGCGACGCCGCCGTAACCGTTTGATTATACTTATTAGGGCTTATTTTTTCCTTGCTTTTTTTTTTTCGCAAGCTATACTTAAAGGCGTATGGTATATGTCCGACAAAAAAAAAAAAAAGAAACCCACAAACTCACTCTTAATGGTTTCGAGTCACGTCGATTTTGCGAATTTCGAGGGGACGGCGCGGGGGTGCCGCATTATATAATAATAATATAATCAATATGAGACGTACGCAACGCGGGCGGAGGTTACGCCGTCGCCGCCACCGACGCCGCCCCTACTACCGCCACCAACGCCGTCGTCGAGCCGTTCAAAACCGGCTGTCAAAAGACTTTTCGGAAAACGACAATGCGATCTCTCCTCCACAGGCCGTTTCCCTGTTCCCTCCACCACCCGCCTCCGACACCGTTTCCTCCGTGCCTACCGCGACGTTTTCGACACTGTTTATACACTCCGTTCATTATTCATACGTATCGTGTCACGCCTACATCGCACGCGTGTAATATATATATGTATATAAAGTAATATCATTATCATTATTATTATTATTATACATGAATAAATACACCCAGTCGTATCTTATACCCTCACCTATCCTCCTGCAGCAGTCATGATTTTCCTAAGAGTTTCGTACCTTCGGCGAAGAGATGTCCAATGGTGGTGTTCTTACGTCGAAAAAAATTTCCTTGACGTGTTTATCTGCGTATTTCCTAAGATGTTCTTTATCCCCCTAACCGGGGACGGTAACACCGGTGATCAACACACGCGTGGCGATCGATCTACGCGCAGTGGCCGAGCGAGGAGCGGTTCCTAGGCACATTCGTGTACAACAGCTGCACACAGAAATTGTTTACACGCTACTCAGGGCTATCGCGTGTGTTCCGTGAGTGATTGGTACCGCGTACTGTAGTGATGTTAAAAAGTAGTAGTCACTGCTACTTTTCACTGTGATTTAATATGTAGCAGTAACAGTGCCCGCCACTAGTATATAAAATAGCAGTAAAAATATCGTAAATGTGAAGAATATTATGACTGTGATATGATCCCAGTGTGATTAACGTAGTCGTACTGTGAACAAATATTTTTCACTTTGTGATTTTCGATTCGATCATGCTTTGCTTTGCTTTGCTTTGGTAGTAATTTCTGTTTCGAGCTTTGGCTCTTGACAGATAGTTTAAGGTGTTAGTGTGAGATTAAAATGGGATTGGTCGTGTTTTAAATCTTTGTGAGGTATATTTTCTTTGGTTTATGTTTTTTATTTGGTTTGAGGTAGAGTTCAGTATGTTTATCTTTAAGTTTTTAGATAGCGTTGAGATTTCTTCATTGATGGTTGTAATTTTTGATGAATTTAGAATTGAATTATTGTTTATGAACCAGTCACTACCTGTTATTGCTCTTAAAATTTTGGATTGTGTGGATTCGAGCCTGATCATATTAGTCCTGGATATATTGGAAGCCCATGTTGGTGCTGCATACAGAAGAATTGGCCGTATGTAGGTTTTGTAAAGAAGGATTCTGGTTTTAGTTGCGATTGAGCTTTTGTTGTTTAGTAGTGGGTAGAGTTTGAAGTTTACGGATTTCGCTTTGGATATAGTTGTGTGGATGTGTTTTGAAAAGTTTAATTTGTTGTCTATATGGACTCCGATATATTTAATTGAGTTTGACCATTTAATTTTTGGGTTTTTTATTTGAATCAGATTTGTGCTTACTAGTGATTTTTTGGAGAATATTATTGCTGAAGTTTTTGTGGGATTAATTGAAATGTTCCATTCTTGGAACCAGGGTTCGGCAAGATCAATTTGTTTTTGGAGTTTCTTGACTGCTGCGATTCGATCATAGAAACATCGAGATAGATAAGAATATACGGAGGCTCCAATTACTATATAATATAATAGGTATATTATAGTAACTACTAACTACTACCTACTGCTACTACAAACTGTGATGTGTAAAGCGTGATAAATAGGAAAACAGCTGTTTAGGTAGCAATCACTGCTGTTTTCACTGTAATTATTTTTACCAAAATAGCGTTTTCACAGCGTGATGAATATATTTCACAGTTTAACATCACTACCACGTAGTACATCACACGTTCCTACTATGACCGAGCGTTGTCGTGTGATTAGAACGTATTCTGTTTTTGGCCGTTTTATTTATTTTTTTTTAATTACAGCCGATAAAACGACGAAAGTGTCAGTTGACTATCGGTATCACTGGTTCTAAAGTTCGGCACAAACGAAAACCACGACACGGTGTCGTGTGAACACTGTGAGTCCCGTTTAGACGTGCGACGAGATCCGAACATGATCTGTGACGTGCCGCTCGCCGCTCCCGATCAATGAATACGTGTCCGAAAAATTACGGTCGCGTCGAAATCGGTATTCCGACGCGCCGTTCGACGCCCGCCGACGATATCACGTGACTTTGGTCGTCGGGGTACACGGTGTGATGCCGTGACGGCTGGCTGGCGTCCGTCACGGTCTATGGGCTTTTTTTCCGAGAGCGGCAAAAACAAAAGAGCCAAAAAGAACCATTTTAAAGGTTCTCGGGAGTGGCGGGGCCTTTTGATAAAAAGCCGTGCCTCCCATTTTTCCTCTCGCAGGCCCGCCACAGTTGCAGTCTTCGACTCGCCGTACGCGTCCGTGCGCTCCACGACGTTACACATTAATGAAAAGGCAATTTCCTTAATGTTGCAGGACGAAAAAGGAGAAAAAGAAAAATAAGGAAAAAGAAAACCTTTCAATTTTACGCGTACCATCGACGTGAGTAATGGTTTAATTAACGAAAATAGGTAGGCGCCGTGGGTTTTACGTGAAATTCAAGTATCGAGGCTTTGCGAAAACTCTCGTCGTGTTGTCGTCGTCATTGTCGCTCGAAACCAATTTATATAGAGAAATAATTATCATCATAATATCGATATCACGCTGAGAAGTCGTTAGACACGATGACGACGGTTATTCCATTAAGGCGCGTTGCGTGCTAGTTGAGGGTTCACAGTTTATATTTATATAACTTATAAATTCTAAAAGTAATTAATGTAAATATATAAAAAAAAAAAAAAACAGTACGACCCGATCTTCATGATCGTTGCGAAAATCGCATTATACGCGAATACGATACGACGATACGAGGGACTCTGCGTCATCGACGTATTTTTGGCATTGGGAATATTGAACAACGCGATTACGTGCCACCTAACCGTACAGTCGGAACACGAACGGTAACTATACGTGACGTCGGTCGAATGTTATTAGAATATAATAATATAGTGTTCAGCGCGATGCGATCAAATTAATACGTACCCGGTATGAAATATAAGGATCAAGGGCGAATCAAGGGCGTGTCTTCAAAATTTTGGGCACGGGAGCTAAAATGTAAAATACGACGGGACCCTTGTTTTTCTGCGAAATTTTTAAATCTAGGTGTTACCGCACTTTTTGATTTATCTCAGTAACGCCTATAATGTGTATGAACCCCGTCCGATGCACTAGCACTGCTGTGATGGCGCACCTTGTGATAACCGCGTGTCGAATCAAAATTTTCGGTTTGATTTTATTCGCCTCACGTGTCACAAAGTTTTCTGATATATTTTTTTTTTTTATGCTTAAATAATAATTAATTAAACGTAAAAACCGGGATTTTATTTTTTGATATTATTTTTAAACTTTATAGTATTTATTATTAAATATTAATATAAAATCATAATTTCAAACGCTAAAATGACAAACATTTTAAGAAATACGTTTTAATAATTTCAAAAATTGGTTTTTAATGAGAAATCTGTTGCTGCGTTTTTCCAGCTAATGAATCAATCCTGGGAATGTAATTAGCACATTTTTTTGTATTTATGTATTTTTTGTTGATTTCAGTAATATTTTTTTCGGAGAGTGAAGTAAAAATTATGAATTATATTTCAACTGGCGGCGTGTCACTGAAATAACGTGCGCGTGTCACTTTGTGATACGCGTGACTTAGGTTCGCCGTCCCTGCACTAGCAGCTCACATACCGTACACGAGCACGGTTGATTTATATCATAGAAACTCCATCACTGTCTCTCAATCATGACGCCCATCGTTGTCTACGAAAATATCACGCTCTCGGTCGAACTTTACGTCATTCGATCAGCATTTAATAAATTTAATATCGAATGATTAATACATTTTTTTTTTTTTTATAGATTTCTTTACAAATTAATACAAATACTATAAGTAATTATAAAAAAGGATAAAGAATATATCTACTCCTATAAGCCTAGGTTTGTGGTGGAGTAGAGTGTTATCAAGCGATCATAAAATAAAATTAAAATCAAGAAAATAAAAAAAATATCATTATATTATACAATTAACAAAGAAATCTAAGAAGATAAAACAAATAAGTACTTAAGAAACTAAAATATTTATAATATATTAAATAACATACATTAACTGCGGATTTCACTGAGAAATATTTAATTTAGAAAATAACCAAATTATAAACAATTTTTTTTTCGTTCAAAAAACCACGATTAAAATTATTTTTTTTCTGTTGTTGGCAACTGATTAAAGTAGGTTGGACCTAAATAAGCTACGAAAGATTTCCCAAAAGATTTTTTTTGTGTAATTCACAGATAAGTTATAAGCTCTATGTTCTCTGGATTTAGACAAATCAACTACATCGGTTTTATTTTCAATATATTTTTTGATTGTAAAAAGTAAAGCATACTTCTTATATAAATACTTTACCGGAAGAACACCTAAAAGCTTATAATTTATATAATAAATGAAACATTACGTTTCAATACGCGTACCACATATGTCTGTAAACGTCGTCAAAATCTACTGCGAAAACGGCGATTTTCGGCGTCGAGTTTTATCAACAGCCAAACATTAAGATGTGATCATTTGTTATCAAGTTATTTCTGAATGCGTTTGGTGACAAGTCAAAACACTGTTATGCAGAAGGGGACAAGTCATATTATCATCGTGGCATAAACACAATATCAATTTTTGTCATGAGTCAAATTATTGTTTTTTTTTAATAAATCATCCTAATAACTGGACGGAAATGATTCGCTGGGCAGGAAAAAATAAATTGAATGTAAAAGACATGAACCAACATGACTTTTATGACTTTAACAATTTATTTAAAACCAAATATAAAATGGCCAAAACTATTATGTTCGGAGAAAAATTTGTGTTTAGACAGGTAAAATGGCTTCGATACGTAAAACAAGAAAAGAATATTGTTTCTTACAAAATATCACTTAACGAAAATGATGTGTTTTATAAATTAGATCTGTCTCGTAAAAAAGTATTAGTTAATAACCTGCTCATGGCCTACAACGATGAGTTACCAATAACTAACAAAAAAAAAAAGGATCTTATTAGTTTATTACCCCTAATACCTGAAGTACTATATTAATTTAAAAACAAAAAAGGGTACTGATCCTATTATTTCTGAGGAAGAAGACATTTAGACATAATATATTATATTATATAATAGTATTATATTACTTTAAATAACTAATTTTTATGAAAGTACCTAAGTAAATGTTGTGCAATCTTTTTATTTACCTAAATTCTATAGCCTATACCGGTATTATAAATTGTATGTTATTTTATTTCAAAATGTATATATTCTAGTTATATTAATATTCTCAAAGGTTCGAGATAATATTACTATCCACAAAGAAAACTAAACGCAAGTTAGTAAATAGTTTATGATAACGGCTTAATTTCTATACTTTTATATTTTTTGTTGTGATTTTGTTAACGTTTGTTTTTATTGTTTTTACTGTTAGCATTGTTTAAAATATTATGAATAAAGGAATATCATATTATTTAATATTATAAAATAAACCTGATTTCATTGGTTTTGGTGAACTGTATTTTTAATCATTACCTATCTATAAGAAAAAAAAAATACAAGTTATTAATACTTATATTTTAAAAACCTAAACTTGATTGTGATCAATACAATATTCATTCGTAAAAATAGTAGCTACAAGTCCATCTACTGAAATATTATTGATGATTATGGTAACAAGTCATAATAGGAGAAGGGGAGAAGCCATAAAATTGAAAATTTTATTGATGACAATGGTGACAAGTCACATATGAGAAAGGAGATAAGTCAATTTATTATTAATTTTAAATGCTAAACGGTCTAAGTCAATAAAAAAATTGAAAAAAACTATTTGAGTTCCTGAAAATAATTTAAAAAAATGTATAATATTTAAAAATATATATATATTAAAACCGACTCCAATTTAAAGCATTTGATAAAATTGTATGATGTTTTTTTTATCTCCTGAAAAGTAGCTGTTTTTGACTTGTCCCCCTTTACATGAACTCCGTCCAACTAGTCTAGTCTATTCGATATTTCTGTGTGCACGAGCTTATTAGACGGCTGAACATACAGACTCGTATACGACTACATCGATTTCTGCCGCAAAGCTATAGTGGTTGTGCAAATATGTATCGCGTTGTTATTATTTCACGTACACACGCACGCACGCACGTGCACGGGTATTACTCGCTACTGAACATAATATTACGCGTGCCGTTCGTCTGCGAGACATCGGATTAAACGCGCTCGACTTGGGTGGTTTATTGACTGAGACCGTTTGAAGCGGAATACGATTTCTCGAAATATTGTATAATAATACGGTCTGCGAGTAGGGCGAAATTGGACGCGCGGACCGAATGCGCCTGGTGTATTATGATATTATTATACGTTTGTATTTCAAGTCTGTCGACGTCGTCGTCGTCGTGGTTTACGGCGCAGTACGCCACGATCGATCGCGATCTACGAGAAACCACGTAGTACAGTGGCGGCTCGTGATGTTCAAAATGGGTGGTGTGCAATTATTGAAAATGTATATTAATAAAATAAAATAAAATTAGTCACATCCAAGTCAATATTAAAATATTTACTTTAATAAAATGATAATTAACCATGATTTTAGAAAATAATAGTTTCACTTAAATACATATATCATATAACCAGGTGTAAATGTTATCTACTGTCAGAACAAGCAACAGTTTCGCAACTAAAAACAATTTTAAAAAATAAATGAAAAAATTACATATTTTGATATATGAAGGAAAGTTTTCGTTCTTTAGTAGTGGCAAACAGTTCTATAACTTTGTTATTGAAATAGCGCATACAAATTAAATTTGTGATCGAGTGTGCACCACTGCAGTAGGCTTTGCTTTTACCACTGCAGTTGGTGCACACCACGGTTCCATTTATTCGTCAATAACCCCACTCATCGACTAAACGTATTTTACATGGACTCTCGGTGTGCAGCCCGAGCTGCACACCAGTTGGTGCGTATTTATTACATAACTCATCTAATTATTAGGAGTGATATTTTCGAATTCAAGCGTTTCACGTTTATAAAACTAATAATTTTGTATTATGGTCCAGGCCCGCATTGGGCCGGTGAGGTACCGAGAAAATCTCGGTGGGCCGTTTAAAATATGGGCCGGTCATGAGTGTTTGGGCCATTATGTTCTTTTATATTATAATGAAAAAATAGTACTAACATGAGTATAAACTATAATATAAACTCTTTCTTGTTCACAGGTGAGATGTGAAATAACATTTTCTAAACTTAAATTTATTTTAAACCACTTAAAGAATTGTTTGGGTCAATCAAAATTAGAAACATTCTTATTGATGTCTGTTGAAAACGATATTTTAGTATACGTATTGATAATGAAACATTAATTGGTATTGTATCTCAACAAATTCGTTTAATGTCCAATTCTTTGAAACTATAAATTAATTAATATTGCATTAGACGGTTGGTTATAAACCAACTTACAGTAAATCAATTGATATATTGGTTATAATTGATACTTTTATAAAAGTGTTTAACTGCAATAAGAATGTTATTTTTTCTTATTAATAAAATAATGTAAGCAATAAATTAATATTTTGTATGAAAACAAAGATAAGCTATGAACATCTTCTTTTAAACGTGTAATTTTTATCTAATTAAATTAGTTGTATGATAAATATTAAATAATATCAAATGTTACTCATATTACATGTGAAAACACAAGTTAGCCATTTATTAATTTCTACTTCAAAATTGTTTCAAGAATTATTTAGAATAATATTAAATACTTAGAAGTTTTTTTTTATTAACATTAGGTATTTAAACGTTATATTTAAATGAGTATAATTATAATTGACAAAAAAAATGCATGTGTTTTCTTTTGGTAAAAACGTATATTTTCAATTTAATCTAATGAGTAATATAATAATTTATAATGTTTAATTTAATTAGTTATTGTTTAAAATAAAGCAAAAACATTTTTATATGGATTTTCTTCTTTTTTTTTTATGGTGACGAAGACGTAAGTGAATAAATAAAAAGTTATATTATAGTTGTTTGAAAATAATGAGCCTGTGACTTAATTTTGAGCCACACTAAATCGTATATCTCGGTGGGCCGATTCACCTCAATCCGGCCCTGTTATGGTCTATGGAATAAATACAATTTAATAGATAAAATTAAAATACATTTTAGCTATTTTATCTTTAATAATCTATGTGGTGTGCGCACACCTGCACACCTAGGCACGAACCGCCACTGACGTAGTACATCAGAGAGTATCGATTTTATTCGGGTTTTCGCTACGTTTCGAGTACCGTTTTCAAGTCGTATCGACAAAACTATCAGCAATCACTTCACGAAATTTTCGACGAGGTTAACATTAATGATTTTGTATTTTGTATTTTTTTTTCCGAAGGTCTCGCGCTTTTGTGATTTTAACACGCGTACAAGTGGTTTCAATCACATTTAACGGGTATGGGAAATATTTCCATAACGTGTGCAAGCTGCCCGGAAGTTCTAAAAAACCAGCGGTCTACTGCAGACCGAAAAGAGCCCCCCCCCCATTCGTGTCGCGTGCACCAGTAACGTTCGGACGCAGAATCATTATGAGTGACGTCTCGTGTACGTCGGTGGCGCTGACGGCTGCTTATTCGTTCAGCGGACGGTGTTGTATATTTTCGCGGGGCCGTTGCAAAAGTCATTTCGATTTCGATCCACCTGGCGCGTCGTAAAACTGCCGGCGACGGCGGCGGTGGTGGCGGCAGGGCGAGATGCGTTTTGTTCGATTTGTCGCCGTACTTATCGACCGAACCCGCCGACCCGTCCATTACGTGTGACGTACGGCACAGCGGCGTTACGAGCTCTCGGAATTTTTTTTTTTTGATTTTCAATTATTGCCATTAATATTGGATATTATGTACAAACAAAAACATAATTTAAAAATCATAAATTATAATAACTCAACTAGTTATCGAATAAAATCATTTTCGGGTAGGTGATAAAATTTGTTTGCTGTTCTACGAGTAGATTTTGTCAATTCGTCAGCAACGCCTTAATGGTTTGACATTATTATACATTCATCGGGTGATCGTTATCAAAACTGACGACGTTTAGTTAAGTTAAACTTGCCAAGCGTTCGAGACGTTTAAATATTGATTTTTGAACATAGATTATTAAACACAATACCCTTATGTAGTTATGTATGTTTTTCAAAGACTACGTTTATTTCATATTACAAATCTAAATAATTATACGTTTCACTATATCTTTCTATAATTTATGTTTCGTCAATTATAACCTAATAAACCTAATAATCAAATTCATATTAGAGGAATTGATATTTATGTAGACAATTTTAAAATTCAAAACCACCCCTCGAAATATTTTTCTAGCTACGCCACTGCAGCCGTGATATAGTGTTTGGACACGATTATTATTGTTATTATTATTATTATTATTATTATCACGCTTACGGAATGACTGTGGGTGTGTGTGTGTGTGTTTCCGTATACGTATCGTATGTAAAGGTCGGACGCAGTGCGCGCGTGTGTTAAGTGGCACTGTGGAATCGTTCGGGAGCGAACGACGTGTATTAACGCGGGTACCGGCGGAGACGGCGGGCACGAGGAGAGAGTCCGATTCAAACGCCGAACGGAGACATTCGATTTTATTGACGTCGGGGCGCCGCCGGAGACGTTTGCCGAGTACGAGTTCTTATTGTTGTTACTGTTTTACTGTCGTATTATTTCCGTACTCTATATTATATGCCGTGCACGCCACGGGCCGAGCCGTAATATACATAACACACACACACACAAACGACTGCGACGACACCGGACGACCGGCTGAATGTGTACGGGTCTTATATGTGTCCCTGTTCCGCTCACGTCCACGGATGACGGCGGGGACGGATCGCGACTTACGAGCGTATTACGGAAACCGACGACCGAAATAATATAACGTACGCGGCGCGCGTGTTACGGTCTTTGCCGCCACCTCCGCCTCCGTCGTCGGGCCTTAATAGACTTTTTGGCCGGACCGTTTGTTTTTGATGGGAAAACCAAATCGAGTAATTTTGCAAATGCAATGTGTGTGTGTGTGTAAGAGCACTAGAATATGTACATTTATACATGTTTATGTATGGGCCGGAAGTCGGAAACGGGCGGTCGTAGAGCACGGGGCACCGTGATAAAAGAAACGAGCGAATATAATGCATATATATGTGTGTGTGTGTGTGTGTACACGTATGTCTGGGAAACAAGACGGAGAAGGGCAGAGGAAAGTTATTAGATTACACGCGGATGCAGATAGATCCCGCGACGCGAAAGGGGCCGACGGGACGACGAGCGGCGTGCGGCGTTTGCGTCTGCGAGTTTTCGCGTGCGCGCGTCCTTACGCGAGACAATAATATTGGCGTGACGGAATGCGATTTGCGAAAAGTAAATAAAACAACCTGCGGCCAATTTGTGGCGGATTAAAAGCCCGAACCGTACGCGCGGCGGCGGTGGCGGTTCGTGATCGGTGTGTTAACTGTTGCAGAGCGCCAAAAAGGGTCGCGACCCGCGCGAAGGCGGACGGGGCGCGCGGTATAGCGGGGGAGACGCGAAAAGCCTTTTCCGTCGTCCGTCCACCCTGCCGTCGACGAACCCCGGACCCCTTTGATCCCCGCGAGTCGTTCTACCACGCCGTCGGGCAAAGCTTAGGCTCTGCAGACGCGCGAAATGTGGGATAAAAAATGAATAGACGAAGAAGGCACGTGCACAACGATCAAATTGCCTTTATAACACATAAAAACACTAGTACACACACACACACACACACACACACACACACACACACACACACACACACACACACACACACTCACATACACGTGCGCGCGAATACAGGGTAATTTTTCCAGCGTGTTCACTTTATTCTCAACTATGTGTGTTACACAGCGTGTATATTGCATTCATTTGATTATTTCTTCATGTGAAAATTTATTTTTTTATTTTTTGTAATCATTTCATAAAGGCGCTTAAAAATATATGTATAATAATAAAATGAGTTTATGAAAAAAAAAAATGGTTCACAATTTATTTTATCAATTTTTATTTACTCGTTGTATAATTTTAACCAAACATTTTTATGGAGACCCTGTTTACTACAACCTTAAACTCAAAACGCTTATATTTCTTAAACTAGTAGTCTAAAAATAAAAAAAATTGATAGAAAATTGTCTACAAAGATTTTTTTCAGTTATATTATGTAAAAATAGTGGTTTTCATTTAAAAACGTTATAAATCTAAAAAATCATGAAAATAAAAAAAGCATATTTATATATCTATATATATATATATATTTATATTTTTTTTTTTTTTTTTTTGAGTGTAGTTATATTTTTCTACTTATTTAGCATCGAAAAAAATTGAACCATTTAATTTATACATAACATAGGGTTAGAATCGGGGAGAACATATTTAAAAAATCATCCTGTACGTGTAAGTGTGTATTTTTATTCGTAACAATGCTAAATACACGCTGTAAGAGAGAGAGGGTGAGAGGGAGAGAGAGAGAGAGAGTGAGAGAAAGAGTACATGCTATTACTGTTGTCCGAGCAAGCCTGTCGGTTGAGCAGGACGACGGGCTTTACGCGTGCTGGGGCAGAAAAGGGATAACCGAGCCCCCCCTCAGGCTAAGAGCAACGAGTGGCGGACGGAGGGAACAAAATAAAGCTCTATGCCATCATCATGATTTAAAGTCGCACCCCATAACCACCACCGTGTACTGTGTGCGGTCATTTTATAGTCGGCCTTTTGCAGTATAACTCGAACGGCCATTTGTTACCGTTTTACCCTGTTCGGAATAAAAATAATAATAATTTTACTAAAAAAAAAAAAAAGGCGCATCTTGCCGAAACGTTGCTAGTATAACTGCACGAGTGCGTTTTTTGTTTTCTGTATATGTGTGTGTGTGTGTGTGTGTGTGTGTGTGTGTGTGTGTGTGTGTGTGTGTGTGTGTGTGTGTGTGTGTAATGAATTCGCGTGTATCGTTTACGACACCCACGCGCACAGCACCGTCGGACGATTAGGCAGCGGCGCGGCGTTCGCTATTCGCTAGCCGGCCCGAAGGGATAAAAGATAAATGCGTCAATTCGTATATTGCGTGTACATAAATCAGTAGGTACGCGATTCGGAAGTCCGTCGGGACATTGCGATGACCTCAAATTATATCCGCGCAGTTATAGTCGTTGTTTTATTAATATCACAAATAAAATGGCCGTTTTTTTTTTTTTTTTTTTTTGATTTTTATACGTGCAATATTATACCGCCGCTTTATTTGTATTTATTCATTTATTTTTTTATCGTATTATACTTTCGGCGTTTACCGCACTGACAAATTCACTGATTTATCGTCCGAAAATTGTATCCAACGACCAGAAAAAAAAAAAAAAAATAATAATAATAAAAAAAAAAAACGACAATAACAAATTCCTGTTTGTTTTTGCGTTACCTACGTACTTTATGTTTGATAATGTCCATCCGAGTGCGTGTTGCACGTTATGTTATTGTCTAGATTGTTATTTATTATTGCTTTTTTTTTTTTTTTTTTTTAGTAAATATGAAGGTACAAAATAAGCAAATCAAGTGTACGTACATATTACATATATTTATCTGTGTATAGTTATGTACAATGGCAGTGCTGGTGAATATAAATTGTATATTTAATTCAACTTTAATCAATTACGTTTTTTTTATAAATAAATATAAAAAAAAAAAAGTTTTGACTGTGTGTTCTGTACAACACGTGAATAATTTGTTTTATGGGACCAAAGACTTTGTGCGCTACTTGTAATTTGTAGTTTGTATTTTTGCACTAACACAATATTATATTGTTCTGCGTGTCGGCGGGATAGAGTAACACGAGCAGCAAACTACTGTACTCGTTATTTGCACAACTGGTAACATTTTTTAGCCTGTTCATTTACTTACATATATTATTTACGACGGATGGTATATTTTCAATTTTCTAAAAATACATGTATACTTCTTCTTTCACATCAACGACAATCATAATTATAATTTAATATAGGGAATATATACAAAAACACATCTGATCAAATGTAATGTTTTAAAATCTAATTTATATGAGTGGTCAGCAATCGGCGGTTTACTTATTAAAAATATAGTGTTTTTAATAACATATCTATTCTAAAAAATAAACCTTGATTTAATTCAAAACATACAAACGATGTGTTATTATCGGGGAAAGAACAAGCATTTTTCAATTAAAATAAAGTCACAACTGAACGACTGACGACATTTTTTATTTAATAAAAAACAAAGTATTGATTTTTCCAATTTTAAATGTACTTCATCAGAATATAATATACCCGAAAACGTCATTACTACAGAATACCGCTAGCAATACGACGTGATTATTACTTATTCAGAATTGACAGAATACATTATTCAAACGTCGGTGAACATTAATTCCTTTAATTCAGACTTTTGACAAATTCTTCTTTGCGGAGTTTGTTAATTTCGAATCGATTGAAGAAATCAAAACTTAAGACTATTGAATATACGCTGAGTAGGTACGCATTTGAAAAAAAAGCATATTTTACTCTCAAAATTGTAAATGTTCGTGATGCTGACGTATAGAACACAAACTGTATACAGACGTGTAAATAATCTTATATATAAATATATATATTTTTTTTTTTTTTTTTTTTTAATATACGAAAACGACTAGTTAAACGGGGTGAGATAAGATGTGCTATATTTCTCGACGGTTCGAAAACACGGGGAATAAAAAAAAACCGAAATAGTAAATAAAATAAATAAATGAGTGCATAACGAAATAAAAACGCAAATCATCATCAATGTGATGTGTTCTAAAACACGCAAACGCGATGGTATATCATCATACTTTAAACTATAATATATTACATTATTACATATAGCAACGAGCGTGAGAAAAACCTCACGGACCAACGCCGACAGCGAAACACGAAAATCGTCCGGCAATTAAAAGAAGAATCGCTGGTGAAATTTTCGCGTTTTCGAGAGAATAGGACGCCGCAAGAGGCAAAACGAACCTGCGTTTGATTCGAATGTCCATCACGGTCCATACGCGATGCTGCGCGATCGGGTACGTACTCGTATGTCGTGATAGTTTATCGTCATCGATCGAATCTCGATAATTAGAACGTTATTATTATTATTATTATTATAACTCTACGTAAATACGTATGATAGGCCGAGGGGGCGAAAACGTTTTCCACAACAATCTCGCGCGTCTGACGGGACGGCCGCAAAAACGGTCTGCGATATAAGAATCGCTAGACGCCGCAGAGGGGTCATAATATAATCTAGTGCTCTCATTGGCCGATCGTAGGTGATAGATGATACGTACATTGTCGTTATATTAATAAATAAACTGAGTAAATATACATTTTTTTATGTATAAATAATAGAACGAGATTAAATAAAATGTGCAAATTTCATGAAAATATAGTAATAAAAATGAAAATTCAAACGCTATAACCATTGATGTGATATAGGTAATAGAAAACAGGTAAAAAGATAGAAATTTAGTTAAAACACCACATGTCGCCTTAGAAATATTTGAAGGTAGGTACTTACAAATTTAACTTTGAAAGCATACCTGTACATGGATACTATAAACCATTAACACTTTATTTATATATTTTGCATTTTCAACGAAACCTAGAGCATGTTCTTGTTCATTCAGAAAACAAAAAAAAAAAATAGTTGAAAAATATCATTGAAATCGCAAGGTGAATTGTAAGAAATTTGCTTTTGATTTGTATTTTTACACCAACGTATGATATTGTATAATAAGTATAATACATAAATTCGTTTATTTCTGGGTCGTACATTTTTGTATACTTAAACGGGAAATAACTTTTGAACAATGAAATCGTTTGTGTGAATGATAAAATCAATTTTAAATTTCGAAATAAGCTTCTGATAACGATTCGTTATGCTAATCGTTAAAAGATCTGTCGGCCAACGAGAACACCAGATTATAATATGCCCGGTCTGCAACGTCGAGCGATTCTCATGTCGCAAACGGTCTTCGGATTCGGCGGAACGAGCGACGAAATGCCGGAGAGAAAAAAGCGCCGCATTACGCGGGAAACAATTTAATCAAAGGCGCGCGCGGAAAGTTTGACAGCACTTGGCTCGGATTCAACCGGCGCGACGACGGTTGTGGCGGCCACTGCAAAGGAATCACGCAGTAGTCAAGCTCCGCGGTATATTATATAATACACAGTAATCAAAAGTCTCCGGCGGCTGAAGTGACAATCTTCGGAATTGCTCATAATATGTACTACGGCGGCGGTGATTGTGCTCGAGGGATACATGGTTAGCGTGTGAGAAACGCCGGCGTACACACACACACACGCACACACACACACACACACACACACACACACACACACACACACACGCGCACACACACACACACACACACACACACACACGCACACACACATATACACACGCACGCACACACACGCACACGTACACGCACACACACACACACGCACACACACATACACACACACACACGCGCACGCACACACACACACACACACACACACACACACACACACACACACACACGTACACACACACGTACACACACACGTACACGTACACGCACACACACGCGTATTTATATATATTTTGCGGAGCTGCCGCTGTGCTGATTAATGTGCTCCGACAAAGAACAAGAACGGGCGACACGCGGACATTGTGTGTGTGGGCGGGTGGGTGAAAGGGAGGGTAGATAAGTTTTAATAAAGAGAAAGTGCCAAAAACGTTCGCGTGCCAAGACGTTTTAGCCCTATTTGTTTTGACATTTTCGCAATCATGGCCGTCCCGGGGTAGTGTTGGCCGACGTAACTATGTCTCCCGGACGTGACGGCTGCCAGCGGTTTAATTTTTGACGTCGTCGCGGTAACGGCGGCCACACGGTCCGGACTTGTATTTGATGTTATCTGACTGAGGTCCAACCGACTCGGATTCGTAGCGCGGTGACGGCACGGCGTCATGTCACGCATAATATAACTTTATGAAACTTTAAACGCACATTGTTCGCCAACTTTCAACGCGTTCGCGTTTCGGTCACGGTGCGTGGACAGAAGTGAATCGAAAAACGCAGATGCGATTTTATACTCTCTCTTTTTCTCTCTCTCTCTCTCTCTCTCTTCCACCCTCTCTCGCCCATCAATTGATCGTCGGCTAACGTATCTGAAAATGGGCATGGTTTATTTTTTTTTTTATACTTCTCATCTATCTGTTTTCTCCTCACTATACATACTTAAATGACTATACGTTATTTATTCATTTTTTAGACTTTTACATTCTGAGTGAATCGAAGGGTTTATTGTTCATAAAATTATGTTTATTTTAAATATTCTGAGTGACGCGAAGGATCTATTGGTTTTACAATGATATTTTTTTTTCTGTAAAACTATTTTAGAACATTTAACTTTGTCCGAAAGTGTCATTCAGCAACACCATAGATCAAAATTATTATCGAGTAGATACTATAAAGGTGTGATTTTTTCTCTATTCTCTATAGTTTTTGCAGGAGCGAAGAAAAGTGTTGAAAAACTAAGTAAAAACGTAAAGATTTGATGTTTACGACACTTTCACTAAATTGATTTAAGTAATTTTAGGTCCTCGTCCCACTAGGGCGACGCAACGCAACGCGATTATAAATAAATAGCGTGCGATAATCGTTTGTTTAATAAAACACGGGTTAATATATCGGAGACCTCCCACCGACGCGATGCGACGTGACTGCGACGCGACACGAAAGCAACTAATCGCGCGCGACTCGTGCTGTCAGTCGCTTGATAAAAGTCGCCTTGTAAACCACATAACAAATTTTGTAATATCATAATTGTATTATTATTTGGCAAATATCACTGACAATATGGCAAAAACAAAAGAAGAAAACTGAACTAGTTGAAAACTAGTCGAAGCTGTAGAGCCATATCCATGATTATATTACTTCAAAATACCCGAATACACTAGAAGGGACATTACATAAAAAGATTGAAATTTTACATCGTCTTGCATTGATTCATTAGCGGCGACAAATGTTCGACAATTAATATTATTTTGTATCTATGGATGTATCCAATATTTCCTTTTATTTTTAATTTTACGGTGTCGATACCAATATACGACACAATAAAAAACTCGTCATCTTCAGAAACGACATGATTGCTACTGACTACTACTGAGCAACTGCCGAAATATCGCCTGTAGTGTGCACAACTCATGACGTCAGGTCGTACGATATTTTACTTGGCAACTATTTTTTTAAATAGCGTCAACGTCGCGTTGCGTTGCGTCGCCCTAGTGGGACGAGGGCCTTAGTCAGAGAATGTAATGTTTTTAGAAACTTGAAATTCTCACCATATATTAATGGTACGTTGTTACACACTTAACGAAAGTTTCAACAAATTTTAACAACTTTGGCTAAAAATGGAATTCTGAAAATGACTTTTTTTAAAGTAAATCTCTAATAAAATTTTAATATTTAAAAAAGTTCTAAAAATGTAATACGATCATACTCGATAGAATGAAGTAACGATTCTGAAAAACTTTTAAAAATCGTGAATCATAATTTTTTTTATAATCGATGAAGTAAATTTTTTTACGATTGTTACGGAATAAACAGTTTTTACACCAATTTCAACTTTGAATGTGTATAACGAATTATCGGACCATCTATTCTTATGGACCTTTAGCTACAGTTATATCTGTATCAGTTATTACATGGTTTGAATCTTTGGTAAAAAAAAAAAAAAAATGTTTCCTTTGTCAAACAAGAAATCATGAAAAAAAATTGGAATAAAAATGGTTAAATATATAAGTGCTATATTAAATGTATACATACATAGTTTATAGTATATATTAAATGAATTATATTTTAATACTGAAGCTTTACTCAGAATCGTATAACTAAAGACATGATCTAACGTTTCTATCAAGTTCAATTCACCCGATTCCATTATCTTGCCCGAGGAGCGAAAAATACATCACGGTGTGAAGTATTTGTGACTATTTTCAAACATATCTTGTTTCGCTATCATTTTTTACCTTTATTAAAAAATAAGTTATACTTTAACACATTATTCTCTTTAAATGCACTATATGTTATGCAGATCGTTGGTATTTTTATTATTTAAAAAAAAATATGTATATATACATTTTTCAATTTAATTATTTGTATTAATTAGCAACGATTCCTCGTCTCAGGCATTCCGTGTAAAAAAAAAAAAATTAAATACATGTAAAGTCCGTCCCTTTGAAATTAATGTTTCAGAAAACATTTTTGAAATTAAAAAAAAAAAAGTAAAAATGTCATTTCAATTCTATACATCTTTGGGTTCTCAGAAATGCTTGATAAAACTGTAATAAACAATGGAATAAAAGCTACAGAGAAATGTACGGACCTACACTCGTTTTGAATGAAACGTTGAAAACGTTTGGGTAATTTTGAACTCCACTTAAGATAGTTTAATACACTGAATACCATAAGAGGTATAAAATAATAATAATAATAATACACTACTATCCGGCGCGAAGGTTAGTGAAGCGATGTTAAGTGGTGCTTATAAGGTCGGAAAAAATTGGTCACTTAAGTGAGAAATTATACACAAATGCTAATTCTAAAGGGGTACTAGTTTAGAGTGTAAGGGTGCCGCTGCTTAAGAACCACATCATCTCCCTCTTCTTTGCATCAGTGCGTGCGTAAATGTATATTTTAAGCTCGACGTCCATAAATAATTCGTTTGCTTGTGAGTTGTGTGTACGATGCGGAATCGGCGGGGAAAAAACGAATACAACTCAAGTAATTATCATTATTGTCCTGATTACAGGAGAATTCAATTTAAATGAACCAATTATATCGTTTTTTATTTTCGTACCGGTGCTACATTATACGGGCGAGTAAACTTTGGCTTTGGGTCAGGTCCAAGTCGTTATTTAAAGCGACCAACCACCACTCTCTAGCCGCGCCATACTAATTGAAATACAATTAGAAACGTGTAATTTTTTTTTTTTTTCCACTCACAAATTGTAATGCACGTCCGCCATGTTCGGTCGATATCGTAGCGCCGTCCTCAGGGCCGTCTCCGCTTCGTCCAGCCGACCTTGACTGCTCAGTATCGAGCCCAAATTTCCGTAGGCTGTAAAAACAATAACGATATTATAATAAAAGAAAAAAAACGTCAGTAAAAAAACTCGGATGAAAAAATGCCGAGTTCGCATAAAAATACCACGAGAAACAAATACGAGTTTGCGAGTATAAATAAACATTCGCATAAATATTTAAATACACGGTTTCCTGTACGCCGGTCCGCAAAAATACCGGCTTCGTGTTATCAGATTTTTGTATGTATATCGGATTCAGAAAAAAAAAAAACAGTAATAATAATAAGTAAAATTATATACACAATTCCTCGACTGAAATATATTCAACCGACGACGGGAAACGTCGGGTTTTACATGGCAACGACCTCCGCGGAGTTCAGTTTCTCTTTTACGAACTCGTTTAAAAAAAAAAAAAAAAAAGCCGGCTCAGTAATAATGTGTTCTTATTTGACGTTTTACTGGGGGGGGGGGGAAAGAAAAAAGTTTGAATACGAAATACTACGGTTCGTTGAGTTTTACACATCTCGGCGTAATCGCTACTCGCGGCTAAAAGCGAGAACGCCGCAGCGGTGAATCCCGCGAAATTTCGTCGTCGATTTCGGATTTTTTTCCGGTTTTTGCGTTTTCTCTCTCTGTCTCTCTCTCTTCTTAATAACGTTGCGTCGCGATTCAACTGCTCGCCGCGGGCGTGATCGTGTGTCGTTTAAATCATACGAAGACGCCGGGGAAAACGCTCGGTAAACCCGACGGACGTCTACGCGGGGTCCACACGGCAGGGCACTACAACTGTGTAATCGGTCACGACGCTCGGACGAGGCCAGGCCCGGCGTCAAATGAAATTCATACCTACTATATCATTACCCCCGGGGGGGTAATAATCGCCCAATGTATCCAGATATATATTTTTTATTATAAAAAATAAAATATTTATTCTTTATTTATTTATTTATTATCATCTTACATGCTCAAAAGGAGGCTTAGCCCCGCCCCCTCTCCCAAAGCCTTTTGAACCTCCCCGTGATTTTTTTTAAAGTTGCTTAAGGTTAACGCACTTAGAGGGCTAATACAAACTAATAAATATAACAGCCCCTCCCCAAAAGTTTATTTTCCCAATATGCATATTACCTAACATGTATTTTTTATGTATTTATTTATTATCATCTGAAATATTAATGATGATAAGATAAAATTATTACTGAATAAAAGACGGTATTTTAGTGCTCGGATGAAGAAAAAAATTCGTGCCGATATAATTCTCGTTACATCGTTATTATACTTTTACCGACCCATACACAAGGTATTAAAAATGACAAATTCACCTAAATTAAATCTTTACTCTTATTATGTTATTCATCTTGTTTCTGTATTTGTCATCATATTTAAAATTTATATCGCGAAATAATTTATAATTATTATTTTATTTCAATTTCCTAAGATAATAATAAATGAATAAAGAATACGTATTATTATTTTATGTATATATCGGGAAATTTTTACCTCCCGGTAAAATTTACACGGTGGGTAATGATAATATGGCCCTTTACATTGGGCGATTTCTACCTCGGGCGATTTTTACCTCCAGGTATGAATTTCACGGAGGGTAATAATCGCGCGTTACACCGGCGCGGCTTATTGATTCGATCTTTGGCCCGACTCGTCGCCGGACCGAACGTCACAAAGTTTCCGGGAAACCGACTGTAGTTTTGTGTGTTTATCGCGTTACGGCGGCGTTTAGCCACACCACGCGCGCCCGTGTGTGTTGTTTGTGTTTTGGGCTTGAAACGTACTAACCTCGACGAGGTTTTCGTACGCCGCCGCGCCGGGCCGTGGTAGGCGCTCGGTGGAATAAAATGTCCCGAAACGTACGCACGCGTCGGAAACCATTTAATTTAGTTCTGACACAATGCGCTCGCAGGCGACTGTACAAATACAAACGCGGGTGTAATTGAAACGTACACAGCAACGGTTCACCGTATCGCACGTCATAGGCAAACGAACACGTAAACAATATATATACGCACACGGCGTACTCATACGTACACTTGAAATTACTTTTTGTCCGTCTAGATTGTTGTTTTAGTTTTAAATTGAACAACTTATGTCCACGTGCGCGTCGAAAAACATAATAGGGAAACGAAAACATTTTATTTAATTAAAAACGTGTTCAAACCTTTAATTGAGAGGTTTTTTTTTAAATACGAAAACCCGAAAAACTAAAAAAAAAAAAAAAAAGAAATAAAAAATCCAAATATACGTATATCCACCTATTGTACTTACTCAAGTTTAATTTCACATTATGACGTCAAATCAATAAACAACGAGTGTTATTTGATTTTAATTTAAATATTAATTAAATTATCGCGGTTTCCGACACAAACGTTATTAGTAATAATAACTTATTACCGGCGTAATGCCTTCGGCGGCGTATTTAGTATGAAAAATATAATACGCTACAAACGTATTCTGATTATACGTAATAGAAGCTTATATAGGGTTACGTATAATATCTAAATTTATAACGCGAATCGCGTTTTGCGTTGAATGCACAAAATCGTAAATTATTATATTGGATAAACACGAAGTAAAATTATTTCTGGAAGTAAACGCACGGAATAACGATTTGAATGGAAAATCGTTTAAGTATGGTCAATTTGAACTGAACGGAGAAAATGTCCTTAGAAAACCAATAGTGAACGAATCGATAAAATTAGCTAATGGGATTGAAATATCTGGGAAAATCACGCGTTTCAAGAAAATGAGTTTGCGTTAAAATAAAAATGCGGTTCATGTATATTATATAACGTAAAATACACGAGTATATATACAGGGTGTTTCACGAAGATCTGGCTTGTTGAATAACTTTTGTTCTATTCAATATTTTTAACTTTTTTTTTTTTAATGAATACTATAGCCTAGCACTACAATAAAATTACATTGAATTTTTTTTTTATTTTTAAAACTCAAATTTCAAAATTTAAAATTTCAATTTAGAGTTTGAAAAAAAAATTACGTAAAATAGCCATTTTGTAAACATGATTTTCAGAAAAATTTTGGTGTTTGAAATTCTTATAAAGGTTGATCCGTTAATTTTCTATGATTTTTTAAAGTTTACGAAAAATCGAATTAAATTGCTTAATAGTTCAACTATTACTATGCGATATTATCTGATGACTGATAAACGATATATATTATTACATTTTTCAAATAACAAAATTTATTCAACATGTCAGATCTTCGTGAAACACCCTGTATATATATTTGTAATTATTACGAGTACGTATTAAAACGAGTGTATGTAATTCTTTTTAAAAACTAAACGTCGAAAACGATGCAAATTAAAATCGTACTCCGCCATGCACAAAAGTGATTTGTGAAAAACGACGTGGCTGTGAAAAATAATGTAACAAGACGCGTCTGAATCTTAACCCTTTTCGACGAGGTCTGAGGTTCGATCGAGCCAGTTGACACGAGAGTCGTGAACGAAAGGGGAGGATGAATAGGATTTTCGAGTTGGACGGACCGCTTAGTACCTTTTACCGAGCAGACGATCGCGCTGTAGAGTATGTTACACACTCGTTGAAATTAGTCGTATGTTATAACCGTTAATGGTATATGCCGAAAACGATGTAATGCGATCCGCGATATCACGCGAGTCCTCGTATTATCGTAATGGTTCAGCGATCTATTCCGAATAGAGTTGTAGTCCTTTGGCGGTGTGTTTGCAAACTGTAAAACGGCCACTTTGAGAATATATTGTAATTTGGTTTTCGGATTGGATGTCGAATATTATGTCGAGTAATCGAATACCGTCACCTAGATTTTCGGAAAGAATATTTACCGTTTGTATTGCATAATAATTTTATGTTCTGTGTTTTGGCGAAATGTACGACCCGAACGAGTATCGTTAGGAAATCGACGACGTGCGCGAATCGGTCACGGTTAGATTTCGCCCTCATACGATATATTTTGTTAATTAGTTGTTGTGCCTGTCGTCTAAAACAGTGTTTCCCAACTTCTTTTACTCGCGGAACCTTTGCAGGAGCTTGACATTTTTGCGGAACCCCCATATTTTTCTATAGTAGCAATGCTGACATACGTATGTTTTCTATACTTGAATGAGTGGGTTGTCGGATACTTCCGGCACAAGGTTTTCACGGAACCTTTGGCGCCGGCTCACAGAACCCTTAGGTTCCGCGGAACACCAGTTGGGAAACACTGGTCTAAAACATTGACGGGGCGATATAGGTCGGCTACCCAGTGTTGATGTCTGGGAAACACATTTCAATGGCGTGTGACCAGATTAAACGAGCGATAACATAATGATATTATCGAGCGATATCGTGAGTTCACGTTGACAGTAGGCGCTCGACTGAATTTTCAATTATAATAATTATACTCTCGCTGTTATGTTAGGTCAGGTTAGGAATGCGAAATTACAATACAGATTAAAAAAAAAAAAAAAAAAACCAATTAATAATCATCCCTACGTTTGCGTTCGTCTGTGATTTGACTAAAATTGAATAGTGTTGTACATACAACAATATTTAATTGAATTTCGAGTGGCCGGGATCCAGTGAACCTGTAATGCGGGATTTTTAATTAAAATAATAAAACGGAACGTATAATGCAATATATTATCACTTAGTCGTGTTTAATAGAGGATATTTGTCATTATATTCATAAAAATCACGTTGATTGATTACAGACGCGTATCCAAAGTTTCACCCTAGAGGAGGAGGACTGATAAAATTAATCAATACCACAAGACACGTTTTGAATCGTTTTCGGATACGTTTTTACTCGGTATGGAAGGGCTAAATTATGCTATATGTGGCATGCGTATTTTAAAATCTATTTTTCGACAGTAAACATTTAATTTCCAGAATGGTACACACTAAAAGTACGGAATGGTAAAATTAGGTAATAAACAATGAAAAAAAAAAACGAAAATATTTTCATTTCGTTTCGTGAAACAACTGAATACCCACACGAATATTTTCATGAAAATTTCTTAGAACAAAGACAACAATATAATATGACATCGGCCATTGACAAAGCCAGAACGTTTTCCACTTCTTTGTAACGATATAAAAGAAATCGATAAAGGAATTGATTAAGGAATCGTCTAAACCAGTGGTTCTCAAACTGTGCTCCGCAGAGCCCTGGGGCTCCGCGGCTCCCTGGGCATATCTGTATGAAATTAAATTCAAATTATTAAATTATTATTATACTTGTTAGTTACGTTTAAACGTTTTTAATTTTAATACTTATATTCAAAAACCAAATATCGTAATAAATTAGATGCTGAAGCAGACATGCACATTCAACGCTCGTCCATCAAGCCAAATATTAAAATACTGGCCAGTAAAAAAAGCCAACATCATGGATCACATTAATATTACAATTTATAAATTACTGAAATATTTTGATATTTTTTTTTCTATTAAATTAGTTAAATAATTTGTTTATATTCGTATTCTACAGAAAAAAAAAGCAAATCATTTATAATTGACATAATTTTTTATGAATTATTGTTGTCTAAAATAGACATTTCTGATTTTTAGGGCTCCATAATTTTTTTTAGGAAAATAAGGGCTCCGCGTACAAAAAAAAAATGAGAACTGCTGGTCTAAACTATAAACGAATATGATTTTGATTCCGAATTCGAATGTAATAACGAATAAAAATACATTATTGTGGATATTGTGTACCGATCGCTGTCCTCGCACACTTGATTGTTTTTACGTGCATAATATATAGCAAAACATTGCTATATTTTATTTTTTTGAGTTCTCTTATTCTTCATATTATTATCATCTTAAACGAGTGCATTGTATAGAAACTCGTAGCGGGTGATAATTGAAATATAACAGTCATGTTTAGACGTTTAATTTATCATGTGTACACAATAATAATATTATAATAGTGATGAGCGGACAATGATCGATGACGGACGACGATGCCCAACGGTCCGCGCGGTAGCTGCAAGGCGTGAGCCATATCATTGGAACTGAAAACAACAGGAAACTGACATCTGGACGCGCGGTCGAGTCGCGCCATCTCGACGCCCGGACTGTAGAAACGAGTACAATACTATAAACGATATTAGAACGCTTTTGACTTTTCGGGAATATCCCGTACGTTTTTGACTGAGAAGAGGGCGCAATACACGGAATCGGATCATTTCTATTATCCCGTTATTGATTGCCGTACAAAATTACTCCAGCACGGTAATAATATTTATGATAACTTTACGAGTTTTTTACTGAAACGCCTCCGGATACGTGTAATTGAAAATATCGTAAAGATACGATTTTTGATACGTTTTTCAATAGACTTAACGTTTTATTACCTAGTAATAATATCAATGTCCGTCGAGATGTGTTTCACTGCACGTTTAACGAACACGCCATGTCAGGAAATATTAATTATTAAAATAATTGTGTTAATTATTAGGATGTTATACTAGTTTTGTGATTATTTCGAAATGCAAGTGAAAACGTACGGTGAGAAAATAAGTTGTATTTGAGTTGAACATTTGTTTCGGGTATTGTATCGTTGATATGATATGAATTTTTCACTCATCACATTACTAAGAAAATGCTCTTATCAATAATTCATAATAGTTAAAACACTTGTTGAATGTTAAATCGGTGTACACGTTAAAAGGGAAAACAGTTAAAAAACAGTTTTTCAGGTTGATTTGTACGACTAAAATGTATTCAAGAGTATATGACTAATATTTTTCATTACACGAATTTGAATTCATGTTTTAAAATGTCCATTTTTTTTTTTTTTTTTTTTTTTTTAGAAGGACTCAAATTTAAGTAAGATAATTGAATTTTTCAAAATAAAATGCTATTGATCTATTATAAAAAACGACGCAACGTAATTATCACGAATTACCGGTTATAATGTAGCTCCAATACTACTAATTCGCGCAAAACGCATTATCACATCTCAGACGATCGGTGAACGTTAAATATTTCTCATTTTTACATTGATTACATCTCACCGCTGTCGAACTCGTGCCGTATGACAGGTGTGTACTTATTTGAACGTTGTTGACTATTGGAACTCTATACAGTGAAGCCAGCGGAAGTTAAGATAAGTACGCGCTACGTACGATAGTTGTCAGTGTTATTTTTTGTTCGCCTGACAAAAGGCGTTCACGGAGAATCGATGTGTCAGTTTCGACGAACAGTGGAAATATTTCTACAAACAGAAATTTGTTTAAAAACCCATCACGGATTTGCCGTCTGGCCGGGGGAGGGAGGCAGCGGGCTTTAACTGAAAAAGCGGGCCAAACAAACGACCTGATTGTGTTATCAAAGTTTGTTCCCGCCGGTCCCCTCTCGGATAAATAAAGAAATAAATAAATAAAAAAAAAAAAATAAATAAATAAAAAATGAAAACTTGAGTCTTTGTCACGGCCGTGTTCACTCCGCGCATTTTGACGAGCGAAACTTTTCGCCGATATAAGAAAGGACTGGTAATTTGTTTTTATTTGACGCTAAATTTTTTCCCGCCTCGTCTCCACCGTCCCTTTCACCCGCCGCTTCGTCGCCCACGTAAAACTTTAGCGCCAAATAAAACTAGAGAGAGAGAGAGAGAGAGAGAGAGAGAGAGAGAGAGAGAGATAGAGAGAGAGACTGAGCAAGAGAGCGAAACAACGGCGACGACGACGACAGAGACAACGGCGGTGACGACGGGAAAACGTACAAAAGTTCAGAGTAAAGTCCCGGAAAATCTGAATTATATTTGAAAAGTTTATTCCACCTTTTGCGCCGGATCTTTTTAACATGAACACCGCGTGCCCTTTGGGCGGTCCCTCGCAACTTTTAATGGGCGACTCGCGTTCTATTAGGCGTTCAATTGAGAGCACGCGCGATCGGTGTCGCACACGAGTCGACGGGCATCTCGCGCACGTGTGCGGAGCGGGGGCGCGTAAGTGGAGCGCAAAGCCGTCTCGACGAGACTAGTGATGGGCACAACCGACTAGTTTTAACTATCGATTATCTGTCGATAGTTTCAAAAACTACCGAGTGATTTTCCAATTTGAATAGATATTATTATTCATCGATTGTTTTTAAAAACTATCGAGTAATTCACTCGATAGTTTTCACTCGGTTGTGCCCATCACTCTTACACCGACTAGTTTTGACAGTCGAGTTAAAAAAAAAACAATCGAGGGATTTTTCGGTATTATCGACCGAATTCACTTGATAATTTTCACTTATTAAATTGTCATTGGGTAAGTAGGCCTAAAAATGAATCGAAACAGGTAGTTCGATAGTTCGATAGTTTTACGATAGTTTAATTTAAACAACCGAGTAATTAGATAGTTGGTGAGAATGGAATTTGTTCCGAGCTGTTCAGAACAAAATGTTTCGATCGGCTCGGAGCAGTTTTGCTCTTTCCGTGTGCGCCAGACCATAGTCATGCGTTTTTCTCCCATCGGGAATTCTCCACCGGTCAGCGGCCGGCGAACGCGTGTAAAACGCCAAGATCTCACGAGTGACACGACGTTATTATGATCGGGTGTTTACGAGCGCGCGGCCGAGCGCCGTGGTGGCCAACAGGTGTTGGCGACGGCCGCCGACGGCTGATGAAACGTACTTTCGACCGACGTGTCACCCCGCGGTGAGGCCGTATCAACCGGTGGAAGACATAAGCGCCAAAACAAGATGAGAAAAAAACAGTCGTATCGTACAAAAGCGCCAAAATCGTATCGTTCATAAGCGCCAAAATTTTAGGTACCTGTGAGCCACGGTTAATAGAAATTAAATAACAGATATTAAATTTAGAACTATATCGCTCAAAAACTCCAAACGCTTAATCTTAATCGACAAATGTATTTTCTGATTACGATAAATTGTCAAATAGGACAGTGTGTGAGCAGTTTGTGTTATAACATATTGTTATTTCGTAAGCATTTCGAGATGGTGAAATAAATCGTATGGAACATGTGAAAAGTGGGATTAAAAAATCAACCAATTTATTAAATGTATCAAATATTGATGCGCATGTATATTATAATACATTACACGGACATAATCACCCCTTGCACAGAATGTTTCGTAATCTGAACAATTTTAATTTTGATTTTAATTAGTAATTAAATAATATCATTGTTATAAATATGTTGCATCATAGTTTTATATTTCTAAATTAAGGATTACCATTTAGTTTATATTATGTTGTGTTTTTCAATATTATGTTCTTATTTGTGTGTGTATTTGTATTATTATATTATTGTTATATCTATTAATTTTAAACTTATTCTGTTAATTTAAAATTGCCATTTGGCGTATATATATATTATAAATAAATAAATGAATAATTTACTATCGACATTTTATTTTTTAAAAAAAATCAACCAATTTATTAAAAAATGTATTAAATATTGATGTGCATCCCAGACTGCGTTTTGTACTTAATACTTATGTAAAATATTAATTTTGGCGCATAATATGATATGTAATTTTTGCACCTTTAGCGCTTATGTCATATGTTGGGTATAGCAGGTAGTATACAATATTAGATTGGCGCTTATATCCTACAGATTTTGGCGCAAATGATAGATCATTGTTGTACCTTTGGCGCTCATGTCATACAGTTGTATCACAACAGCCTTCCGTGTCGACGGAGGCTGGCGTTGTTTTACACTCGCGGCGCGCCCATTATAACAGCCGCGGCCCGGGATCGCTCACGTTCGCGAATGAGACGTGGATTTTACCCTCGCACCCTGTATTTCTATACGCGAGTCGGTCTGCAATCGTTCTGTTTTTCTAATTCGGTCGTCGGTCATGTGCCACTTTTTTTTTCGATTTCTCAATTACCCCAAGTGGTATTTTTATTATTACGTTTCTCTACGTGAGTATGTCTTACGATGTCATTCAACCGTTTCTCATCTTTGATCATTCTTCTTCTTCTTAGGGTCAACAACCCGAGGGTTGGTTTGCACCTAGAAGAAGGTGTTACTTGGGAACGGTTGACAGTGCAGTGGTTTTCCGTTGCCTTCTGCACAGGGGAGCGATGGCGGCCGCTCTCTCTAGACAGTCGCCTGCCCAGAGAGAGAGAGAGAGACGCCCGTGACCTTTGATAATATCTTTTGTAAATCACTATCTACATGTCATCACGTCATAACGTCTTCAAATCAATATGATAAAACTCTGTTTCTCTAAAAAAAAATGCTCGTCCTTCAATTGATTATCCCTGTACATTTTACGTTCAGTATAATATTCAAATAGCTTCAGACGTATATATTTATATCAATGTTTTCACTTTACAACTTTACTTTACTACTAGTTTTATATTTATAAATATAAGCACGGAAACAGGACACACAAAATCGAGTAAGTCATTTGAGTGCGTGTGTGTGTTTTTTAATACGTAAACAAAACAAGAAAAACACGCGTGCTGGATGAAAATAAAAATGTATAGGATAATATGCGAGAAGAAAATGTAAAATACAAAAGAGTAGAGATATCAAACGGTGGCGTTTGGACGTTTCAGATATCGTGTTTCGTCGACTGCTCGTTGAAAATGGAGTCATTTTACGGGACGAATTTCTCCCAAGAGGGTCGTAGATGTTTTTGACAGGTCCGGCTCGCATTGATAACCCGACTACGGTTTTTTTTTTCGCGGTCTCCGCGTTCCGGCACGCGCATCAATCATCGATACACCTCTGTCTGGCAAACGTTTCTGTCTTTGTTGTTTATCGTTTTGCGTTTTATCGGGCGCCAATATATATATATATATATATATATATATATATATATATATATATATATATATACATATAAACGAGTGTGTGAGTGTGTTAAAAAAAAAAAAAAAAAGTAAATATAATATAGCAAAAAGCTATAATATGATAAAATAAAAATAGGCATAATAACTCATCCATCAGATCGAACGATTCGCGGTTTTTGTGCGCAGTTTATCAGTTTTTTTTTTTTTTTTTTTTAACTAAAATATATAAAAGTATCCTCTGGACATAAATATATATATATTTAAGAGACACGAATAGCATTCCATTCCTCCACAACACTGTTGCCAAAATTAGATTCAAACCCGTCGAATATTATTTTTAGTCGCGTTGAAACGGATCGGCCAAAATATTACTGTACCGAGCTCTATTGATAATTATACATAAAATAATATTAATACGAAATGTCAGGAACGTAAAATTATGTTCCGAGTCGTATTCATATGTGGCCACTACAGTACTTTTCAGCGTAGGTATGCATATAGAAATGTATGTACGTATATTATACACGAGTACAGTACGCATGGAATGTTTGAATAACTTTTGCTTTGTGGAGCTATGGATATCATGACGAACTCTGAATTCGTTGTAAAACATACTATCACTCGACAACGATATTGTTAAATTTGTTTACGAGTAAAACTATTAAAAAAAAATCGTTTTACACAAAAAGGTCGAAAGCAAGATTTATAACAGCGACAATGTATACGGCTTTTAATACTTAATTCAAACGCTGTGTGCGTGCAACAACAAAACATCTTGCGTTATTTATTTGCTTGTTTGTCCGACGTGTTTATACGTCATGTGTAAATATATATATATACATTTAAGTCTGTTCAAATAACAATTTCTACAAAACAAAACTGCAATTTAAGCGTCAAAAAAACGTTTTGGTATAGTATGTATGTATATATATAGTATGTGTACAATATAACAGTATACGATTAGTGTGTGTGTGTGTGTGTGTGTGTGTGTGTGTGTGTGTGTGTGTGTGCGTCTATGGGAGGTATGAATTGGAACGTCTTTTAAAGCTTCCGCAATGGAAACGAATTTCGAGACTACGGAACAAAGGTATGAACAAAATTATTGTATACATGTTTCGAACACATTAAAAACCAAACGCGGCGTTTGGGAGAACGTTTTTCGTCAGGATTCCAAAAACGTTAGGGGAGGGAGTAAAAACAAAACGATAAATAAAAATAACGAACGAAAAGGTATAAATCTCGGTTTGTAATTAATCGAGGGGTCAGACGGTGTGATGGAGTCGGTGGGCGTCCGGAGAATAGAGGTGCGTGCTCGCGTGTAGCTCGATGGCAATTAAATATCCATGTAAAACGCGTTACTTGCTACGGTCTGGGATTTAAGTGCAACACGGGAAGTAGTTTTAAAGAGAGCGATGGATTTCATTGCAACAAATAGCCGTCGAAACCTCACATATTATTGTGTGTATACGGACACAAATTTGTGTGTGTGTGTGTGTTTATCCTTGTGTTTATATATATATATATATATATATATATATGCATTACCTCGGTTCGTTAGTTAGGTTTAAAACACGAGCGCGGCAAAGGTGATTTATAATATATACTCTCGCGGGAGGCTGGCCGCGCGCGAACACACACACACCACGCACGCTGAGCCGGCTGTTTTTATCCCTGTGGTCTATAGCCAAACGGTCTGTGCACGTAGCACAACGCATCTGTTCGTATATAACATGAGGGTGGCTGGCCAATCGTGTTTAGACTAACAATCGCTGGCGTCGGATGTACACGTATACGTAATAAACAAAAATTACGTCAATAAATAGAATAATAACTCGTACCAATAGAATAAGACGCACGTTGAATTAATCGATTAAAATGTGTTGTCAGTGATTTCGGTGAGACAATGACGGCTGGTGACGAGAATAAACGGACCCGTATTTTGCTATGATCACGATATAAATGTACATAATTTTAAAAGCTTTTCTATGTTTAAAAACGATATTAATACTTTGTTTTAGATATTTATTCACTTATTTAGTTGCTCAATAATTTATTCTATTATAAATATTTCTTATAATTAAAATTTATTTTACATAATTTCTATAGAACTCTTTCTTCAAGCACAGCCATTTTGAGCTTTTGAGGAGATCCATCACGTTTAATTTAAACATTACTTATAATATTGTCAGTAATTATTTGATGGAATAAACTTATCATTATTATTATTATATTACTAGAAACTAAAAAAAAACCTTAGCAAAATTCACCGTAAAACTTGCGGTCTGGCGAAAATTGTGTAAATGTGTGTGTGTGTGTGTGTGTGTGTGTGTGTGTGTGTGTGTGTGTGTGTGTGTGTGTGTGTGTGTGTGTGTGTGTGTGTGTGTGTGTGTGTGTGTGTGTGTGTGTGTATGCGTGTGTGTGTGTGTGTGTGTGTGTGTGTACACGCGCACACGCGAGCGTGATAGGGCTCAACAATTGCCCGGAAAGTCCCACAGCGTCGTTGCGCCGTGTAAAGTATGACGAAAAAAGAAAAAAAAACATAAAATAAAAAAGATCACACGCGTCCGTTTATGTTTTTCGTCGGTAAAACGGCATCGATAAATTTCCGAAACGTTTATAGGTCGTGCGGGTTCTCGCACTTGAAACTACGCACCTCCGTCCACGATCACCACCTGTCCGCCCGTAGCCCACGGCCGACCCTTCGGATTTCGCGGCTAGTGTTCACGACGGCGGCGATGACGCCATTATATAAAATAAATATTCACGGACGTATTTAATTTGTTTTATCGCATTTTTTCCAATTTTTTCACTATCGATGGCTCATGGCCGTTTTAATTTTATCGAAAAAGAAAAGGTGCGTGCTATATTTCAAATACGATCGCGGGCCGCAAATAATGACAAAACGGGCCACATGTAGCCCGCGGGCGGCGGGCTGAAGACCCCTGGTCTACAACTACACTGTGCTCGATGGATTACAGCTCCACGGCCGGATAATAACGAAATCGTACGAACGACACGAGTTCGTATTTCGCGTATCGCCCAGCGCAGCAGCCGCGGTCTATACGGTCCGGAGATCCGCAGTCGAGAGCACTGCTGCAGCGAGTGTCCGCGGTTCGTCGTTTGTCGCGTCGTTTTCGGCGTGATCTCGTCACGTTTTACGCACACTACAACGCAGCGGCGGAAAATGATGTCCGGGTGGGCCCGCGGCGTGTGTCGGCTCAGAGACGGCCGTGTCTGCGGGATTGGGTACTGATTTTACAACCGCCGGATACGTCGTGATCACTCGACGTCGCGCGCGCACAGTGTTTCGAAATTCAAACGGTGGCCAAAAGACACTTTTCTTATTGTTTTGTTTCATTTTCCGATTTTAGACGCTCCTCAATAAACTTCCGCTATTTGAAGGTTTTCGCCGTCTAGAGGTGTCCTTTGAGACGGGTTTCACTGTCTATAAATGAGACGTACGTACGTGCGACGTGCGTGTGCTGATATCAGGCGCGTACACAAAAAATTTTTCAGAGGGGTTTTTAAGGTTGTATAATTTCATATTTATATATAAACAATTTTACATAGTTTCAATGGAAAAATCATTTATTTCTCGTTATATTCTTTTTTTTTTTTTTTTTTTTTTTTTTTTAATTTTACGATAACAATGCGGCCTGTGCGTGTTCACCGTATCAATTTTATAACCATAAATATCAATAATAAGAATAATGTAGTAATAACCTGATTCATAGTAATAAAATCGACATATTTTTATCTAATATCTCCCGCAATGATAGAAATCACTTATATTTCGTTAAATATTGAATACTTTTCCTGAAAATTCGGGGGGGGGACCTTTAAAAGGTTTTAAAACCTCCCCTTGTGTACGTGCCTGGCTAATATCACTCAAATTATATATTGATACGCGTACGTGTGTCGTATACGATTTAGTGATAATAACTATGTCGAACCCGTAACGTTTTCGAAACGTTTATGTTTGATTGCGATCACTGCGTGTGCGGTACGTTATCGGCCGCATTTACCGGTACGTGTTTTTCTTTAGATTTTTTCGAGCGGTAAAGCAAGTGTACGAAAATCATAAGCCGCCCGCGAAAACTCATCTCAAAATGGTAATGACATTTAACTGGCGCGGCACGGGCTTCGTTAGAATTGTATCACTTTTCCGAGTTGACGATAAAAGGTGATTCTGAAATACTTCATTTAAATTTAAATTGACTTTTTTTTATTTTTATTATTATTATTATTATTATTATTATTATTATTTGTGTATTAAAGGCAGGTACTACGAGGTCCATTAGAATTTTTTTTCGCTAAAAGGTGAAGTTCGTTCGGTAATTTATTACCATTATTATTCCCGAGCATTCAGAAATAAATCTCAATTAAAAACTAAGATTAATTTTCTTCTATTCAGACTCGTATTTTTAATGAAAACTGTTAAATATTAAAAATAGGTATACTTAAACCTCTTTTAATTTTATATTCCAAGTGACATACTACGCAATTTCTCAAATTAGTTTTTATTCAAAGAATAATTTAAAGAAATGATTAGGTAGTTTCATTTCTTGAAATTATGCTAAGTTGATAGACTCGTCTACTCGCAGCGTAACGTTTACCGTTAAATCATTTTGTGATAATTATTCATTTATACCTATATATTTAAATTTTTTTTAAAATTAAAATCACGCCACAATAAAAAAAAAAAAGAATAATCGCACTCGACTTGTTACGATGTACATTTATATCAACCATACGATAAAATAGTGTGGAAATTATATTACTCGTTGTCTCTTGTTTTTATACCCTGACACAAATATACTTTCAATGTGTGTATTTTGTCATGCGTTCTATGTTTTTAAATTTTATCTTTATGGAACTTGGGATATAGATAGACTTATGTGTGTAGAACATTTAAAAAAATATATATATTTACACTCACGAGTATATCTTTTGGATTGAGAATTTAACATTTTATAAAGTTTTGATTAAAAAAAAAAAAAAAAAAACTACCGTTTATTCGACTATAAACGGTAAAATGCACTGATACCTAAACGGTATTTATTACACTAAAACTTCGCCAAGAATCGTTATACCAACGAAACGATTTATCGTTTCTTTAAAATTCAATACACTCACTATCATTATCTCGTCCGAGGATGGAAGAAACAAAGGGCGAAAAATTGTTCCAATATGGAAGAAGTTCCAGAACGTTTGCGAGAAATAAAATAGGAAAATGACTACGTTCTGAACTTTTGAACTTGTTGAATAGTTGCCTAGAAAAAACTTATGTTTCTTCTTCAAAGCCGTGAACGGTGTAGCGAGATGAAGTAAATACTTTCTGAAATTGAAACACGCTACGGTTCTAAAACGTCTGCATAAGACTTGATTAATTTGAAAAAGATAGTAAAAAGTAATAACCATAAAAGCTTTGACAAATTAACTAAGTTTCTGTGTTTGAAAATTTGATGAAATATCGTATCAAATAGACATTATTCTTATTTGACCATAACCAAATAAAAAAAAAAAAAATTGATAAGGACGTACTTCGGACTTGATAATGAAGGTGGATGAATTGAATTTTAAAGAAATGATAGATCATTTCGTCAGTTAAACGATTCTGAGCAAAGCTTTAGTAAAAAAAAACACCGTTAATTTATTTAACCATTTTTGGTTTGATTGTTTGTATTTTTTTTTTTTTTTTTTTTATCAAATCTTTTTTAATTTTTCTTGTTTGACGAATTAGAAATTATTTTTACCAAAAGATTCAAAACAAATTGTTTTATTCGTATCTAAATTTTCATAATGATTGGGTAGACCAATTTATTTCATTAGTTCTTTTATTTTAAAATCATATTTTTAGCCCAATAGTTGGCAAATTTTTTAAACTTTCGTTAAGTACGTATACAAATATGGTGATATGTCAAATTTATAGCAACATTACTTTTCGAGTTATGACTAAAAAACTAAATTCGATTTAGTTAAAGTGCAGTTTATGGCAAATTTTACCGTTTTTACCCGGTTTTTCGGCAGAGTTCTTTCTAACACCTAATAAAAACTATTGAAAGTGTGGGATATTAATCCTAATCAAGTAAAATCTACAAAATCGGTTCGGCAGCAAGTACCGTACAAGCAACTTCTCTTGAGAAGAATTATTCTATTACTGTAAGAGGGATAGTAGAGTTTAATTTATTTATTTATTCACTATCGATAAATATTCATCGACAATTATTAATAATAATAGAATTACAAAAATATTTCAATTGTAATAACTGTCAATTGGAGTCAAAAATTAAAAAAAAAAAAATAAAAAAATAAACATTATTTTTAATCATGTACCTGAAACCCCTCTCAGAACGAAATTCTATCGAATTTAAAGAATTTTTACAAAAAAAATGACGTCATATTGGGCCCGCCATCTTGAATTTTGAAAAACTGAAAAAGATTCGAAATCAGCACCCTCGAAAACCCCTTACTACCCTTCGAGACTTGAAATTATATATGAAATTTATATTGCGTGCATAAAAAAGTCAGTTTTTTACAGATAAAAAACAAACCGCTAGACCGATTTTTTCCAGACTCCTTTCAGATCTAAGTCATGACGTGGCGTATTGATTGATATGGTCATTAGAAAATTCTGTCCAGTAGTTATTGAGGAATCGAAAGCCAAAATATGTCTACATACATACATACATACATACATACATACGTACACACACACACACACACACACACACACACACACACACACATCACTCTAAAAATACTTGTAAACGATTGTCGAGGTCTTGAAACGTAAAGAAAACACAAAATTACCTATTTCGATTTTCAGACCTATTATAATAACTTCTCAAGAGAAGTTAATAAAACTTTTAATTTATAAAATCACTGGACTTCTCACGAATGGAAAATAATAAACATAATTTTAAAACCAATTCGCTTCACTCAGGATCGTAATGTAGGATCAGAATGTATTATAGAAACTGTATTTCATTCTTGTAACGTATTGAATCAATTCAAGTATGAAAATATCTTTTAACATTTTCTTCTCGAACTTTTTAAGTTGTTGTTACCATTTTTAATAAACACAATTGACTTATCGGTTACTTTTTTGTAGCAAAAAAAATAAATAAATAAATAAATAAATAAATTTAAAAAGTTTATAAATAGATTTTTATATTTTGTAATTCGAAACTTATTAAACGTTTTTTTTTTTAATTTACCTTTCTCCCCCGGTATAGTCAAAAGTACAGTAATCTGTTACAAATCGTACGCTTATAGCGTATAGATATTACAATGGATTACACTTTACGAAGAAGCCAAACATCAGCAACACTCTACTGCCAGTCAGTTTAAAACTTTTTGCTGGTCACGACATTCAATTACGGTGCTTTGACCGACGACGTTGATTAACCGGTAAGGTTTCGGAACGAGAACTCGTTCCGGGCGAATCCGAATGATATCGAAATACGGATTATAAAAACGTCGTTTTAACGACGACGGCTGCTGGTCTTGTTGCCGTGCGGTTTTATGGATCACGTCGTCGCGAGTCACTATATTATCATGACGTCGGTAACAAAGAACGCGGCGCCTCGACCGTGCGCCGACGTTCGAACGACGTTATGCAGAAGTCGTCGAGTTCCGTTTACGTTTGCAGGTACGGAGTTCGTGCACGATGTTTTAAAATGTATCAACATAAACGCGTAAGTGGTTTGTGACGTTTGCGCTCGAACGTTCGCTGTAAAAGATGTGACCGCGAGTACGGAGAGCGGGGCGAGGGCGTCCCTGACCCTATTTTCAGGGGGGGGGGGCGAATTTTAGACTTGTAATGTCGAGGAATAAAAAATAAACAAAAATAATTTAACTATAATATTTCGGATTAAAAATAAAAAAAAAGTCTTTTAAACAAAGCACAAACTGATTTAAATTATTATTATTCTATAAAACAATTAATTCTTTGAATCGTTTGTGTTCTGCAAATCTATCTATTTTTTTGCACGCATCTAGTTCTATATTGCGATGTATATGTAACAGTGCCAAACCGGTCAATCTTTCCTGTCCCATATTTTGACTTCGCAACCAAGTTTTTAATCAAATGAGCATCAAACATAAAGCGTGAGTATAAATGTAGCAAAAAAAGCATGCAATTTTATTGTTTTCGATTTATTGTTTATTCGTTTTCGATGTGGCAGTGTTCTACGTAAACTGTGAAGACGTATCCGTGTACTACAATAATATAATTACTATTTCGTGTTTAACCAAAAAAAATTATCGAACGTTCAGTATCAAATAAAGTGTATCTAATATACTATCTATCTCTATTTCTCTACAAATATCTATCGTTGTAAAATCGATACGATACGAGCTGGGTAAATCCCGAGCGCTTCTATCAATATATTACACACCTATATATCATAATCTATGACTTAAAATAATTTCGTAATTTTTTTCTAATGATAATTATAATATAATACAGATAATGTAATAAAAGGAAAAAAATTTGAAAAGGCCCTGGGGGGGCGATCGCCCCGTCGCCCCCCCAGAAATACGCCCTTGGAGCGGGGCATTTGGGGCGTGCTCCTCGACGCAAACACGGTGTTCTTGCACGCGGCGGACGCCGGAACGAATTCGTATTAACGTATCTGAAAATTATTATTGTCATGGACCAAGGCCAACGCGGAAACACGTTATTAGTGCGACATTTATATTTTGCGACTTAAGACGCACAGCGGCGGGAAAGCTCGAGTTCGAACGGTTTGGAATCGAAGACGTCGCGTTAAACTTTATCTCGGACTCTCGCGACGAACACCTATACGCGAGTGCAAGTCCGTGTTAAGTCGTCCTTTTGCGAGAAGCCGTCAATTACGCCGTGTTTTCGGTGGACCGTGTACGAAAATGAGCCCGATCGAATTAGTGTTGTTTTATACTAGAAAAGAAAAATGTACACCAGATCGTATTATTATTATTTATTATTATTATTATTATTATTGTTATTATTATTTTTTTTTTGATACATCAAGTCATATAATTTTAATGGGAAATTTCTTTCAGTACACTTCCGGCGTGGATTGGACCGTAATATTCATAATACAATTATGTAAAAACACGCGATATTCCCAAGGATTTCTTTGTGTTCAAAAGCTACTTTATTTTAGGTATACCAATTACCGAACCGAGAACGGCGTATTATTGTTTTAATATCATTATCCGGTAAGTGATTTTTAAAACTATCAAATCCCATTAAAGTGTATTTATTATTTTTTTTTTTTAAGTGAAAATGACGTACTACCTCATAAGCTTTACGATCTAAAGAGCGTTCTGAAAATGAATTACGTTTTGAAATAATGATTTTATTGAGTTATAATAAAAGCGACGAGTTATAATGCAAATAGTACTGAAAATACAGATTTGATGTTTAAAGTAAAAAAAATAAATATCCTTTTAACTATAGCGTTAAACGATATTCGCGCGAAATTATTTTTGTAAACTCGATATTAGTGGTCGCGGAAAATCAAAAGATACGTGAAATAAACGTCTGATTCGAAACACATGGAAAATTTCAAAGGTGAGACGATGCCTGAAGGTTAGATCGAGAAAAGGCGTGTTACTTGTGAGAAGCCGAAAAGTTAAAATCGGAACACGTGTCGACGTCGGTGTGTTAAAATAGTCGTTCAGCCGTTTCAAACGGCCCGAGACTTCGGGCCCGGATCGAATAGAAAATATTGCTGAAATTTGACATTTTCGAGCTGTTAATTCCATTAGAAATCAGTGAAATCCCGTCTGGCGTTAATCTTTCGGCGGCTCTCGACAAAGGTCAAATGAAAACTGGGGATCCGGCGGCGGTGCGCGAATAACAATACATTTTCACCAAATGCGGGCGTTATTCAAATGGAAAAGCCTTCGGGCAATCGCCAAACACGTTTGCCGGTAGAATAGTTATGGCGCACTTGTAGCCGAAAATCAGATTTCTGAAAAGGTCGGTACCCTCAAAACAATTCAATAACTACTACTACACGCGTTTAACCTGCACAAATATCCCCTTTTGAACCGTCGTGAAAACCCATTAAGCGCGAGCTGCATATTTTGTTGGATTTCAATCGACCAGCTAGAGAGAGAGAGAGAGAGAGAGAGAGAGAGTGATTTTTATCGAAACAAAACCCCGGTACGTTTCGCGTATCAATCAAATTGAAATTTTCGAAAACAATAATATCATTATTTCTAACGTGTCACGGGAGTGTGCTCGCGGTCGAATTTTGTACAAAACAAATATTCCACGATCTAAAACCGAAAAAAAAAAAAAACAAAACAAAAAACAAAACAAAACAAAACAACGATCGCGTTACATTTATTTTCAATTTACTGAATTGACAAATCCAATTGTTCTTGCTGCCGAACACAATTTTTGCATCAGAAAAACAAAGAGTAAATCAAACACACGACCATAATACAATAACGAAACAAACACAAACCGTCATTGACGTCATTTTTTTTTTTTTTTATTATTATTAAAACTGTTGCGAGGTAAACGTCCGTACTTACTGTAAATATACCATATAATAAAAAATATGTATATTTAAATGTATTGTATCCTGCACTATGAACGATAATGGCGGAATGTCAGCGAACGAATTAAAATAATCCGTCTCGTATGGACGGCATCGTTTTTATACATAAAATACATAAAATACGTATACAAACGTACAGTGAACAATACTATTGGTCCGACGCTAATGCATATTTAATAAACGGAACGGGATTTCGTTTTCGATCGTACCGACGCGACGGTTGCATTAATCAAATACCCGGCGAGTTATTTAATTAATTTAATTGAACTAGGTCGTTTTCATGTACCGTCCACGTCGTGAATACTTCCGAACTAGTTACTAATTTTTTAGTATCGACGGCAAACACGATTCGCTTCGAACGCGTTTACAACCGATTGAAAACCAAAAACGTTCGCCACGTATACAGTAAGAAACACACGCATATCGTTGTGTTCGTATTCCGGCGAAAGTCGGCCGTTCGCGTCTGTGCCGCCCGTCCGCGGCTCAAACCGAACGGTCGAGTCGTAAGCCGGTCCCACACGACTCGTGTGATCGGCGAATATTCGTCAATCGTACTACTTTGCGAGTCGCGTGTGAGGTATTTTCAATCGTAAAGCACGACGATGATTTTTACTCGCCGAGTCACTCGCGGTTTCCCCTGCGGTGTCGGCTACAACACGACTGACTGGTGCCGATGAGAAATTCAATCTTGGATTTTCCCCCAAAATAGACTATTGTTTATTGTTAAGCCGGGTTTCCACGACTCGTGTATTTGACGAATATTTATAATTGCCGAATATTCGTCTATTTGTAGGAATACTCAAATATTCTGTTCCCACTACTTGCACGTTTGACAAATATTTGATAACACAAACACTCGTACAAGTATTCGTACAAGTAGTCAAAATTACCTCTCCAATAAACTTATAAATTCGTATGTATGGAGTTTGAATTCACTTATAAATTTTTCATCATTATGTTGTGGGTAGTTGTACATGATTGTTCTGTTTTTACATGCATTTCGGTGTTTTTTTTTTTAAAATTTTAATCCAGTTTAATAAACTTGTATTATATCATTGATCTTTATAATTTAATTTGTATACTAAGCAGTAAATAGTATGAATCATTAAATACTTTTTTAATATTTTTATTAATTTAAAAATGTAATGTAAAATGTTTTTGAAAGATCACGATACACATAGCCCAAGCAAAAATAATCGTTTAAAATATTTAAATTTTATTACTATGGTATCAAAAAAAAAGCTTTGCCCTCAGATTTTTTCAAAACAGCTCAAAAATTGCTTGTTAGGCTTACGGTGTTTTATGTACGCGAGACGTGTAGAAACCAAATAAATATCCAGTGGATGTTGGGGAAGGTCATACGTTTCAATCACCGCATAAATTGTACATAGCAACAAACCACGGAAATTAATACACAAATAATTGTGATACAATTATTTTCTTTGACTCGTGTCACTTTTACCGACAATCGGCAGGAACAAGACGAATGACGAATACCGAATACCGAATGCAAAATATTCGTACGAATATACCGTTCCCACTACATGTCGGGTATTCACGAATAGCGAATATTCGTCAAATACACGAGTCGTGGGAACTCGGCTTTAATATCATTATTTTAGCACGACTTTTGACGAGCAAAGTGTATACGATTGACCGATCGACGAATAATCGGCGGCGAGCACACGAGTCGTGTAGGAGCGACAAAATCACAAAAACATCGTACGTCGTACAAACTTGGCAAGTACACTCGCCGACGAGTATACGCTCGCAAAGTACACGAGTCGTGTGCGACCGGCTGTAGGGGAAGACGAGGGGCAGATTATCCGTGTCGAATATCGTTCCGGACCCGCGCCCCGGGGGCTTGCCGTGCACACGTGTCGTCGCGACGGTCGTACGCCGGAGGAAATCGACGAACGAAAAAGGAAATTGTCCGTGGGTGGGTACGTATACGGCGCGCCGGTGTGTGTGGCGGACTTTAGTGATGGTACGAAATAGCAGTAGCAGCTATAATAGCACTGCTATTTCTCAATAGCAATAGCAGGTTGCTAATCAGAATACAAAATAGCAGTGACTGCTATTTCTTTGATATTTGGATTGTATTTCAGCCTATGTTTCTACACTGTAGTGATGGTACGAAATTAAATATTTATATTATTTATGTGTAATAAAATAATTCTATTTAGCATTATACAGTAGTCACTATAACGGATTAGACAATAATAAACATTCAATTGCCTAAAAATTATTGTGCTCAAATTTATCAGTAATAGCAGATAGCAGGTAGTAAACCAGTAACAGTGTTTGATATTCTGTAGTTGATTAGCAGTCACTGGCCACTGCTATTTTCACTGCCATATTGTTAGAGTAATAATTATTATTATCAGTTCAAATAATAGCTGTTATCTCGAAAAACAGCTATTCTTCATGACTAGCAAAGTAGCAATAGCTGTTAATTTTCACTGCTATTTTCAAATAGCAATAGCAATAGCAGTTGCTAAGAAAAATAATACCGCTTTACCACCACTAGCGGACTTGTTGTACGGCCGCGAGCCGTCGCCGTCGAAGGTAGGTGCGACCAAACGTCGAAACGAGACGGCCAGAAAAAAAAAACACAAAAGCGTACTGGCGGCCCTTTTATATTGTATTGAATTACGTTTTGAAACCGAATTAATCAACGTTGCAACAGTATGAATTATATGCACGCGCGCGCGTGTACGCGTAGTATTCCCCGTTTATAATGCAAACGAAACCGCACGGTTTCAGGGTGAAAAAAAATAATGAAAAAATAATAATAATAATAATAATAAAATAATAATAATATTATTTCACGTACTCTCTGTGACGCGGCCGGAATATTTTAACCGCGTACACGATAATACACGTACGTATTGTATAACATACGTAATATTATATATGAATACGTGCGGCCAGTGTGTGTATGCGTGTGTAATATTCAAAGAGTGGTTTTATTTGACCGCTCTAATTGAAATTATCATACGCGTTGAATGCGCAAGTGACTTGTGAAAAAAAAAAAAATAAAAATAAAAAATACCCCACCGATTGGCTTTGTGCTCGTCGCGTCTCAGTAAAAAACATTACGTACACTGTTCACCGGCTCCGTCGATTGTATTTCACGTCGATCCCATGAAACTCGGATAAACTTTACACACGCACGCACGAGTCTTATAGTAACCGTATGCGTGCGTGTGCGTGTGTGTGTGTGTGTGTGTGTGTGTGTGTGTGTGTGTGTGTGTGTGTGTGTGTGTGTGTGTGTGTGTGTGTGTGTGTGTGTGTGTGTGTGTGTGTGTGTGTGTTATCTTTTCCCTTTTTTTTTCTCTCTCCCCTCGCCGTCGTAAACGTCGTATTCGACGACGAACGGTGCGGCTGCGGCGAAAAACACGGGTTTCGTGCGTCGTACACGACGAAAACAAAAAAGGCCATCAACGTTTTATGTTTTCGTTCTGTACGGCAAAGCCTCGTGACGGCGCAGGCGGCGGGTCACGACAAATTTCGCCCGCGTGTGTGCGGACGAGAGGTGTGTAATGGGAGTACCTACACGTGAACACACACGCACACGCGAAACGGGCGGGCAAAGAAGGTCGAGGTGGTCAGGGTAGGGGGAGTTTGCGAGTGCGGAGGAGAGAGAGAGCTTCTGGCCCAGACGCGTGGCGACAGAAATTTACGACTGTGGAGAAATTGGTGAGAGAGAGAGAGACAGTGTACCAGGAGAAAAAACCTAGGAAAAATATTACACGGGATAAGATGGAAATTGTTCCGTGTACCGACGACTATTATGTAAATTACCTCATACATACTAATCCACACGGTCGACAATTTATAGGATCGGTGGCTGTTATTAAATTGCCTATACGCGTGCGACAGTCGTGTGTACGTACACGATTGTGTCGGTGCGGAGCGCTGACACTTGCACGAATAACATTACGCCACCGCGCGACGGAATAATAAAATACAACCGCCGGAAAATTGTTTATTTTTTTTTTCGTCTTATTTTTTTATTCCCTCCCCCCAACCCCTCTCACTCTCTCTCTCTCTCTCTCTCAATCGTTCACCCTCTCTCTGCGTGTAGGTTATTTTTTTGCGAAAACAACGCCGGGCCATGAAGAAAAATAAAACATAATAAATAAAAAAAACCGCTGCGGCAAAGAAGCCAGTGTTGTACCGGGACGTAATATGTTTCGCGCGCACGTCAGTGGTGTATAGCAATGTGTAATATGTATGCATTCTATACGAGCGTATTGTTCGGCAAAAGATTCGTTATAAACGGACGGCTCATATTACGCACGCACGCACGCCTACCAGTGTGTGTGTGTGTGTGTGTGTGTGTGTGTGTGTATGTGTGTGTGCGTGTGTGTGTGTGTGTGTGTGTGTTTGTGTGTGTGTGTGTGTGTGTGTAAATCATGTACTAGAACGTACGACCACGGGTTTTATTAACGTGGTGTTTGAAATGCAAACAGATCCGATACGGAAAATCCATTTCGATCGAACAACAAACAAATCCGCCGTTCCGGTGCTCGTGAATTTTTTCGCGCAGAGTCCCACTCGAATATTTTTCATTTACTACTTTTTTCTCCTCCGAAACGTACCGCAACAAGTCTTCCTTTGCCCTGCGCCGTATTTTATTTTCCCTGTACAATTCATAATTGTTCGGGTCCGAAAACCGAAGACCATTTTTTTACCCGTCTGTGTGTATTGAATAATAATCATAATAAAACATATGTATATAATATACAAATTTATGTATTTGTATTAAATAGAAACGGTATGAAATTTTGAAAAAAAAAAACGTCGAAAGATTTTAGCGTGAAAAAATGAATTACCCAGGTAAAAAAATCTCACGAGAACTTTGAAATTACATCGTTTAAAAAAAAAAAATGTTACATTTTATAACCAGTATGGAACACAGATGTGCTGTGTTATCACAAAAGAGTATTTATACAAAAAAACGGTGAAGTAATCCGAAAAGGTATTTTATTTAAATCCCTAACAAAGTTATTTGTTCAAATGCCAGGTCTTACCCTCTTAATTTTATGTGCTGTTCGTTGCAAAGAAGCTTTTAGTTTCAAAATAATGGTGTGGTTTTTTCTGGTTATAATTTTCATGGACTGTATCATAACTGTTTAATGTATTCGCCGCCGGTCGATGTAAATAATTTTTAACGAATAGCACTTTCACAAACTATAATACGTGGGCATTTACACTTCAAAGAAACGCTTTGAAAATATTCGAACGATATAAACAATTTTGTAGTTTAGAACAAAACGTTGTTCGTACAATGTTTCAAACTCAATAGAAATCACTATGATTTACCTACTTGGGCACGGGCTCAACGAGTGATCCAAGTAAATTACTTATTTCAGTGTGCTGCAGGAAGTATTTAAGACGTTTTTAGTGATGTAAAACGTAATTGGCCGACAACCACTTCTTAAATGCCTTTTTATTCATATCGTTGCGTAATTTTTCAAATTAAACCGATGAAAACCGTAATAACGCCCAACATTTGTCAACGTTATATACTATTTCCGTCTGTTTGAGTTCATTGAGAAAATTCTTCCGAGAATGTAGTCAAAAATCACGTATTCGTTGGTAAAATATTATATATGTTTCGATTCCTATTATAATATTGTCACGATCTTCATGTCGTAGTTTTCAAACGGATTAAAACACGCCTAAAACACGACAATCACACGGTTTGATTTCAATCGTGATGTACCATGACCGAACGCAGTTGTAATCTGTTGTGCTTATTCTTTTACGTGCATTAAGTAATATAAATCCTTTTCACAAACCAATAGAATTAGACTGAAAGCCATAAACTGTATTCACCATTTGTGTAGCCGTATATAACAATACAGCGTTCCGATTCGACGGCTATTATTATTATTGCAATAATAATAATATTAATAATAACGAACTGAAGAAAATCCTAATACACGGGTTATTTGGTTGTGAATTAAGTTTAAACGTAGATCTAAACATTCAAATATGTTCAAACCAATTTTACTTTATTGGCCGATAAAATAAACACCATAGTAGCATTTAAAAAATTACAATTTTGTAAAGCTCCACAGTTCATACACCGTTTAAATTCATAAAAATAAATAGTGTTTTATCCGTTTGCCAAAAAATGAATCGAATTAAATTCGATTAAGGTATGGAAAGATCAGTGAAATTCGTTTAGAATTACTCATTATTATTACACTGAACCATATTAAACGCCCGGTATCTCTATCATAGCGTAAGTTTGATTTTAGTACTTTTTCATTACTACAAAAAAAAAAAAAAAATCATAAGATAATTGTATTTACGATTATATCTGATTTATCGAGCAAAGTGAGATTTTAAATTTTCGACAATATTAAAAAGTAATTCGAATCCTGTACGTTTATTTGAGTTTCTACTTGAATTGTTTGCAAAAGTATTCCACACAATAGACGTATAGCGCACTGTTTTTTTTTTAAAGTTTCAGCATTGTAAAAATTAATCACATTTGTTTCGTAATAAAATAATAAACTCCATTATATTTTATTTCCGAGGGAATATACGATATTTTGATATTTGTATTTACATTGTTCTCGAAGTATGCTCAATACGTAAATAAAATCACGATGCTTATGTCTTACGATTGAAATTTAACGCGTCATTCTTATTGTTTTGTGGCCACAATCATTTGGTATTACAGTTTTGGACGTCGGTGTTTCAACGTCTAGTGTACAGGACGGATTTATGGCCGTGAACCTCTTTCGAATCGCGTTGTTCGGTAGATCCCGGGAAAAGTCTCGTGCGACGCGCCGCATAAAACGCCAACGTTGTGTCTTCATTTAAAACTAGAGATGTAAAATGTACGTAAATTTTTTTTGTTTTTTTTTTTTTTTTTTGGTAAAAAAACGGAAAGCTATTAATGCTGCCAGATAAATAGCTACACTATCAGTCTCATTACTTTATTTACACACCTCGAATTAATCGAATAATAAGACTAAAGGTTCTACCCCCCCCCAACGCCCACAAATCCAAAACCCTAAGTCCGTCTACGGCGAGACGGGTTTCGTCGTGTGAAAAACACGCAGCGTGAACGGGGGCCGCGTAATACCGTCGACGCGGTCACGGCGTGAGAAATCGCCGGGGACCACTGCCGAGAAACGCTCGTCGGAAGACTGATAAAACGTCGCGGTCGGAGCGTCCGCGGATTACGCGGGGGCCCGATGCGTAATTAATGTGAGGGACGCGCGAGGCATTAATGCCCGGGGATCGAGGCGATAGATTTATTCTCTATTCGCCGGGTGGGCCAGCGTACGCACGCACGCACGCACACACGGCACCGCCGCGCGGATCGTCTTTGATCGTCCCGCATGCGGCCGACAACGCGAAACCCAAACAAATCTGCCATCCCGTCTGCGAAAAACTTTCTCCCCGCAGCACGATTCGGTCTTTTCGCCCTCCTCCCGCCCCGACCACAGAGTCTCGACTCGCAGACCTTTTGGGAAGTCGCAAAGGCTTACTGCCGGGGACGGAGCAGCGCACGACGCAACATGCGGGCCCACACACACCGACCCGCGGCCACGACGGGTGGGCGCGCGACGACGGCTCGAGCAGCGTTTTAAATCCCGGGTCCACACCCCGAGGGGCCGACACGCGGTACGGACGAACGGTTCAAAAGCGCCGTCGCTCTGTCCGGAGCACGTGTGCGCGGGCGCGCGAGTGCGAGAGAGTGTTTTTGACGCCCGCGCCCGTCCGACGAGCACCGAAATCCTCGTACTGGCCTCGTGCTGGCCGTCGTAAACGACAATATCGTTGTATCGGCGATTTTTCGCTTCGAATCGTCCCTCGCCTCAGAGCGAGAATTCAGTGAAATAGATTTTTTACGACAAACGGTGAAACGACGAGACGGGGATTTATCGATTCCGCCGAAACACCTGGTTTAAAAAAAAATCGTATATCGATTCCGCCGGCTACTGTTTATAAAAATTATTTATCGATTCCGCCGGCTACTAAGATAAGATATTGGTGGTTGTGTTCGGGTTCGTATCGTCTATTTTCGCTAACGAAAATAATCGCCAAGTACGTAAATATCTGATAGCTGTATAGGTTTATCCCGACGCCTTATCATAACTAAAATATCATATAACTAAAATAGTTAAAAATCATAATAGGATTAACCATTTACTAAACAACATTATTTTTGTGCGTACTATGAAGAGTACCTAGCCGGCGGAATCGACAAATGATTTTTATGAACAGTAGCCGGCGGAATCAATAGCCGGCGGAATCGATACCAAATCGGCTGAATCGATATACGCCCGACGAGACGGGTTCTCACGGGGCGCGTCGGACTTTGATTTTTCAACACGCTACTGAAAACCGCAATAAACTAATGAAACCCGATCGTGCTAAAACTGTTGACGGTAAACGTAGAAATAGACATTTTCGAAAACACGATCCCTACGCGCCCTGTAAGAAGTCGTGTTGTTTATTCAAAAGCCAAAAAAAAAAAAATCTATGTTCCAAATCAAATCATTTAACTAGACATTAGAGTTTTTCCCGTAAAGCGCGTTTCCGAGTGAAAATACAGGCAGGCCCTTGAACGCGGGAAAAAATCTCGGGCGGGAGGGTCATAAAAATATAATTATTTTTGGACAGATGTAAAGTGTAAATTAATAGTTTTTTATTATTATTATTTAGCCTACGGAGGCAAGAAAAAGAGCGTTCCCCTGAAACCACTGACACGGGAAGTGTCGCAAAACACTCGGCAAAATGTGTATATAATTCTGGTCTCGATTTATGTTATTCATCTTTGAAATATGTACCTATTACTAACCTGTGTTGACTTTTTGCTAGGGTTTTCTTCGGGTACATTAGAACTCATTGATGTGCCTAGAATGGGGTCGATCATATTATTATATATTCGTCTAATACACTATATTACGATATTCTATTATCTATATTTATAAGATAATTCAATAGCTAAGTTTTTAATAGTGAGATAGAATTTTACGATATTTTTCGGGAGTTGATTTATATTTTTAATCGATAATAATTAGTTTGTAATTTGAAACTTAAATACAAATTTAACAGAACTATAATATATTTATGGGGGGCAAACAATCCCCCCCTTGCGTTCGACACTGTATAATACCGTTTGTCGATTAATTTTCCCGCCGTCTATTTTATTAAAATATCACACGCCGCCCGAGATGTCACGCAGAACGACACGTTAAGACTACGACGTCACTCGAGACGTCTCGGCATCAACGGGGGGTGACTGTGTCACACGCGACAGTCTCGCGTCGGGGGAATTATCTCGGGTGATCGGACGAGTCGAACGAGACGCTGACGTCACGGCACACGAATAGTAACCGCCGCCGCCGCCGCCGTGCATTACAACGAACACGACGCACTCGGCCCACACGGTCGAAACACGTACGTCGATACGTATATATAAATAATATATCACATTACGTTACGTGTGCCTCTGTGATATTATTACGGGACGACGACGCTCGTTCGGCGAAACAATGTTCGATTCGATCCCGGGGCATTCGGCCGGAGACTAAGTATATGCATTTATTGTTGTTGCGATAACCGATTAAACAAAGTAAACACTAACAACAACAACAACAACAACGAGTCGAAACTAATAACGATAGTAATAGATTGCCGCAATAAACGTAATTTATCATTTCGATTCGTGCGATAACCGTGCGATAGTAATTCACCTGATTTATTATTTCATTTGTTCGAGCGCGTATCGAGGTCGTCAGAGCGAACGTTTGAACACGATATTGGTGTATTATACGCTAATTCCGAGCACACTTAATGGAATTTAAAGTACGTTCGATTACGTACGTAATTATTGTTTCGCTTAAAGATAGCATCTAATCGTAGGCACGAGAAACGTATACGAGACTTTAATTTCGTATTTTTACAGAGCGAATTTATTGCGCAACCTAATCAATTCGCAAGAGTAATCCAATTACTCGTGTAACATTTCTTGTTTACTCGGGAACTGATACAATTTAATGTAAACATGATCGTTGCACGACGAGCGTGTTTTTTTTTCTTTTGTAAATTACCGGGACATAAAATATATAGGTGTGCGCGATTTTATGATTAGTCGACTTTTTACGGTTAGAAAGAAGCGAGAATTAAAACCTTTTCGAGTCTTCGTGAAACAGTGAGTCCGTAATTGCATATTATGCTATAGATTTTAAACGATACACGTACACACTCTATAGCCAAGATAATTAGAATTTAATTTAAGAGTGAAAATCAAAATTGATTATGTGAAAAATATATTATCCCGAAATTCGTGAAATTTTCGTGCTCGAGAACTGTAAAATATGTACGGGATAATTCTGATTATCGTCGTAGGACGTTCTTATGGTATTTCAAAAATATTTCGTGAAATATTTGACGTTTTTTTTCGTGGGACATATTGTTTAAATTCTTACTGTCTTCTCTGTGCCGTAAAGATTTTGACCCCGGGTTCGGTTTTTTCACAGAAATGAAAATCGTGCGCCAGAATCTCGTATTTGATTCACAGGAGAATATTTGTCCGTACGGCGATTTTGACCCGGAAAGGAGACAAAAAAAATACGGGGTTTAATAAAAAGAATAAAAGGAAAATCACGAAAGGCCCCCTTCTATATCGTTTAGTTTATAGCAATTTCAGCCACCTGACTCCGAAACGCCAAGGATTCCAAATCTAATTCTCCCCGCGTCGTCACCGTCGTCGTCGTCGTCACCATTGTCGTTGGTGGTTAATATACCTATATTATATAAATATATATTTGTATCGTGTTTGTGTGTGCGTGTGTGTACATTATATATATACTACGAATGTGTGCGTGAGTGTATAGCTATAATAATGATAATAGTATATATATATATATAGGACGTAGGTATATAGTGCTGCCACGCGGAAATCGTTGTTTCGAGATGCCGGTCGGGAGACGAGCGGGGTGACGGGGGTCGGAGAAGATCCTTTGCCCGGGGCGAGAAGAAGAATATACGTGTTTTTACAAAACTATAAAAACCGGTACAAATCGCACCGAAAAGCTATTGGCCGGGTGAGACGCGGGCGGAGTGCGGTTGCTTTTATGGTCTGTGCGATATCGCTAGTGTGTTCAGAGGGCATTTTTCGACGGCCGTTTAAACGGCGTATCTTGATTTATGATTTTTCTCAACGATATATATATACGGATTTAAAAAAAATACATATATATATACACACGCGGAAAATAAATACTTTTTTCCCGGTCCCTTCGATATTATTATATTTTTTGCCACGGTAAAGTAATGTAAAAGTGAACACGTGCGTTTTATGAAGACGCCACTGCGTATAGTACGCCGCCGGTTTAGTACGTATATAATATTTTATATACGATAAACTTAGACGTGCGCTGCAATCGTCACGGGAACGTTCGTACGCGCTGTCGCCGCGCATGTGTAACTTAGACCCGAGACCTGCCGACGCGACGGTTCGAATCAATTTTTCGAAAACAATACGTTCGAACGATATTTTCGCAAAACGTGTACAGCCGTTCGAACAGATTTTCCAGGGAGTTTTTTATTTTTTTTTCCAAACGATTTTATTTCTTTTCTATTTTCGTAGAGCCGTCAAACTTTACAGGACGGTTTATAACGTTAGTTTTCATGCCGTTTAAATACAAATCTAAAACCCGACTTCTTACCGTGCCGATTATTATTTTAGACGGTCGTTTAGTCGACTAGAACAAATGTTTCCGTTCCGAATTCGTTCCACCGTCCGAAGCAATTATACCGTAAAATATCGTTATTGGTCCGTGACTATGTGTACATATAACTGATACGCCATAATTACGATACATTTGTTTTGTCATTTGCTAAACTGTCATTATTCTATTTTTTTTTTTCGTATATCATCAGTGATTCGACTATTGAATGTTTTAATTGGTGTTTAATTGGTGTATGATTGGTTTTGATTCGGTTTCGAACGGTTTTCGTTTTTATCGGCAGATATTAATCAAATCTTATCGATCGCTCCTCCGTTCCTGTTGGTCCTCAGCGGAATAATGTCACAACGCTCGAATTCGACTACGTACGTAGGTATCTGCGTACGAACGAATTATCTAATATTACGCTTTCGCGATAAATATACGGTTTGTTCGTAAATATATATATCGTTATTGTGACAGCGAGGCAGTGAATAAAAACGAACTCGGGGGAATCGTCGGCGTCGTTTGTACCGGTACACAGGCCGCCACCGTCGCAGGTGGACACGCCGTCCGAACGCGAAATAAAACAAACGAACTGATAATGAAACGAATGCTATGCAGCCGCCTCTGTGTGTTTGAAATTAATTACAAAGATAACCCGAGAGCCGCGATGGCACGTCAGTACCAGTATACCCGTTGCACCCGTGTGTGTGTTCATTCATAATAATAATAGTAACATATATACATATATATATCACGCGTACCTGTGTGTGTGTGTGTGTGTGTGTGTGTGTGTGTGTGTGTGTGTGTGTGTGTGTGTGTGTGTGTGTGTGTGCGTGTACGATAAGCTCCTATATGAGCACGTCGTGTTCGTTTATCTAGCTGAAGCACCGATTCAACCGTGAGACCGTTGATATTATTCATGTACACGTATTATACGCGCGTGTACACGAAACACGACGCATTTAAACGCTCCGCATTAAGTGTACGTCCATGAAAATAAATAAAAGTCACCGTATGAATTACTTTAATTTTGTTCCGGAACGTTTAGTAATTTAAGTAATTTATCGTGGCACTCGTACGTACGACGCGACAATAATAACATTATCGTTCTCGCCGCGGAACACTATGAAATACATATTTAAAATATTATATACATATATTTATTTATTTATCATCGATCAAACGACATCAGCACGACTACGTATACCAGTGTTAAAAAGAAGAAGAAGATAAATTATTAATTGAAGTGATTCAAAAAAACTCGGTTATTTACGATCTTGCGCATCCAAAACATAAAAACACAATTTACAAGGATGAAATTTGGATTGATATCGCCAACACAATAGGAAAATCTGGTAAGTATAAAATAAAATGTCGACAAATGTATGTTTATTAAAATTTCAAAGAATCCCTCTGTTTTTCTATTGATAAATAAGTCATTCACTTTTCGTCTCTTTTTATAACGTGTAATTAATAATTCATCATCTTCTTCTTCTTCTTCTTCAAGTAAGAGTAATATAATTTTATTATTATTAGTTATTATATTAGTGATACTCATATTGACACTAAAAAATAATAAAACACAAAATACGTCTTCACGGCGAGAACACTGAGACGATACAAAATATAATGTAGACTAATTGTTGGTCTCGGCGACCAGTCGCGTCTAGGAAACTGTACCTTTAAACTCTAGCACACGACGTTCCGGCGAATAAACACGGGGAAAATCGTCGACGAAACGACAAAGAGAAAATAATATCAGTGATAGTGTTGTCCCCGGCTAGTGAAACGGGTACCGTCAATGGCGTTTTGACGTGACGCGACTAACCTTTTTGTTTATTTCATTTTGATATTACCGACCGTTTTTTTTCCTGTCTCACGATCGAAGTTAAAGTCGCGCGCGTGTGCCCCGAACGCACCGATACGAGTGATACGAGTGTGTCATCACGCACCGTTCTCTCCCGACACTCGTTTTGACGTCATCTCCTCCGCGTAGTCATAATAATATATCGCCTCGGTTCGTTCGCGCGCGCACAAACCACCGTGTGCGCCGGGTGTACGTATACAGTATACCAGTGTTTCTCAACTGGTGTTCCGTGGAATCTAAGGGTTCCGTGAAAACCTTGTGCCGGAAGTATCCGACAACCCACTCATTCAAGTATTGAAAAAATATGTCAGCATTACAACTATAGAAAAATATGGGGGTTCCACAAAAAGTTCAAGCTCCTGCAAAGGTTCCGCGAGTTAAAGAAGTTGGGAAACACTGCAGTAGACAATGCCCCGGCATTCCTGATAGAGAGAGAAAAAAATCGCCCCCGGGCGAGATAACGTTTGTGGAAGTGTAAGCTTCCGAGATATAATATCACGTCGGTACATCATAAATATTACGTCGTAAACTTATATATTTTGTCGGAGAGAGAAAAATACACGTCTCGTGAGCGCGCCGCGTGTCGTCACGCTATACCACACCAAACGTACGGTTTCGATAAACGTCCACCGCGTCTTATCGTCAGTGGCTCGGCTGTCGAATATTATCAGGGCGCGAGTACGAGTGTTTTCAATATTCCACTCGGCCTTTTGAGCAGTGTTATAAAACGTAAAAAAGAAAAAAAAAAGTCGAAAATACTAAAAACCAAACACTACGAGATTTTATTTTTTCTACCCTATCGACGACATAATAATGCGTATGATAGAAAATGTTGCATGATAAGCAGAGGCGACCATGTCTTAAAATTCATTTATGACATTACGATTCGCTTATATACCCCCCGCCCGATTTCAAAATTGATTATCATTTTACGTACTTTTCCCTTGAATTAATTTACAATTATGATTTGTAGTTTGGTACTGTTGCTATGGGTGATTTACCAAATGATTTGGGTATGTGTGTTTTATGAACTTTATTGTTGTTTATTAATATTATTAGCATTTTAGTATTTATATAATTCAAGACATAATACATTTGAAAGTTATAATGCGACTAGAATAATTTTAAATTCAAAAAATTATTATTTTTTTGTAATATTCATTAAAAAAAAAAAATTCTTACATTATTAACTTTAAAAAAAATACAAATAAAGAATATTGTTCTTTTATAAGTTGTATATAATGTTACTGAACTTATCGTATTTCATAAATCGAAACAATACAGTCTACATAATATAACTATTTTGAACGTGATATTTGCAAATCAGTATACCTTTGATTTTAGAGATTAACTAATTTCAATATTCAACTAATTATACTAACTACGCATTATGTGTCAAACAAGTTAACTGTTGAAATCGTTGTACCTTGGTAAAAGACATTATAAAATACGTTTGAGTATTATTCATATCAGTAGGACTCGACAGAAAAAAAAACCGATAAACACGTGGCTCGGCGGAACTCTTCGTACGATTTGAACCGTAGCCCTACATTGTAACTGTCGAACGCAAACAAATCTCGTATTCCGACAGCGGCGTGTTGCATAAAACGTGGCCCGGCCGTCGACTGCACGCGCGTATTTCTTATCCATCGGTCGATCGGGATGCCGGTAATTATTTCGTTCGTGTGTCTACGCTATCGCGTCCTTCGTTGATACGACGCGTTGGCCCGACGACGCCGCCGCGGAATTGTTTCCGGGTAAAACCTGCGAGACGACTTCGCTCCGTCTGGGTATTACGTCGTTGTTTTACGATATTGTCGTCCCACTAACGAGTACTGACAACGGTCCGAGTACGTGCACACGAAAATACACGCCGTTGATCGTCGTCGCGTGGCGTGTCGATTCCGTCGGACCGCGATGTACCGAAATTGCCTACACAACACCCCGTTCGATGTTGAATTTACGCGTGGTGAAACGTGACGTCATATTTTGTTCGTGCCTACTACGAGAGTGGTGGTCGCGAATACGGACGATTCAAAACGTAAGCCAATAATAATAATAATTATAATTATAATAATAATTTATCGATGTTTCCGCGATACAACAAAAACGATTAATCGTAATAAAATATTATACCACTGTATATCACACATGATTTTTCCTCGGCCGCGTGTCTACTTGCGACCGGGTGAAATCGTTAACACACACACACACACACACACACACACACACACACACACACACACACACACACACACACACACACACACACACACACACACACACACACACACACACACACACGCGCACGCACAGAGCGCGGGCCAATTGAATCGAACCACATTTTATTCGGCACGACACACAATAGAGTCGTTTCCGTTAATTAACCATATGGGGTGTTGCCCGCCGGTCCCGGTAATCCCGAAAACATCCCACACCCGGGCGCGCGCACGTGTTTGTTCACGAGTGAGAACCGTAATCCCGGCCGCGCGTTTATGCGTCCACCGCACACATTCCGAAATTCGGCGGCGGTGCCCACACGCCGTCGCCGCCCTCCAACCTCTGCCGCCGTGCGTTACCGCTACTTTACGACGCGTAGTGCACATCGTAATCCGTGCAAACTTTGCAACGTATTGTACGTGTATGCGTACGTGTGTGTGTGTGTGTGTGTGTGTGTGTGTGTGCTCGTAAGCGCACGTAAATAAGTGCGCGCGCGTGCTCGTGTGGTGAGTGCGTACACGCCCGAGTGTCGCGACGCAGCTCGTACGTATAAATTAATTTCGTAATTAATGTTCGCGTGACGAAACGAGAAAAACAACAAACTAATTAACTATGGAAAACGCAATTAGAAAAGTTTTCTTTCCCCCTCCCCCCCCCGTTTTTTCGTCGCCGTTTGTAATATTTGTTGTTAACATTGTGTCGGCGGACGTACGGTGTTTAAATTACCACGTTATTAAAAACGTATTTGCCGTTAGTCACTATCTCGAAATATTAATCTCGGCGATTAAATAACAGTTTTAATTTTCGTTAACAACAATAAACGAGTAAGAGGTCTCGAAAAATGTAATTCGACCGCGCACCGTGCACACCCGCCCACTACCGGGGACGGTTCGGACGCGCGGACGGCACCACGGGGTTCAGTTCGCCAACCATACACCGGGTTCACGTTCGTACGCGAACGGCATGACCCTCCTAATGGTTTTGAATTCGTTTTCGTTTCGCACAAAAATCACGCGGCCGACGTACGTGTACTGGTATATACAGCGACCGTACACGTACGCGTCCGCGGCCGAGGCGTTTAAAACGTTCGAATCCAAAACCACTCGTTTAGTCGGGCGAATTCCGAAATTTAAATTTAAAATTTTCATTCACATTTTCGAAACGAGAAATTGTAACGTCGCCGCCATTGAAAACACACAAAACGATCAATCCCGATGTGTGTACGCATTCGTGTGCATGCGGAATGTACTTTAAAATCAGATTACACTGACAATTATTTATTGAAATTTTACAACCGACGGTCATCGCGAAAATTAAACGAGGACAATGAAATAGCAAAAACTACAAACAGGCGTCCCACGAGAGGAAATTAGTTTCCTGTAGACAATAGTCCCGTGAAAACCCATAGAAATTTTTGTTCCGTAAATTTACATTTCCGTTTTGACGTTTTAACGTACAGATATTTCCATAACGTACACATAACATGACGTAATGACTGTACAGATTAATTCCAGTATTACACGTGATATCATCCAAACATTGGCGTTTTAAACATTCGATTCGAAACAATGTTCGTATTATGTTATAGTTGTGATTCATCGAGTCGTTAGATTATATAGTATCTTGTGTAATACATTTTGATAAAGTTGTGTTGATACAAAAAATCTAAAAACTCAATACGAAAATAACTATTAGTCGTATGTATGTATCTTTACGTCCGATCGCTGATACGAATTACATATTTTGGTGGTGGGAACGATTATTGTCCATTGTTCAGGAGTGTGAAATATTAATGATAATACAAAATCAAACAATAGTCTCACACTGATTACGTTTTTACTTCGAACGGTTCATATTAAAATATCACATCCGTAATTGAATCGCGGTTTTCTGTTTCTTTACACCGTTTTACAGTAACCGTAGAACAGTTATTTGTTTTTTTTACGTAATAATAATTGTTGGGCCGTAATATGAAAAATAAATCGATTTTTAAAGAAAAAAAAAACCTCTCTAACAATATTACGACAGCGAATAAATTGAATTTTTTTCTCTTTATCTTCGTCGTTAATAAAATATTTTCTCAATAGGCAGTGTATCCGAAAATTAATTATTCCGTATTAAGCAGCGCAGTTATTACTGTTGAAATCTGTTTGTTTTCGGACTTAGCGAATAATTATAATGTTATTGATATTCAGTCTGCTCGAGTATCCGTAATATATTTACATTTATAAGCAAGAATAAACGATCCGAACGAATTATAATATTTATAAACATTAAACATCCACTTGCTTTCGGCCTTTATACAGCCGCGTATTGTTATCGGTTGACGAAAACGTTGCTGCCGTCGTCGCCGTATCGATTTATATTACGTCGAGTACATAATATGTTTTATCTTTATAAAGTCGCGACGCGTTTTCGCTCGGTACATTATTAAGAACGTATAACTATAGTAAAACGCTGCGAGTATGACGTATTATGTCACGATGTTTTTATCATTTCGTTATAAAATATCTAGAGACGTCAAACTCGACACCGGTGTAACAGGCGATTTTCAACCCCTGAATATTTCCCCCCTACCTCACGGTAAACATTTCCTAGGATATTATTACCGGGGGTAAACATATTCTAGGCTATTTTTACCCCCAGTGAAAGTATTGGGGGGACATAAAAATATCCTAGGTTATAATTTACTCCTCGGTAAAAATGTATACTGGGGGTACAAATAGCCTAGGATATTTATACCTCCGGTAATAATATCCTAGGATATTATTAGCGTGTGGGGAGGGGGTATAATAATAATAGGAGGTATAAAAATCCTACGACACTGGGATTATTTCGCGCTGCCGATACCTTTTAATACGTTTCCAGCTCGACGTGATCGGGTTCGTTACTCGAGGTTTCACGTTCACACCGCACTTTTACCCGGTCAGACACAAACGTCTTTAGCCTTTAGCCCCGGGTAATACCAAACACTAAATCCGAGTGACTAATACGAGCTCGTACGCAACAAACTAACGACGACGCGACGACGAGGGTCCGTTCGGTTCTTGACGAATCGATGGTGGAAAGTTAAAAAAATTCCACGTAGTTTTTCTCTTTTTTTCGATCACGTTCCCGAAACGTCCGACCGACTTTTACATTTGAGTGTAAAACGGTATTTACGACGATGACGACGACGACGGTTACGATGTTCGATTAAACGAAAACGGATAAAGTGAAAAGAATCTCTGGCCCCTCGACCCGTATCGTCACGATTTTGTATATAGTCACTCTTCTTATCGATTTTGGCACCGATAACGATACGAAACGTAAAGTGAAGTAACACAATATACAAACGCGCACGCATTCGTACAGTCGACCGAATCGGAATACGCCGAAATAAATAAACCATAGACGCAGGACGAGAACTCTGTGAAGAGAGGAAGATTTTATATGATATTTCGTCGTACTGTGTGTCTGTGTCTGTGTGTGTGTGTGTGTGTGTGTGTGTGTGTGTGTGTGTGTGTGTGTGTGTGTGTGTGTGTGTGTGTGTGTGTGTGTGTGTGTGTGTGATACGGAAATAAATTATTGAGAGAGAAAAAAAAAGGAAAAGTGACGGAATTTATGGGGTGATATAGTTAAATAAAACCGCCACACCGGGAAAATAATACACGCAAAAGCGACACCGTCGTCGTGCGCCATACTGCGTTCAGAACGAATAGTGTCGTCGTCGCTGCTGCGAAACGTCGTACGATCTAATTGGAACCGAAAGTCGTGACGTGGGAGCTGAAAAAGCAAAAAAAAAAAAGGGGAGAGAATACTTTCAACGTCCTACTCATGAGACCATCACTCGATTTAACTCCGATGATGTGTGTGTGCGTATGTGTGTATATGTGTGTGTGTGTGTGTGTGTGTGTGTATATATGTGTGTATGGGAGGGTATTTTTTTCTACCCGGTTTTTTCGTTTTTTTTTCCACGATTCTCTTTTATACTTTTTGGCTCCAGATCGGGTGTGATGGGTTGCACACGCGATCACTCAAAACCACGTTTGCAAACACACACACGCACACACTCGTGGTTCAATGTGTGTATCTTTTTCTTTGTGAATTTATCCCCAACGGAGATATAAAGATATATAAGCCCCATGCGCCAAATCCTACACATATATATCATAATATATAATACACACACGCGCACTCGCTGCTATTGGTTCGTCGCTTCATGCGGTCAGCTTATACACGCCGCAATATCAAACACACACACACACACACACACACACACACACACACACACACACACACACACACACAATGACAGATGTATGATAATAATATATGAACATGGAGATGAAAAACATTCGAATTATACGAATGACATGTTCTGCATTATACCCGCAACCGTGACGGTCTTTGTTTTCGACTTTATCGAATTTATCTGTGAATAAACACGTACACGAGTGCGAGCTCGATTAACCCGTCGTATCGCGATTTTCGAATACGATATGTACGTACACGTATGTATATAATATGTATACAAGTCGTATTTGGTCGCTAGCCGTATACTCTCTATCGCAATGCGCCTTTTTTTTTTTTTTTTTTTAGTTTTTTTTTTTTATATCGATCGGAAATCGTTCGCACTCGTTTTGTCTCCGCCGTAAATCATTGGTGCGTACATAAGTGAAATATATAGGATACGTCCGAAAACTAATAGGAAAAACATCGCAAATACGAATCGTATGTGTGTAACTTTTTTTTTTATGTGTGTGTGTGTGTGTATATGTGACGTTATTACATCGTATACAACTCGCGTTTTAAATTAGAACTTGCGTCACGCCGCCGGTGCCATATCGTAAACCTATCACGCCGAGAATGATTTCGAATCACACGATCTTTGTGTGATCGTATATCGATCGGACAAAGTCGTCGTATGAAAATAGATCGCGACCGACCACCGACCGACCGACGATGTTGCCGTAGGATTGCACGGTTCGAAACACGGCGTATTCGATACCGTCGATTGGAAAAAAATTTCACTCGCGGCGAAATCGTTTGAAATCAATATTCCATAATTTATTCAATTTTTATTTCTCGGAATTACGGTAGGTCGATTATGCGGGTTTTTGGCGTTTTCAACCAAAAAATATTTCCAAATACCGATTACCCGTAAGTCTACATTACGGTTTATCGATTTCGGGGGTTTTTTCCTGTTAAAATAACAGTACAATTTTTTTTTTACGTCGAATTTTCAATATTCCATTCGGTACGGACGTACACGTGTGGCCTAAAGCATTTTCATCGTTTAAACATTATCCGACGATATCCGGAAAAACGATTTAATTGTGGCATGTCGCCCGCGTTTCCGATAAATTTTGAAAATAATTCGTGTTTAACGGATAAACAGAGCATTTCGGTCGGTGTAGCGTATTTCGCGAATTATATAATATTATCGTGGTGTTCGGGATCGGCGAGCGAGTGGCAACCGGCGAGATCCACGCACGCGTAGCGCCGTCCCGAGTTCGTTGGTATTTGTTTTCAACGACTGGAATGCTAATATTGACGTTATTACGGTTATAAAATCGCGTGTGAGTAATGAACCGTGTAAAATTGAGGTCAATTATTATTATCGTGCGCATTTGACGGCAATTAATAAAATACGTATTATAGTTTCACGTGTTCCCGCGCGCCAGAGCGTCTCGCGAGGTAATTCAATCAAATTTTCTCGTGTGATTTTTGCTAATCGAATTACTGAAAATTCATTAGCATAATAATTGAATAACGCACAGTGTTTGGTGCGAAGTTTTACTCGTGTGGATACTGATTGCTTAATTTAATTAGAGCGTATTATGAAAAGCCGGTTCCAGCAACAATGCGTCACATAACGAGTTCGCGATTCGAAAAAAAAAAATAAAAAATTGTAAGCAAAATCATCCGAAGCGTACACTTGTGAAAACGTATTGACTCAATAGTAGCACGACGGCGAGTTGATGATCAATTAAAAATGAATGGACGAACAATATTTTAATGTCATTCAAATCCCAACGAATATATCATTGCACAATTGTTTTTCCTCTGACCTTTTCATTGCTTTGCTAAATAAATAATACGTAAATTTGTATTGAAAGAATTGTATGATGAAAACTCAATATTGTATTGTACTGTGAGTATAATTTTATTCATTGCACGATAAAAAAAACGTAGGGGAACTACTAAATAAATAAAAAAAATCTCCGTTGACCTAAAATGTATTTTTATCACTTTGATTGAAAATTTCAATGAAACAAAAATAATAATATCAAATGATAGTAAAATGAAAAATAAACATGATAATAATGTATGGAAAAAATTCCAATATCAAAAGAATAAACAAAAAAAAAAAAAAACGATTCAAGTTTTTGATTTTTAGGTCAAGAAGATTAAAAATATATATCACGTAATAACAACACTATGGTTATAGTTGAATTAGTTCTCTTAAACTTTTTGAGTACTTTAATAATAGTATATCCATTGTATTCTAGCGTGCAATATTTTTACAATTTTGCAGTATAAGTTTTATTATTATTATTATAACAATGCGATTTAACCGCAAAATAATACAAGTTTGCACCACCATACGTATTATCGACCGAACAATAAAAAACATAACTAATTAAAAAAGTGAAAGAGGGCGTACGTGTGTTCTAACGTTTCCGAACGGCTCAGAATTTTTTTATACCTAACCAGTATGAGAAACCAGGTAATTTTAATCGACGTGCAGAAAACCGATGGACATCGCAATAAAGTGCCGTTCCCGACAGAAATCTTCTGTAAGTAAAGTGTGGCTGACCGGAAGATTGTAAAATATGTACAAAGAGTGAAATGTAACGAACATGTGAGGCGCATACACCTAGAACTGAAACAGCCGAACCCACAAAAAATGTGAATTCCGCTTTATGCGGGAAAATGTTCCGGAATGATATTATGATGTTTCAAAACTAATAAGGTCCAATGGACCCCGGAAAAAGCGATTTCCTACATAAGTACCTTGTAGTGCACTATACTATTATTGACTTTTGTTTGTATTTTAAATTATTTTATATGGATATAAATATGAAAAATGTACCAATAAAATAAATTGTAAATCGATCAAATCAGATTCATTGGGTACCTTGACATAACATCAAAAACAACAACAAAAAACAATATAAATTCTAGATTTGTTTAGTTTTATTTGTCTTTTTCTCTATTTATAAATAGAACTTTTAACGTTATAAGTTATATAACTATCCAACTTACTTAATATTCAACTCATTATGACGTTTAACTAAAGGTGTCACATGGTAATTTTTTCGGTAAAAAATATTTACTAGGTAGTAAAAAAATAATTGGTAAATTCACCGAGCTTACATCTCTAATGATATGTATTACACATACATACGTGTGTGACGCTGTTTCGATCTGCGTTATTTTCGCCGGTTCGAATTAGGTTTGCTAAACACACTAACCTCCCCGTACACTCGGGACAATCGTCGACGTCAGTTGTACGTCACTGTTTCGACAGTCGCGTGCGTTTCGAACGTGGATCGTACGCCGAACTACGGCCTACGAGACGAGAAGGGAATTCTGCCCTCGAAATTAAAAAAAACAAAAAATCAAAAAAACAAACAAACAAACAAACAAACAAAAACAAACGAGACGGCAGCGTGCGAGTGAAAAAACACCTCACCGCGCGGTCCATCGTCTGGCTAAAGTACTCGACTAAAAAACTCATTCCGTCGGATCTTTTGTTTGTTCGCTGCGTCAATAGGAGTTATTTGAATGACGAGAGTTCGTTTAGAAATGTTTTCCACCGTGTTGTGGCGTGCGTGCGTGCGTGCGTGCGGGTGAACAATAAACACGGGATCGGTTAATTTTTTTAACACGCGAGGTCCGGACGACTGTGACGTCCTCCTCGTGGGTTTTACGGTTCAATCGCGTCACGCGGAAAAGCGACCGGCACTCGGAAGTAACATCATCGTCTCGTGCCATTGCCGCTGACGTCCGGACGATGACGATTCGGGAGTAGCCGAATCGGTTCCCGTTCGGCCGAATTGGTTCCCGCCCGAAAAAGGTATTTGATTACGTTGAGCCGAATCGGTTCCCGTTTGTGTACTGCAGGTGAAATCGAAACAATTTTAACTATTAACAATTGGAAACTAATTACATAAAGACAGACAGTATCTTCCCAACGAAAATTTGGGCTGGATTCGACAAAAATATTGATAGGACAACGAATCGTTGCGAATCGTTCCATTCAAAGTTTAATAAAGAATTTACAAGTGCCCATCCTAATATTTCTTATTATTTAATGGAAACTTTAAACAGCATTCGGACATTAAAGTATATTAAATTTCGTAGTCGTTATACAAGAAAACTCACTAGCAGACAGGAAAGAAATAACAAACACTTGGAAAATTGTACGACTTAGTACATTAATAAAAAGCATAGGTACGCGAATCGAACGTTTGAAGAAAGTTTGTTTCAAATTTGCAAATCAACCTTTTTAAATCGTATTTAATACGTTTTATTATTTTGATGACTAGTTGACTTCCAAATCAACAATTTAAAATGTCATATACCATATAATTTTTTTTTTTTTTTTTTAACACAAATCAACGCAAATTTTTAACCAAGCCTACTTTATAGTTGACAGTCCTAAGCCTGTAAAATCGTCCGTCCTGCCGGTCCAAATCGTGTCTGACGTGCTCCGAAACGACACAGTCAATAGCGACGGCGGTCGTAATAATATGTGTCGTACAATGGCGTACGCTCATATTTCGCTGTGCAGCGCCGAAATATCGGAACGACGTTAAAACAAAAACTATTAAATTATCAACAAACACGCTGCGGTCGTGTCTATATTATTATTATTATTATTATTATTATTATTATTATTATTATTACACTCGTGGCGCATTATATTCTGCATCGCTCCGAAAACAATTTGTAAAGCGTATTATTATACATGTGTGTGTGTGTGTGTGTGTGTGTGTGTGTGTGTGTGTGTGTGTGTCTGTGTGCGGTGTGCGGTGTGTACAGTACGCGGCAGTTTCGAAATGAAAATAAAAAAATAAATAAATAACAACCCCGAGGCGATAACAATAACGCATGTAACGTGAACGAATATCGTATAATGTGTGTGTGTGTGTGTGGATATAGTTGCCGCAGCATTAATTAATATTAAACAAACGGCGGCGGTGGCGGCATAATATTGTAGTTAGAAACGTCGTAATTAGACTATAAATATACATACATATTTAGGTTTTACTGTTGGGTAGGGGTTCAGTTTTGTTTTTGTTTTCGTTTGGTTTTTTTCTTTTTTTTTTTTTGCGGCACACTCGACATGAATTTAAATAATAAACTCGTATCACGCGCGATGGTGTACATAAGTCAGTGTTATTTCGTGTCGGACAAGAGAATACTGCTATCCGGTCGCGCTCGGGTGCGCGCGCAAACACACACACACACACATACACACACACATACACACACACACACACACACACACACACACACACACACACACACACACACACACACACACACACACACACTTTGTGGCGTACATTTACGAGAGAGACGACTCGCAGTCATCGCGCAGCAACGTTTCGTCGCCGAATCGGTCGGACGCGCGAAACAGACTTTACTGTAGCCGTTGATTTTTTCCATGGCCTCGACGCGCTAAATCGAACGGAAGTCGGCATTCACGTGAAACGACCGCTACCACGACAAAACAACCGCCTGGCACTACGACAGAAGCTAACGCGCGTACAACGTAATACTATTACGACGACAGTGAATTATTGCTATTCGTACATTGCCGCAGCCGCCGCCACCGCCGCCGTTTCTGCGCGAAAACGGAACGTGTAGTTTGCTCGGATTTTTACTGCGGCATCGATCGCGCGGCCTGCTCCCGAGTGACCGGCGAGAGGGCGAAACCCATCTCGCTTTCAGAAGCGTGTTTACCACCGGCCGGTCCGTCCCGACGGGGAATGAAAATATTTCCGCCGCCGCAGCCACGGTACCGCAGGGAGACACGGCCGTGTCGAGGGATTATAAAATACATTTGACCGACGACGACGGGGTTGCTTGAAATTTCCGTCGGTCAGAGAAGCTGGTCGTTGGCAAGAGACGTACGTGTCGACGGAGATTGAATCATGTTATATACAGTGTTTGGAATAGATAACTAATAATTTATCTAGATAAAAATAAACATGATTACAAACATTTTTATCTCGATAAATTTGAGATAATTTCATGTTTAATTTTGAAAATGTTCAGGATCTACATCCTAAAGGTATAACGTAAAAAAATAAAAATACATAATTTAAAACATTTAAAAATGCATGTACTTTTCAAAATAAACTTCATAAAAGATGACAAATCATTCTCTGACTTAAAATTAAAATAATAATACATTTCTGCATTTTTTTTAAAATTGTTGCGTATGGCTACTTCACTTTCATGATAGTACATATTATAGTCTCCTTTCCCGGGCCTCCACATGAGTTTTTCTCAGTAATCTTTTCGATTAATTAAAAAAAAAAAAAAAAATTAATAAAATAATATATTTTAAATTTTCTTTTTTTTTCAGGCCATTTAAATAAATTACCTCTCTAGATAGGTACTCATAGATAACTAAAATTTTATCTAGATAAGATAAAAGATAAATAATTGTTATCTAGAAAACTCATCTAGATATTTCCCAACATTGGTTATATATTATTATACAAGCGTGTGTGTATTGTACGTGTTCGCGAATAAAAACGAAATCGTTTTTACACGGTAAAACGTAGCTGTATATTTGTATGATGTGTAGCGATAGAAAACACGATTTCACAACCGCAACACGCGTGTTCGGAGAGAACGAACGATCCGGGGTTTACAACGCAATACGGCCGTTGCCGCCGAAAATCGGACAAGTGTGAACGTCGCCTGATTGCGTCGGTCGCCTACGCGGGACGTTTGTTGAAAAACATTGTTTTCGAAGCGACTGCTGCGCGTACGAGAAAATAAGTTATCAGAAAAGTTTTCCCGAAATGTGCACGCGTTGTGTCAACAGAATTTACATTCAAATTACTGAGTGAAAATATAAAATTAAAAAAAAAAAAAAAAAAAAAAAACGACAAACGAATTCACTTGTAATATATACATTATATAAAAAAAAAAATGTCAATATTAACTTAAACTTTTTACTCGTTTACTTTTGTTTCGCCTGCTCTCACTCTCTCTCCCTCTTCTCTCTCTCTCTCTCTCTCTCTCTCTCTCTCTCCCTCCCTCTTCTCTCTCCCTCTCTCTCTCTCTCTCTCTCTGTTTCTGCTTACCTTTTTTTTTATTTCTTCTCACGTGCACACACACACACACACACACACACACACACACACACACACACACACACACACACACACACACTTGTCTCTCCATCCTTCTCTCTCACTCATTAACGTTGGTTTAATCAATCCGATAAAATCCGTACAACGGAATCTAATTATAAATATTGCGAACAAATAATACGTTTTTAATTAAATCTACAGCCGTTCATTCCGCCCGCAGAGCAAAACGACACGTAAACACCAAGTGTTCTCCGGTCCAGACTGAAAACGTACGACATACACGTTATTCGCCGCCACAAAACGAGGGGTAAAACCGTAACAAACGCCATTCCGTACACCGTACGCGACGACGAATCGGTTCACTCTCAAAGATCCCGTTGGCAGGTTATTCCGAACGAAGTTATTTCTACTATGGTACGTAGCTCGGTAAATTTTTACCGCGTAAATTTTCACTGGTAAGGTAAATTACTGGTAAATTTATCATTAATTTTTTTATCGGTAAATATTTTTTCATCGAAAAATTTAGCATGCGACACCTCGAATTAAACGTCTTAACGAGGTGAATATTCAAAGCATACCAGTCGAATGGAATAGTTGATATAATAAAACTTAAAACGTCAAACTTTCAATTTACTATCAATGTGCAAACTATTTAATTCTTGATCTTAAATTGTTTCGTTTTAGTTTTCAACTACTTTGATTTGTTAAGTTAAGACTATACTGTACTATCGCTTTCAAAGGGTTTGACCCGTTTATAATAAATAAATAAAAACATTTAGAACTAGAGAAGAAGACAAAATATAAAACCAAAAGGCTATAATTTATTTCGTCTTTTTCGTTGTCGACGTTATGTCAAGGTACCTAATGAATCCGGTTTGATTGATTTACAATTTATTTTATAGGTACATTTTTTAATTTTCATACTCACGTGGAATAATTGAAAACACAAACTAATGTCAATAATAGTGTAATACACTACTCGGCGTTTATATAATGTCATATTATTTGTTACATATTTTATAATACCACGAACACCCTGCTATCCAGTCAATAACAAAAATAAGCGTTACAATAATATTTTGAGTTCGTGAAAAAGTCGAATCGAGGAGTTCCTAGTGGTGTCCCTGTTGTGACAAACGAAAATTTACCAAATTTACGTGAATTTTCCTCGGTAAATTACCGTAAAAAAAAAAAAATTTACGTAAATTTCGCACGTCTATCATTGTACACGACCACGTCACACGGTACGTTTACGAATGTACGATCATCCGCGTGCGGTTTAACGGCTCGAGTAGCCCGTGCGCCGTGTCGTCACGCGAGTGGACATAAACAATGGCGTTTTCGTCGTTTAATGATTATCACATTACGTTCGTTCACGGCCGCCCGACCGCAGCTGCTGTTTAATTCGTCGTGTTCCCGTTGTTTTATTATTATTATTATTATTATTTTTTGTATTTTTTTTTCCACACTCGTAACAGCTCGCGTAAACACGCGAGTCGTGTGTACGTTCACCATAATATATTATGCTAATGCATAAATCTCGGTTACTGCGAGACTATACGGCGGCGGCGGCGACTCCGTACAGTCGTGTACCGCCTTTAATTAACAATTAATTACGTTCATTAGGTGCGTCGCGCGCGTCTGGCGAAATATATCGTGTGTCTAAACTTTACGCGTACAAAACAGTTTGATGTCGTGTTATTGCAATTCGCGCGTGCGGTCGCGTTTCGTACAACGTGTGCGCACTCCTGCCGCGAAGAAGTCGGATTCTCTGGCGCCCAGTCAAAAGCGGTCAAGTCAAAAAAATCTAGGTTTTCAGCGCGATTATCGAAAAGTTTTCGAAATTCCGTGCAAGTCGGTAACTTAATGATTTTCGGTCTTGGATTGAATTTTAACAACACATTTATAATCGTGTAAACGGCTAAAAACGTATTTTATTAATTAATCTCACGGACTTACGAAAACGAAATAACTCTTAATTATTATCAATAATCGTAACATTTTTAAAGGTGGTATTTTTTGACTGTATTTGCAAAAATATATTATATATATACTTAATGTATGAGAATATAAATACCCGAAAATCTCGATTCGTTGAGATTTGACTTAGCCCCTGTTTGATCGCACATGCAAAAAACAATTAGCCAAGCTACGCAGAAAAAACAGACGGAGGAGCGTAATTTAATGCACGCACACTCGTTTGTCGAAACGATTAATAAAATAAAGTAGACGGCCGACGCGCGTGTGCGAAAACCCGCTAATCATGTCAGCGAGTTCAGTGTCTTTTTACTGAATCGCCGAAGACGTATTGTAAGACCACGTGAACCTATGATGTAGATGATTATGGTCACAGGTGAACACCACCAGAGATCCTTGGTTTATTCCGCTGCCTTTATCCGACGAGTCGAACGTTTATATGAACCGTAGCACATGAAGTGGGATGTTTATTTTTCATTCGCGATCCTGAGGTGATTGTCAATTTTTTTTTGATTTAACGGGGACCTTCGACGGATTTCCCGCGCCGAGTCATTCGTGCACCACACTGGGCCTCTTCACAGAGCCCTTGACAAAAGGCATTCGCAAAACAGACCTCTGCTAACGGTCACACCACGACGAAACAACGTCACCGGCTTCGAAACGTAAAACGAACCGCGGTCGTTGTATTGTCGAGCGCGTCATCGTCGTCATCGTCGTGTTGCCAAAATGATATTTCGATGTTCGGAACAAAATCGACTTTTGACTAGTACATATTAAATGTATTTTTAATCGATTTCCACAATTAATCGTACATATTACACGAAAATACTTAAATATCAGTTAACCACAATAATGCCTCCATTAGTAGGTATTTATATTTTGGACTTAAACTAATGCCATGGGGGGATCTATCCCCCATATCACTGCCCACCCTCCGTGAGAACACCCGTGCGTATCACAACACTGTGGCGTGCACGTGTGCAGTGTATACAACATATTATTATTATGTTATGTACAAATAAATATGTGTGTGTACGTACAGAGCTGCTGCGTGTACGGTATAAAAGTCGCGAAAATATATTTTCCGCAGTTTTTCCCGTTAATGACACGGTTTTTATTTCTCTCGTTTTACAATCCCCGCTCGCCGCGTCGACGTCTTTTCTTTTGCGTTTTATTGTGTTCTCGAGATGTGATTTTTTTTTTCTCTCTACAAATCGCAAAGCACCGAGAGAACTAATTTTCGTACGCCGGCGTTCCTGTACAATGTAAAACGTCGTATCCAGATGTCGAGAACACGACCTTATCACCCTTTTATTTATACGAAAAATAAAAACGCGTATACTCTTTAAATGCGATATTTATAAAAAAAAATAAAAAAACCCCCGACGAAATAAATAAACACTCGTTTCGCCCCGGAGGAGTGAGGTTATCGTACGATTTTTATTTTTTGCTCGTTTCCACTGCACTACTCCGTGTTGTACGGGAAAATCTAATCGAAAGTCGCTTTACCACACGCGCACACGTACACACGGCTTGTGGACTGTAATACGCGTACGTGTGCACAGACGACCGTCCATATAAATCCGGCGATTATAACGTTCGAACGGAATAACGCGGAACGTCGTTTCGAGCGCGCGTATAAAAGTTTATCGTACGGCGCGCAGGCGAATAGAAATGACGTTTTTAAAATGTTTGTTTGTCGTAATTCTTCGTTTTTTTTTTCACCATTATTTTTCACGCACACACACAGAATACACGATCGATTCTACGAGCATACGATTATAACGTGTTTTAAATTTCATATTATCATACGTGCTCACACACTATTGATAAAATATATACGTATCGTATGCGTAAAAGTCACTTGTTTTTTTCTCTAGTTCGTTGTTGTTTTTTTTTTTTTTATTTTGAGGATGAATCGTACTCGATCCGTTCACGGAGTGACTTTGACGAGAGTCGTTACGCGGATTGAAAAGCGATGAAAATCCGCGCGCGTAAACGAGGGCTGGAGAAAACGGCGAAAAGGAGGACGAGATCGAGATGCACGTCGTCGTCGTCTGGCGTCTCGTCACCGATCGTTCTGCGATACAACTCGAACGTTCCGTGACCCTTCGAAAACGGCCGCGGAACCGTGGTGTGGACGACAATGCGAAACGCGCCGCCGAGCGCACAATGACTTTCGTCAGGCCGGGCGCACACTGAAAGAGCAAAACTGCTCAGAGGTGCTCGGAAAGTTTCGTTCTAAACAGCTCGGAACAAATTCCATTCACACTGACAAAACGTAACAGGACAAGACAATCATATTTTTGATTAATTTTCGTTATTAAACACCGGTTGTCAAGATGAGTTCAATTCAGACATTGGTTCAGTTCCGTGGCAAAATATCTACAACGTATAAGTGTTGTGAAATTCTTTAAATCGTTTTATTGAAACTGTTTTGTTTTTATTGTTATTAGTAAAGCAAGGACTTTCATGCACTAAAAAATCATCAAATATGCATTTTAAAATATGCACTTATGCATCAAAAAATTAAAAATATGCGGTTAAATATGCCCTTAAAAAAATTAATTTTATTATTATTCTATATAAGTTTTAACTAGATTTATTTTATCAAATTGATTAAGAATCTTTTTTGAATGTTGGATTCCATTCTTCTTAATTATTATTTTTCGTCTAATAAAACAAAAGAGGTATTTTAAAATAATTGTTGAATTATTCTCAAATATTTACCTTACCTAAACTAGAACTGCCCTGAGTTATTAACATTTATTTGATATTTGCAAATAGCAGAGAACGTACCACATACCTAGTATTCTTTAAATAAAAATACAAAAATAGATATAATAAATACTGACCATTATTATTATTTCAAGATAAAATTTATCTTTATCGTCTTTATAAGTTTATATTGAATTGTTGACCCTGATTCATCAAAAATATTCACCAAAGCGCTTGATTTTCGATAAACCATCAAAATATGCACTAAAAGCTTAAAATATACTCTCATAATCAAAAATATGCCCCTTAAACCAAAAAATGTCCAAATATGCAAAAATATGCACTAAAAACTTTGAATATTTCATCATAAACGTTATGAAATGTATTTTGTACTTAACAAGCATACGATAAAGTTTACCAGAAAAAATATGCAAATGCATGAAAGTCCTTGCTCTAGTTATTACCAACAAGATGTTTCCATTTCTTACTAATTTCATCCCGTAATCTGTCTTGTATCAATTTATTGCTACGATATTTTTCAGTATAATCATAGATTGATTTGCTTAAAAATGTGTATTATTATACACTTAATAATTTTTCATTTTTTTTTTTTTTTTTTTTTTTATTATGTAAATAATAATTACCATGTTTCTCTACACATTCGTTTCACTTTCAACACCATACGAAGACTAAATTTAATAGTTTAACAGACTTTTGAAATGTGCCCGCCTTTTTTTGACCACCCTGCGGTTTATATTATAAATAAATTTTGAAAAAAAAAAACAGTAACACTCACCTTTGGGCGGGTTGATGTGCACGCCCGACCGGTAGAGCGACTCGTCGTCTTGCCAATCGTTGTTCCGGATGACGGTGCGCACGCCGTACACGGTCAGCACCACGGCCAGCCCCATGCGCGGCCACTTGGGGCCCAGCCGGCGCTCCAGCGCTGCGTACCCGTACCCGAACAGGAAACAGTAGCCCACGCTCGGCATGTACAGCACGCGCTCGGCCAGCACGAAGCCCACGTAGAAGAACATGTTGGACACCGGCACGAACGGTATGGCGGTCAGGGCCAAGGCCATCGCCACGGACCGAGCCTGTGTGGGGGGGAGCGAAGAAAAACAAAAAAAATTAATAATAATCATAATAATAATAATAATAATTGAAAAAAAAATCAGTCTAATCGGCACGAGGGCGGAGAAAAAAATTGCAAGTGTCGACGAAAATAATGCTTTACGAAGAATTATGCACTTGAGCAACGTCTTCTGTACTGAAAAAAAAATCCGGCTTTTGTATGATTCAAGGGCAACATATTATTTTGTTCGTTCATACGAATCACGTGACAAAAGACTACAATTTTTATTTTAATTTTTTTTTTGCCGTATACAACGATGTTTTAGTGAAAAATTCAAAATAAATAAATAAATACTATTCATTGAATGAAAATCGAAACAAAAAAAAAAACACATTACGATTTTCAGATGAGCAGATTCGGTAAATGGCCGTTTTCGATTATTTCGAACATTTTAAAACAGAAATTCCAGTTTTTTCGGTCTCTCTTCTTGATTGTATTTCTTTTTTTCAGAATTTTTTTTTCACAACATGTAAAACGGTTACGGTACGGTGCGTGTGCAGTACGCGGTTGTACGTGTAGTCCTAATACATTTAACGCGTAAACACCGTAATATTTAAAAACTGTCTCGAACCAAGAGTTTTGCATCAGTTATTGATGTTTTACATTCTCAAAAATTTACTAAAAAAAAAAAAAAAAAAAACGCATAAAAATACTTCACGTAGTATTGATAAAATACAGGTTTTCGTTCGAATTTAAAAAGTTAGACCCGTAAACCATAGCTCGCGTTCAAAGAATATGAAATCCACTAATTATTTTGAGTTTATCCAAATAAAAAAAAAAACTGTTATTACTGCAGGTATACATTATACGATTATTGCTGTAAGACAACTATCGTTGAATCACCATGTATATAGATCATGGCGTTACTGATGACAAGAGAACGGATTTATACGTAATAAAAATACAAAAATATGCACATAAATATGAAAATATTATGATTTATATAACACGTGGGAAAAAATTGTATTTTTAGCGCAATACATTTATTTAAATCGTGAACGCTTCTTACGAAATTTTAAATATTTTATCCTAATAAAAATGTACGCGTTTACATATTATAAATCCGTTTCCTACTGATAACGATTGTCTACTAGAAAGACTGATTCTCACCGGATCGTCGGGGCTGGGGTCGTACTTGCAGGTCTTGGAACCGCGACCGGGCGACCGGTGGTGCCGGTCGTGATGCTGCTGGTCGCCGCCGTGATTGTGATCGTGTTGGTGGTCGTGATGGTGGTGGTGGTGGTGGCGGCTGTGGTGGCGATGTTGATGTTGGTGGTGCTGGTGCTGGTGGTGGCGGTACGGCGACCGGTGCGCGTGGTGCTGTCTGGCGCGGGCGGCGCGGTGCGCGGCCGCCACCGCGGACCGCCTGGCCGCGGCGAACAGCGCCACGTACAGGGCGACGGACAGCGCGTTGCGCGGGTCGTACACCGACGTGACGGGCGGCACCGCGTCCATGGACCAGTCGAAGCTCAGGCGGCGCGGGTAGACCAGCAGCCGCACGTTCTCCACGGGCAGGTAGAGGAACGTGAGCGCGCGCGTCACCAGGCTGGACGACTTGGCGGTCGGGTTGTCCGCGGCCGCGAACACGGGCGGCCCGGCCTCGCCCATCAGCGACATGCGCACGAACAGCAGGCCGGCCGCGGCGCCGGACAGGATGGCCAGCGTCCTGTACATGCCGCCGGAGGTCTGTGCGGAAAAACAAAAAACACACGGGTCAATCAACACGTGCACTCGACGTTTTCAAAGTTTTCATAATAATAATAATAATATTTATTTAAATAAATACATATTTCAACACCAACAGGGGGCGAGAGTACAGTGAGTGTAAACTAAAAAACTATAGATATCGCTAAATCAAAAATTTTGGCGAAGATTATTCAATCTTTAAATCAAATTAAACATCGAGATTTAAATTATAAATACAATTTTTTAGATTAGTGTCGGATACGCCACGCAAAGGCTTGACGTGCTACAACACAAAACAAGGTGTTTGTTGGTTTTGGGCACTCTAACCGTTAAACAAGCATGTAAAGAAAAACCTATTAATTTGTCCGGACGACTACCTACTCAAGTGACAAAGAATACGATCTAGCACTGCTTAATAGGATAGTCGAAACATGTTTTTTTTTTAAAGGCTTACTTTCCCTAACAGCTCTAAAGTTATTTTACACTCGAAACAACTGACAAAGAAAAAGATCTAGCACTGGATGTTTCGAGCGTGAGGTAACCTTTACCTAAACGATATTGTACTTCTCTCCTCAAACTGACAAAGAAAATTATCTAGCATCTGATTGAGGTTTGAAATACAATATGTTTTAATTACACTGTCTAAAAGGTTAGGCATCGGGGGTATATATTGATCACTCTATTTCATCTTATCGACAACGGTGTTCTCTATTCCAGCAAAGTAATTAATAATATATAATATTATCGTGTCTGTTTTAAATATTTGTACGTAAATCGTTAGCAAATGGACTTTGGTCTGTCGTAAATAAATAAATGGTGTATTTGGACATGTGTTATTGGTCTCGCCCAAAACCTATCTATAATTCACGCGTCTCGAGCTCCTATACGTATATAGGTGTACTGGTACAATAGGTCTAATCGTCGCTGTTTTAACATGGTACACAACGAGGTCAGCGATAAATAGCATTGTGTGTATCAGCGTAAAGTCTATAATACAAACACGGCGAATCGAATAATTGGAAATACGATAAAATTGTAGTTTTTTTTTTTTTTTTTTTGTTTTTTTAAGCGCTTATATTTTTAAATTTTATTATTTATTATTTTTTTTTTTAATACGATTGATTTACTCAAAAGTAAATATGGTTTCTTCGCATACAACGACTTATCTTTATATTCTAAACACGAGTTATGAACCACAATATTATCTCTGTATTGCGTTCGCATTTAATGTGGAACAATAATATAATATGCGGAGAAGACGCAGAACAATTTATTCCGTTCGAATACGAGTCCTCGTAAAAGTTTAACACAATTATATTATACGCGTGTGCATTTGTTTGGGTGATAAATTAATTTTCATACTTTCGCAAATGCGAATTTCCGTTCATTAATTATAAAATTTCCGTTCAAACGGCGTACTATTTTAACTCTAATCGTTTAAACGCAACGTTTTTATTGTACGATACTGTACTTATCGGACGGTGTACACAAAGTGCGACGTGTTCTCCGCGTACGGTACTTTCGATCATAATTTTGAAAAAAAAAAAAAAAACAACAACAACAAAGATATTTCCGTTACGGCTACGATAAAAATATGTGTAATGTTTATGCTCACTGCGCATTATTGTGCTCTCTGTTCAATATCACTAATAAGGTCAATACAAGGTCGGAAGCAGTAGTTCAGCTGATCATCACACTACCACGACGAAACCATACCGAGAACGGCGACTTTTGAAACGGTCGTCCGGACAATTATTACTGTAGGCATTGGCGTAATTCCCTAAATTTTACAGCGGGTGCAAAACTTTCGTAGATTCAAAAATCAAAAAGCCGAATTAGGCCGTTTTCAAAGCAGTTTGCTTTCCTCGCGTATAATTTACCATTTTAAAATTGGTTACATCCGAATATGAAAATTGTTCACGACACAATCTGTATAATCTTCATATATTAAACTCTACATGAATATTGAATATGTATTTAAAATATTATAATATTATTTTATAATATAATTAATATTTTTCTAGTAAAAAATTTAACCTTTTTTGTAATAATACCAAAACAAAATTTCGCTCAGCCCAGTGAATAGAAACGGTTTCTTATATAAGATTAAATAGAAACATTTTACTCGTCCGACTACTGGACCGAGTACTGTTTTCTATATACCATATAGCAACGGTCAGCAACTGACGGACCGCGGTTCAAATGCGGACCGCGGAAGGCAGTGATCTGGACCGTCGACATAATATCTTTCTTTGATAGTTTAATAAGTACGTATTATTTCAATTTTCATCGTGATTATTAAAAAAGACTTTGCTTTGTAAAACAATTTTTTGATAAACAAGTAGAGAACAAAGTTGACGGATTCTCACCTTGAGCCTTGAGAGCATATTTCGTATTAGATGTTCTACAAGAGTTCCTGATTTCAATTTATTATCCAAAGACAAGAAATGCGATTTCTCATAATATAAAATCACAAGGTGAGGTTTACTCTCCAAACAATTATAACATTTTAGTAGTAACTAATTGAATAATGTAATAATTTTTTTTTTTTTCCACGGACCCCGTTTACGTATTATTTCAGTTTTCTGGACTCCAGTAGATATCGCTTGCCGACCCCTGATCTATACGAATAGAATACTGGTTTCTCGAGTAAACACGGCACAGGACTGGGTCAAGTTGATACTCTCGTGTAGACCATAGGCATTAGCGCTTTAGACGTACGGCGACGGATGGGAAACGAGAGAGCGCGGGGTGTGGGCAAAACAAAAGACGCGTGAAAAAGTCGCCGTCTGTGAAACCGATCGTTTGTTTGTCGAACCGTTTTCGCGACGACCGTATAATATGCACTCTGTTAACCGGCAGAGCAGAGTCATAAATTCTCAACGGTCACGCGACACCGTTACCACGACCCGTGTGTGCGCGCGCCGGGTGTGTGCACACACCGGCTGTGTGAGGAATCCAAAAGTCGCGTCCGAGTTCTGGCAAAGGACGACGACGTTTTTTTTTTTTTTTTTTTTGATTCGCGAGGCACCAGACACACGCGGACGCGGACCGTGTGCTCTCGAAAAGCAGCCGTGTCCGTGATAAATAAATAACGCGAGTGTAGTATTTCACTTTCAGAACAAACTGGCGCACGCCGCAAATAATTTATCATCTCGAATGCCGAGACGACGCGCGCAGACCGTAAAGTTATTCCGTACACGGTTCACGTTTCGAGACGATCAAATTTACATGGCGCACCGGCTCTTCGCGCCGACTCGTGACGGGTACGTGCGCTCACGGCGCGGGACGGGAAGCAGCCCGGTGGGGGGGTCCGAAAAAACTGTCCCGGACCACTTGGCCGATCTCTCGTGACGCCGAGGACGGCGAGAGGGGAAACAATTGAGCGGTTGAAACGTAAGATATATAAATCCACTTATATCTCGGCGGCGATGGCGCTTTTTTGAAAAAGAACGTATTATATTATCGTCGGCACTACGCGTACTATACTATGAACGGCGCACTCTTAGAGCGCGTCTCTGTACGGCTCGAAGATAATATCGTGTTCTTTATTTTGTTGACAGCGAACTGCGATGGAAAACCAAACCGCGCCGGACCGGACAATTTTACACTCGACCGATTGGAAACGAATCGAAACTGGATCGATTTTCATTATCAGAAAGAATAGACCGAGACCGAAATAATCACGAGGACGCATCGCGCAACACAACGTGTTCACATTTATGTCATTAAATACCTCGAGTTAATTTCATAGATCGAAACGGCCCAATACCGGGTAAATGTTCGAAAACAGAAGGGACAAAGGACGGACTGCTGCCACCACCGTCGAAATATTATTATCAGTTTTTTTTTTTTTTTATACTCGGATGCTTGTTTTTTCACAAAGTGTTTTTTCCGGGATAATTACCGCAGAAAAATATTCATTGTTTTCGCGTGTGCATTGTGAATAATCAACGCGTCGCTACTGTCATATCTGTTGTGCTAAGTGAATAAGCACTATCTCCAATTTTTTGGTCGAAATTCTGATAGTTATTAATTTATTAATTTATTTATATAATTATACGGGACGTGCCAAATTCAATACAATATTGAGAACATATATATATTAAGTACAGAATATTTTAAAGTAGAGTTGATGGGTCCTTCATTGGCTAGACTCGTCATACGGTGAAATGGCAGATTTTTTGCATTGTCGGTGTTACATATTGGTAAGACAAATGGACAATTGTGACGGGAATGAAAGGATGGTACTTTGAAGTTAATTCGTGTTAATAGTCCAGGAGAACCTATTAGTCCATCAATAAGACGTCTTAGAAAAGCCAAATTGGCTTCAAGTCATCTGTCAGCTAAAGTATGCATGCCAAGTCGGTATAATACTGGTAATAATCTCTAATGCAAATGTGAAATGCATTGGGTGATACATTTTTAGTGTATATGCCGCAAAGTTAAGAAATTTACGTTGAATACGTTCAACTTGATTTCCACCGCAAATGCATAAAATAAGGATTTTATAGGAGTCACTAATTTAAATTCGAGCAGAGATCTCCCCCGTCGGATAAACTCGCACACCCCGTACACGACGTACGTTATAACAGTGTACACGCTGTGATATGATAATTATCGTTGTAATATAACGCACGTGGTCGTGTGTCCACACGGTCCAACCCCATCCCCTCACCCTACTTTCGTGTGATCGAACTTGACATCGTGTGGTTTGTCATGTACCTATTATGTTTGTGGTGTTCTGTTATTTTGATTATCTTGTTGGTTATGTTTGCTCGTTTTTGTTAATATAATATTGTATGATAATAATATGTTCTTGTATTTTTTTTTTCTGATCGTTTTATGATGATTCTGAATTATTTAAGAGGGCAAACGAAGAGACAGGTACGAAAAATGATAATGGAAAAAATAAAAAACAAGAAAAGAAATGCTAAAATGATAATGGCGAGATTTCATCGTACATCCCTTCAGTCTGTGGACAAGATATTGTAATGGTACCGGAAAGTCCGTGTATCACCTTGACCAGCCTCAGACAAGAGATAATGGTGAGGGACGTATTATTGAATTTTAAAGAAACGATAAATCAACTATTTAGTACCTATAACTATCCCGAAAAAGCTTCAGTTTAATATAAACCGTTAACGTATTGTTTAAGCGTTCGTAATTTTAATACTGTTAATAGTATTAGTTTTATCAAAACCATGTAAAAATTTTCTTTTAAACTCTGTAGACATAAATATTTCTAAAATACTCAAAACATGTTTTTCTATCTACACACTGAGTTTCACAATAATATGTGTGATTATTAAATTACATTAATGCCGTACATTATAATATAATGTAGATAAAACTACGTAATTCATATCTCAACTTTTTAGATTAAAATTTCAAACGAATCCATTGAAATATAAAAAGTTGTTAAGTGAGATGATGGTGATACAAGTTCGTCCTTCGTCCCTTCGGTCCTCGGACAAGATATTGGTGATGAATGTATTAAGTTTTAAAGAAATGATGACTCATTTCTTTAGTATAAAACGATTCTGAGCAAAGCTGCAGTGTAATATAATATATTACTATTAAAATACTGTTTACGTATTTTACGGTTATTTGTATAATTTTTGGTGAGTTATAATAATTTATTAAAGTGTGTATAAAAAAAAATCCTGAGTCACGATTTTTGAATTTTTGTTAGAATAATTAGGTAGGTATATGAGTAAGGTCATATTAAATTTTCAGAACTTTTTGTCAAATATTTAAAATTATATTACATAAAAACTTTCAAACAATTTGGTAAATTAAAAGTTCTATATTTAAGTCAAAAGTGCTATAATTGTTCTGAAAATGTGGTCCAATATAAAAAAGTATGTATTTGATATTGGATAAAATTTTCAAGTTTCTAGCTTCAATACTTTTTGATTTATGACTAAATACCTAAAATCTGAACAGTGAAAATCTCGTTTTTAGGGCGGATTTTTACCGATTTTATCGTTTTTACTCAATTTTTCGATCGTTATTCTTGATTACTGAAAAAATTATGGAGATTTTGGAAAAATGACCTCTTTAAAGTACCATCTCAGTTCAATTTCAAATCTAAAAAGTTGCTGGACGAAACTTTTTGACAAGGATTTCCATACGAAAAAGTGTATACAGAAAAAAAAAATAAAAACATAAACATCATTGTAAAGCCATAAAATCCTTCGCTTCACTCAGAATCTAAAACATATACTATATATTTTTATTGTTTATTGTACATAGCAAACAGCAATTCTAATAAAAAAAAAAAAAAAAAAAAAACCGAGTTGAGAAATTTGGATAATTATTAATTGAGGGTTTACTCTTATTAACATATAAGTTTTAATAATGCTGAAATGTTCAAATAATATTAATTAAATCGGTAGAAAAAAATCGTTGTGCTATGTATTATACAGTGTCATAAACGTTTCATGTATTGTGGAATTTATTAACGTACGTATATTTTCATTTTCTGACATTTTAAGTATAGGTAAGAAATTTCGCAAATTAATTGTACGTGTAAAAACACCGACCATTGTTCGTAGAAAACCAATTGTTTGTTACCGGAATTTCACACTCATACAAACATAATTAAAAAATCTAACTAATAATTTAAGCAGAATTTTTAGTGCGTAGTCAGCTCTATAAATGGGCGTACCTATACGTATTAAAACTATAACCTTGAGTTGTAAATTTAATGGAATAAAACCTGTAGAAAAAAATAAAATTTCTTTGGAACTCCTCACTAAGCCTACAATAGCTCATGTCGAAAATGAATCCATTAACGACTAAATCTCCAACTAACATTGTATTCCGGTATCGAGGTCTTTAAGGAATTGGAAGCACTGGATTTTAATCGAAATTCTCAATAAATAAATCACAATTCAATACACCCCTCGGCCTAGGTGCACTGACCGATTCAGTGCAGTCCGAACCGGTCTTGATCAGACCATGTGGAGCTTTGCCGTAGGTACCCATACACGCAAAACCGTCATCGTCCAATCGACAGCTGTTATAACTAGGGCTGAGCACTTCTAGTTTTTTCATATCTTTTTAGAAAGATCGTTGAATCATGTTAGTGACCAACAAATACGTTTCACAATACCAAGAAGTCATATTTAAAATTTTAATTTACATATTTTTGCATATTTTGTCATTATTGCATATAAATACATATTTAAGTACCTATAATATACAGGTATTAGAAAAATCAAGATTATATTTGGTAATTTTCGATATAATTTCTTAAATTAGCTTAGATAAAAAAAACTAATTGGTAAATTTCTGTTTAAAAACAATATTTTTACCATCGTTTAAATAATTGACTATCTATCCGATAAAATCGAAATATATATACATATATATATATAGGAAGAGAATTTCAGTTGCTCGTCATTTCTCAAGAATTTATTATAATTAACTAATCGAAATAATACTTATTACAATTTTTTTTTATATAAATATTTAATAAGATGAATTAATAAAATAAAATAGATTTTAAGAGCATATCATAAGTGCATATTTCTTGTTTTTTTATTGCATAAGTGCATGCATATTTTGAGATTTTTAAGTACTAGAAGTCCTCAGCCCTAGTTATAAATGTAATGGAAACGGAGCTAATCCGAAACAAATCTCGTTTTCAACAACGCAAAAAAAAAATAAAATAAAAAAATAAATAAAATAACAAAAGTTAAATACATTAATTATACATTTATATATAAAAAAACATTGAATATAGAATAGACTATTCTATAATCAATGCTAATACTAAAAACAAATGCATTGGCGTAGATCGAAAAATGTTACACACCGAGGCAAGACGCGCCTTTTTAAGGCGCTAAAACGTAGGTAGGTGTCACGGCCGGTAATCGAGAGTTTTGAATTCAACGCGTCGTCTCTGTTTTGTTTTTCTTATCTCGTATTATTCCGCCCGGTGATCTTTGAGTCGCGAGTTTTTTTTCCTATTTTTATTTTTATTTTTTTGCACTCTCCTCGATTCGGCGGATTATTCTGAATCCGTACTTTGCAACGCCGGCGTCGCACTAATAAGACGACGGGAGGAAACGTTGTACGCGTTTATATCGCCGTCCCTGCGCCGATGGAACGTGAACGGTTCGCATTTGCAGTCGTTTCACATCGCGCGTTCGTTATGTACGACGGTATTATAATATAGTCGTGCGCAGGTGATTCAACACGTCGTTGGTCGTCTCATAGTCGAGTTGCACACAATTTTATGTATTTTTATTATTATTATTTTTTTTTTTTTCGTGGTCATTATTTATTTAATTGTTTTTATTTTTGTCTTTTTTTTGTTTTTTTTTTTTTTTTAATGAAAAAGACGCGAAGAAATCGGCACGTCGCCATAGAGCGAGAAATAATACGATTTTGTTTATTTAATAATTAAAATCAAACAAACCTTCTCTCTGGCATGGCAGCCGGGGCGGCGCGCGTTAATATATAGGTACATCTCCATTCGTTCTAATTAGCGCGAACTACCGCCGCGCTTATTTCTAACGCGCTTTACGTGTACGTTTCGTCTTCAAAAGGAATAAATTATGTCTGAGCAATGTATAGGTACGCGTTAAGTGCATGTAAAATTTATGAAGTTCGTTTATGGAACGCAACGAGCTGAAAGATGTTCTGAAGACAGACGGACGGAGGCGATGACGAAATATTTTTACCTGCGTCCCGGAGATCGAGCTAAATCTTGTGTAGCGATCGAACGAGAATCGAGTGATGTGTTCGAAAGAGAAAGGAACATACGGGGAACATTGAACAAAAAAATAATAAACATTGAGCAAATTATTTTGAAAATAAAACAAAATTTCCGTGATGGTCAGCAGAGTAGAGTTTATGAGCGAGAAAAATATGTAAAATATTATAGGTATCGTAATTGTGTCCGTAGGCGCGAATAGCGGGCAATATATCTACGTGCTGCGTTCCGAAAACATTTTCTTAATCGGTTTCTTTTTTCTACCGATTGAATATTATCATTTTTTTCGTGGTGCTGGGTAAACAGTTGATTTCTTGTAAAAAAAAAAATCAGAGTCACTTACAATTTTTTCGTTGGTGAAATGTATTTGGTAATGATATTATTCTGTTACGACTTTTTTGTCTAAACCCAAACACGTGTTTATAACACTTGTGCGTTATGCGGTATGCACGTTATATACTTGTTTTTTTTTATTATTATTTTTTATTTTAGATATTGTATTACAATTAATCTTGACAGTTAGGGATAAGGGTTAACAAAAATTGGGAGTCGTTATTTGGTTGAATGAGAAAGCCCGAATGGTTGAATTGGGATAAAATGGAAAGAATAATATCGGGCTGTTGAGAGAAGAAAATAATTTTTTTGTCAAAAGGTATGGAATGAAGGTTGAGAAAGGAAATTAATTTTTGACGCTCAAGAGATAGATTAGGGCAACTGAAGAGGATATGAGAGATGTCACAGATTTGGGGGTTAGATTGAAGAGTACAGAGGAGGGGGGGGGGTTATTTAGAGATAAGTTGAAGAAATGAGAGGGGGGTAATGTGTGACCAAATCGGAGTCGCGAGAAGAAAGTAATGGACTTCCTCGAAGTATTAATATTGTGAAACCATGGGTAACGGGCGATGGTTGGGGAAATAGATTTATACCAGCGGGCAAAATTAGGACGGAGGGTATATACTTGTTATAAATATAATTTCAATACGACTATCGTACGTCAGTACCTCAGTGCCTACATCAGGAAAAACGCGGAATAAGTTTCATTGTCACGGGGTATATGCCAGCTTAATACCTGTGTGTCGTATATTAGAAATCAAGAGCGCCGAGAAAAATCGTTTAGGCGTTTATTAGCCCCACAAACGTTTCATTGCGTAGGTTAGGTAGAGTCGGGTCGGAGGTAGCTCCGGGGACTGGGCCTATCCGAGTCTCATAATATTACGCTTTTCGCGCCTCATCTGATCACACCACCGTATAAAGACGCGTACGCGATATGGCGTGAATTCGCTATAGCGACAACGTTCGTTTTCCGTTTCGTCGTTACTTGGTTCGTTGAATGTTTCTTTATTTTTTTCGTTTTTCTTCGCGGTTCGTCGTGGCGTCAAAAGTATTATACGCGCCGCACACAATACACGAACTTTAATGTTTTTGTGTATTTTTTTTATTATTATTATTATTATTTTTTTTTTTTTTTGTTTTTCGTCGCAGAAAGCTTCAATTATTTATTATTTATTACCATTTTTATTATAGTACGAATGTGACCGCCGAAGAGAGCGTGTGTCGAACGCACGAATTAATAAAAAAAAAAAAACACGAGGGCGAATTTGTGTTGCGATTGTCGTGGTCGTGAAACCACGTGTACGCGACCGATAAAATCGTATAATATCGTATAATACACGGGTGCGCACACACCGCGGTGACCGACGACGCGTATGTGTGCATAATGAACACACACACACACACGCGCGTACATGGCGGCGGCGAGGGATTTTGAATTTTAAACAGTTAGAAGGTCATCGTGAGTACGCTGCCGGGCGTTGAGTGAAAAATAAAAATGTAAATGTCCTCGTAACAACAATAAGAGCCGTATCGTTTCGGGGGCGTTTTCCGCGCGTCCCGCTCGCCGTCGAATCGTTATTTTCCGACCCGCCACGGCGACGACGGAGTGAAAAAAAAAAACAAAAAAACAAAAAAAAAAAAATGCAAAATAATTACGCGGGAAAACAATAACCGCGTAAGTACGCTCGGTTACGACTGTACGACTGTACACACACACACACACACACACACACACAAATACACGAACACACGCACACACACACACACACGAACACGGTACGACGTGTAGCGCCGGTGTGCGCCCACACACTCGACTTACGGTCGACCCGACGTCCGAAACGTGTTATTACCGTGTAAAACGTAAAAGACCGCTTATTATACGGCCCGTCGGCGAAATGATTTGACGGCGGCGGTCTAGTTGCCGCGCGTTTATTTCATTCCGTTCGGCAAAGTCCGCGCGCGCGAATTCACAGTGGCATTCGCGTTGTCGGGTACTGTTTTTTTTTTCTTTCTTTAATCATTATTGTTATTATTATTATTTTTATTATTATTTTTCCTATTTTTCCTTTTTTTTTTTTTTTGTATTATTATTATTTTTTTTTTTTATTTTCCGCCCGCGTGTACATGATTACACTGATTAATGTAACCTAAGTGGCATGCCCCGCGTCGTAAATTATTCCTCAAAGGCGAATCGCGTGTTCGATAACCATGTGCCGCCGTGTCATGCCATTCGGCCATATACAGGCCGGCGGCACACGCCTCCGCCCCCGTCGTCGCCGCCGCCGCACCGGTCCGGCACAGTATATTATGCACAGTACACGCGTTACACACAAATATACAAATATAATACTACTGTGTATGTGTATGTGTGTGTGTGTGTGTGTGTGTGTGTGTGTGTGTGTGTATGTGTGTATGTGTGTGTGTGTGTGTGTGTGTGTGTGTGTGTGTGTGTGTGTGTGTGTGTGTGTGTGTGTGTGTGTGTGTGTGTGTGTGTGTGTGTGTGTGTGTGTGTGTGTGTGTGTGTGTTTACATAATATTGTAAATAGAAATATAAACCAAACAAACATAATAAATCGAACAGTCAACCGTGACGATATCACCAGTACAAATTATTATTATACATGATAATAATATTCGTACGCATTGTTTTGGACGAGAAATAGTGAAATAGGTACCTTTGGTATTGTGTCGTGAACGATGATTTATTGTGCGCGTGGACTGACGGAAGTTTTTTATAGTTGTTTTCGCCAACAAACCCGGTACGGGTTTAAACGTATTTTGTACGACTATTATCGTTCGGTAAAACTGCCGATTTCCTTGGTTCTTACCAAAGCAATTTTCACTTGTACTACTCAGTATAGTTGGACGCGGGAATTTTTTTTTTTTTTTTATGAGGGAGGGTTAGTGAAAAAATAAGTCGTAATACTAGTAGGGAGTATTGTGTTTGAGATGCTTTTATTTTAAATGTGAAATAACTGACTGAATACCTACTTTTCGGGGAGTACGGGGATGACCACCTGCCCGTGCTCATTCGTTATGACGGATATATCCGTGGTGAACGGCTGTACTTTTTTTTTGTTTTTCACTCACAGCTACTTTTCCGTCTCTATTCGTCCACGGAAGAAAAGTGCACCACGATTGATAAATCGATACGTCTACCAACACTTTTTTTTTATTATGATCGACTACAACAGTGGATCTGCAACCTATTTCTACTGAGAGCCACATAGAAAATGAAAAGAATACCGGATTCGATAAACAAGTAATCGTTCTCCGACTGATTTTGAAAACACGATGCTCGGCTTTGAATTTCTAATTTTTTTTTTTTTTTTTCAAAAATTACGCACGACACAGAACACTAAACCGTAATCGTACAGAAAAAAACACTTATTTATATTTTGTTTTACAAATGTTTCATTTTTAGCAAAGAAGATTCATTTTTTCCCGTCTTTTATTCGATACGTTAGAGGACCGATTGATAAACGATCGTGGCCGCAATCGATCCACGGGCCGCCGTTATATATATATATATATATATATATATATATATATATATATATATATATATATATATATAACATGTATAACGTATAGAGAACCGAAACAATTGATCTGACCAAGAGATATACCATAACCGGGAATACACATTGTTAAAGTTTCCCATTGTGAAACGTCAACGCTATTTGACTATTGTAATTTAATACGCGAAATATAATTCGTGCCGCCGTCGTTTATTGATGGTTAGTTTGCGCGTATTGCTATATTATTAGAGGCGTGTTTAGGCACAGGCCCTGCAGGCCCGGGCGTAGAGCGGTGACATTTGGAAGGTGGCAAATTTCAACATTTTTTTTTTTTTTTACAGAATCGCAAAAAGTATTTTTCGTTCGACAACGTCAAATTTGAATTATTTTTTGACTGCGGGAATTCGTTTGCAAATCATATCAGTTTTATGATTTAGAGTTACGATTCGGACCGTAAACGCGTGCGTCCGGTCGCTCAGAATCAAGCAGCTACTTACGAACTTTACGCACACGTGATACAACAGCACGAACCAGTACGCACGTGGGTAGCGAAAAAATGCGCGCGTTCCACGCGGGTTCGAATTCTCAAACTGTGGATTCGAATAGGTTTTGCGAAAAATTTTAATAGATGCGCGAAGGGGAGGCAGAGGCGGTGAACCGGAAAGTGTGTACAGGCGAAAAATCATTAAATACGTCACTGAATATAATTATAACTGTCGTCGAGAAGGCAAAATAACGGTCGCGGCGTGTGCTGGAAAAACGCAGCGTGTAAAAAACACAACGATAGGCCGCGTACGGGGCGAATGAATAAAAAAATAAATAAAAAAGAAAAGAAACGAAAATAAAAGTCTCATTTCACGTACATAACGGAAACTATCGGTTTAAAAGCATGTAAAACTTTTTCGACTCGAAATCATTCTTCTGAAAAATTAAAAAACTTGAGACGACGAGTGCGGCGGCGGCGCCCCCCCCCACCGTCGTGTTCGCAACGGTCGTTCGCCCGACGACTGGCGCGACGCGCCGAATTACTCCGTATATATATATATATATATATACGACATACGTCGCGTTTATGGCGATATTTTTACGGGCACGTGTTCGGCGGTCCGTGAAGAGAGAAAAATACCCACTCCAAGTCGACAAACTTAACCCATAAAAGCCAAAGGCAATAAAAGTATATCAGCCGCAAGATTGCCGCTGCCACGACCGCTTTCGACGGTATCCCGTGTAAATCATGTTATTATTATTATTATTAAATGTCGTGTGTAGTGATGGGCTGTGGGTAAATACCCAACGGGTAAGAAATATATTTTGGGTGAATACCAGGGTATTTACCCACGTTATTTTTTCCTTTGAATAATTGGGTATTTTTTTTTTTTAATATGGCTATACTGTTATATCTTAAATCGTGGTTGTAACCAAGGTGGATATATCTCCACTTTGGTTGTAACATAAATATTAAAGTATATTAAAATATCACATGACCACAATACACACATGGTAGAAATGTAGAATAATATAGATATACGTACTGTTACGCTTATGGCATTAAGAATGCGTTGGTAACCAGTGGCGTCATTGGGGGGGGGGCAATTGCCCCACCCTTGATTTCATATGGGCTGGTCAAATTTTCGGTATCATGGGGCAAAAGGCCGATGGAATTGCTACATTTCGTCACCGCTCATAGTGGGGTTATTGGTATATAGTTCATTAAGTAAAATTAATTCAAGATATACAGAAATAATTAAAGTGTACTTAGTATACTTAGTTAGTTTTAAAAATATTTTTTTTTTTGTTTTTATTGATAATATGATATTTTGAAAAAAATATGTAGCCTACTTTCCACTTAAAATGTATTTAATTAAATATGGGTATTTTGGCTTGGATCGCCACATTTTAACATATTTCGTTCGTTGATGAACAAAATTTTATTGAATATTTTTTGTCTAGGGAATTTATCAAAAATATATTCACCGGGTATTTGCCCATCACGACGCGTGTGCGTCGACGTGCAGCGGGCGTCGCGGCGGACGTCGTCATGTCGCCGAAATCGTCTCGTGCAAACGGTTTTCGCGTTATCAATCGAAGCGGAAAATGGCGTATGACGACGACAATATTGCCCACGCGGCACGCACGTCGGCTTATTGGGAAAACTGTTTCTTCGATAAGACTTTATCGGCGACATTTGCATAATATGAGAGTTTTGGTATCTGCAAACGATGATGAGGACGACGACGATGATGATGACGACGACCATGATGATGATGACGACGATGGCGACGGCGACGATTCGACGGCGAGGACGTAAAAAATCCGAAAGACACTCCGCGCACGATTTCGGTCCTACGACGCGCCGGCGTCCGAGGGCCAAGCTGTCTATCAACCGACACGGCGACACGGCAGTTCATATCGCTCGCTCGGGCGTGTTCGTCAACACCACGACTGGATCGGAGCAGCACAGATATTTTCCGGTAAAGCGTTCGGTTTTAATTTGATTTCTTTTTTCAAGGCCGATCGTTTGCGAACCTCGTTTTTCGTAGGGGCCTCTCGAGTACAAACGACAAACGCCGACATTGGCGTACGCACGTATTTTCATTTGGGGGGGGAGGTGGTTTATTGAAAATTACACACATCCGATTTTACCGGTTTACATTACACCATTTTCATAAAATTACAGTAGTACCTCGATTATCCGAACCTCTGCGGTACGAACCCGTCTGTTATCCAAACTACAATATTAGAGTGTCCGAACCATAGGCGTGCTCAGAACTTTTGTACAGGTGCGGCGTTATTTTTTCTTGTTGGCTCTCAGTTTGTCCAATGTGTATTTTATGATAGCATTGGCAGAGATTGTGGTTTTTATAGGGGAGACTTAAGCCCTCCGAAAATCGAAAGCCCCCAAAAATTATTTAACGTTTTTCAAAGTATGAATTACTTATCACCAGGGCTCGTGACTTCATGCATTTGCATATCAATTTCGCTAAGTCGTATTTAATGCTACGTGACATAGAAATCCATTTCAAGGTACCGTGGTTCAGTATGAGAAATTTTATGTTGCATATTTTTGCATATTTAGAGGTTTTTTTAACTATTTGGCATATTTACGCGTTTTTCTATTTTACTGTGCATATTTTTACCAAAATTCGATCAAAATGCAACAGTTTATATTTTTACACAGTATAAAATACATGGGAGTTTTCATTAAAAAAATTCTTATTGTGCAATGCAACTCCTTAAGTAAATATAAATCATTTACTTAAGTATTTTGTATTGTTTAATAAATTGGATTTAAAATTTTCAGATTTTAAATGAGCGACTGACTGTACTGGATTGACTGGATATTTATTTAATTGATTATTGATAGATAATTTTAATTTATTTTTTTTTTAATTGGGTACATTAATTTAATAAAACGTAACTTTTAATAAACTATTAATGATATGAATGGACATTTTTTGTTATTCCAAAATTTACTTACACTATTTTTATTTTTTAATCCACATATTTTTGGTACATATTTTTAGATTTTTGATGCATATAAATGCATATTTCTGAACTTTTAAAGGCATATTTCAATGCATATTTTTCCAGCTTTTAGAACATAAGTGCATACTTATTTAGGCGTTTTTTAGAGCATGAACTCACGAGCCCTGCTTATCACGCTATTTTCCTTGTTTTATTTACTTTGTTATCAAGATGGATTGATATCCAGTGATATATGCTATTATGGCGCCTAGCACAGCCTGCTGTCTTATACTTTTATCATCATAATAATATGATTATTATATTATATTACTATATTTACTACAAATTTATTTTTGATTATTTTTTTGAAACTGTCTTGACATTTTTGTAGGTTAAGATAGGAAAATGATATGCTAAGAATTAATACGGGTACGGCACAGGCAGTTTTTGGTTTATTACTAGTACATACATAATATTATATGAATGCACGTGTGTGGATCGTTAGTAGATAATCAAAACATAACTATAGCTTATCGATCATTTCGTCTTGGACGTTTGCGAGACTTGGCCGCAAAAAAAGCGCGTCGCGACTCGTCGTCAAATGAAAATCGATAATTTCGTCAAAAAAATATAATAAATTCAATATGTTCCTTTGTACGTAATGTATTTTCAATAACGTAATGTATGTATTACTGATAAAATATTAGTGATAATAATAATAATAACAAATATAGATTATAGAGTATATTTTAACTGTTTAAAAAAAAAAAAAATGTATTTCCAATATCCTGACTTTTGCGTATCCGAACTAGGCGCGGGTCCAATCGGTTCGGATAGTCGAGGTTCTACTGTGTTAAACTCGTAAATAAAATCCCAAGAATAAGGTTCAACACCACCTCCTTCCCACCCCCGCGCGTGTGTGATCAGTGGCCGGAGACCGACGTGGTTTCTTCGCGCGGTGTGCGCGATGATAACTATCGTTTCTGTATACGGTCTTCCGCGTCGATTGAGATCGATTCATTTTTTGTTTCGTCCAACACGTTTTACCCGCAATAAGTTCAATTGACGTCCGTCGTCGTGACGTCGCACACATTTCGCCGTGCCGTAAAGCAAAAACTTTGCGAAACGGCCCGGCGGCGCGTACACCTACGACCTATCTCGTCCGAGGTTTCGGAGGGACGCGATTTTCTAATGTTATGTAAACGACTGCCATATATCACTGGCTCGGTTCCCGGGTTCGAGCGGAACTACGAGCACTGTCCGCTGTATTATTACCATAACGACATCCGGCCGTTGCGATATCGATTTTGGCCGAAGCCCATTAACCGGTATATTTTGATAATAACGCGACGGGCGCTCGACGTCGTGTACCTATAATATCTCCGTGCACGCCGGTCGTACAACACGTCGTCGAGAGGTCAAGTCCAAAACGGCGCACCGGCTGCGTTCCGGGGGGGGGGGGAATGATGGATCGAATTTTGTATATAGGTATTTTTGTGCTAAAACCACTCAGTAGTTCATATTTCTGGAACGAGCAAAACATATAGAAATAATTGTTGTGAATAAGTTTTACACTACTATTCATGTGTATTACTATTGTTCATAATATGTCGTGAGCGACGTGTGTCCGTCATAATCGAAAATAATAATAAAATTCTTATCTATTATTATTTCTTTATCGGTTTGGAACATGGACGTGGTAGTTTTTGCGGGTCGGGGACTACAATCGTTGTCGACAGCTGCCGCAAATAAACACGAAGCAGCACATGTCGGCCGTGATTTTATGTGATTTTCTTTTAAAATACGTTTGCGCGTTCCGATAATATGGATTACCGAGTGGTTTTAGTGCAAAAACACCTATTTACGAAATTGTAGAGGATGTTCAAATCTAGATACGTTAGAAGCCCGACGTTTGATATCTTTAAAACTGCGTGAAATACACCATGTTGAATTACACTCTTTTTATCTTTTTTTCGATAGCTTTTTCTAGGACTTGAAATTCAAATTTCAAAAATCCGGCTTCTAGATTCGAATGTCTTCTACAATTTTATACATAGGTATTTTTGTGCTAAAACCACTCAGTAAGCCGTATTATTGGAACGCGCAAACGTGTTTTTAAAGGAATTATAACGCTCGTGCGGCTCGGTGACACGTCCTCTTTTAAAGGAGCCGGCACGTGATATATCGAACGAACGCGTCCCGCGTAGCATTAGGTAAACGTATCTGATCGCGAGAATCGAGGTCGCGGATTAATACGACACGCGTATGCGCTTTTAATAACTGGGTATGGCGATCGTGCGAAGAATATTGATGGGGTTATTGCCACCGGTCACCGGCAACGGAGTCGTAAACATCCGACTAACCGTTGTCGGTGTGATTTTTCTCGACCGCTTAATAATTTCATTTCAACGTCAAACGTCTTGACCGAACTGAAAACATTCTTAAATCCACCATTGATCTCTCTGTAATAACTGTAATCTTAAGCAAACTCAAAACAATATTCCCGTAACGTTCATTATAACATCTAAAATTCAATCTCTTATCCACAAACCTCATTGAAATTATCTACGATCTCCGTTCCAAAGTCTATTTGTATAAACCGCCTATTGTAATCTGTCTTTGTAACCTTAACTGTACTGTGTATACACAATTGACAAACAAATTGTAAAACATAAATACAAAGATTTAGGCATAGGTCCTGTAGGCAGACATTTGGAGGGCGGCGTATTTCAATTTTTTGTTTTTAAAGAATTACAAAATTATTTTTCATTCGACAACGTAAAATTTGAATTGTTTTTCGACCGGAGAAATTCGTTTACGAATCATATAAGTTTTATGATTTAGACTTTTACGATCCGGACCGTAAACGCGTGCTTCCGTTCGCTCAAAATCAAACAGCTCCTTACATACTAGACGCACGCGCGATACGGCACGAACCAGTACGCGTGTGGGTAGCGAAAAAATGCGCGCGTTCAACGCGGGTTCGAACCCTCAAACTGTGGATTCGAATTGGTTTCGTGAGAAATTTTAGGAGAGGTGGAAGGGAGGCAGAGGCGGCGCATTGGAAAGTTTCTACAGGCGGAAAATCCCTAAATATGCCACTGTGAATGTGTGTTATAGCAACAGATGTGCTGAAACATTTACTTAATGAATAAATAAAACAAAAAAAATTTTATTTCGTTGAATATTGGTTTTTGGATCACTCGGCCGTTCGTCGATGCCGAAAACGCTTGAATCGATTTTACACCGTGTATGCACACAACAATAATAGTAGAGCCAGTGTCGTTGAATACAGTCTAATTCGTCGTGTCTTTCGTTTTCGTCACAAAGTGAATTAATTTATCTCCGCTAAAATAGTAAACACAAATATTGATACATTTTAAACCGACGTGTTATGATCTTATATCATTGCGGTAAATCACCAAATACGCTTTGTTCATTCCCATTATCGTTTCGATCACGTCGTCTAGTCTTAATACACACATTAGGTTGTTCATATACGTTCATATTTCTACTTGGAAAACAATACCGTTAGTATACACATATTTTTGAATGAAAAAACTCGTATTGTCTCGAACACAATACGCATTTAGACAAACAGTAGTTTATACGAGAATTAAAAAAAAAAAAAGAGCCTTAATAATATTTCATACGCCATAACACAGAACACTGTATAACGTGATCCCGGGTGGTCTTGTTGTACAATGGGGTAGCTATGGAAGGTGTTTATTTTTTTTTTTTTTAGTACTCGAGCTCCGTACCTCGGAAACAGATAGGATATTAATTTAGACAACAAGTGTTGACTTCAGTAACTATTATGTTTTTTTTTACTAAACGCGTATAATTAACGAACAATTTTTTTATTGCTTGATTATATTTTCTTTATTCGGTTAATCGAAACCATATTGTCTTTATCGCAGTCCTACAGATTTCTCATGTAATTCATGAAATTTCGTCACATTTTAGAATTTATTTATACGTTTTTAAATTCTCACTAATATTTAGAATAAAACCATAACCCTGCTAAATGGTTATCACTTAAAACCGAAAAAATAAATAAATAAATATTTAAAAAATAATTTTTAGTGTCTCACTGTGGCCAATTCTCCCCTATATCGTAAAATAGCATTACACGTGCAGTCGTACTGACTTCTCTTACGATGAGTCTATTTCACAAACGTTCAGAACGTACAGAGACATAACGTACACATTATGGTACTTAAGAAGTTAGGATGTTTCGATTTGTATTTCATAAACACTGAAGGTACGGATCTTATATTCATAACTGACATTGCGTTATACCATGATTATACATTAAACGTACACGTGTAACATAGCGATACAGAACATGGACGACGATATCGTCATCACGCCATATATTTTATACGGAAAAGTTGATATCTGATACAAAGTACGTTTAAATATAGGATATTTTAGAAACGTCGGTTTGTCATAAAAATAAACGGTTCGACGATTGGTATTAAAATATAGTAATTGTGGGTGGACTGACGTATGACCGTCATAGACACGTGTGAACTTTTGAATTATTGTAAACGAATGCTATGCCACCTAGACATCACAACGTGTGTTTAAACCCAGGCTTATTTGCACCCGAATCAACCCGAAACACGAAACTTGAAAAAAAAACCCGAATTCTTCTACATTGTTGGAATAACTATTGAGAAATCGGAAAAAATGACCTCTTTAAAGTATCACATCAAGGTGATTTCTAATCTATAGAGATACTGTATAAATCTTTTTGACCAAATCTACTACCCGAAAAAGTGTACACAAAATAAAAAAAATTAACATTGTAAAACCATAAAATTCTTTCCTCCCCTTTAAATCAAAAATAGGTAAATACCTCTATAACCCGAATTTATTTGTGAGAACTCAAAACCCGAATTATCCAACACTCGTTTATACGCCTGTTTGAAAACCCAATTTAAAATTCAAAAACCTGAAACTCAAAACCCAAAAAAACCATTCGGGTGTAAAGCCTTGATTTAGACTATTCAATATTGCGAATGAAAATCGAGTACCTGCAGTTTTTATCGCGTACACGTGCGTTTATATCAGTTCATCGTAGTACGATCTCAGTGTTGGTATTTCGGCTGAAATGCAGATTTCCACTCTACGGGCTGATGACCCGTCGCCATATTATTTGATTTGTAATACGCTCGATTTAAATATCGATGTGTAATCAACGTAATCGCGTGTACCAGAATTTCGAGACGCGGGTTTCGGGGTGACTTACCTAATAAATTGTTAGTGGAAATCGTTTAGATGTTAGTTATAGAACCGTGTACGATATTCGCTATATAAATAAAATGCTATGTTTGTCGACTGAAATTGAAAACGTCCCGAGATCATGTTTATGTGTTTACATTGCAACGGATTGTTTCAAAATTAGTTTTGCATATTTACACGAATATAGTCTGGGAAATGACGGAGCGTATTTAGAACGATTTAACGGGGTGGAGGTGCGGTGGTGGAAGGTACGTAAAACGAATTAATCATAAGGTATGATGTTGGATACAAAATGATCGTCGTCCGACCGGTTCGGGTAATACCGCGATAGCAAAAGTGGACGACGAGTCTTCAAAACTTATATCAATTAACACTCGTTGGTTAATGCTCTAGTCGGCACCGCGCGCGTCCGCTCTTTTCGCTCTTGTTGTCGACGATCTACACCCAGCGTGTGCGTTTTGTTCGCGTGTACCCATACCGAATGTCGTTTTCCGTCCTGTACTCGTAGGCATCGCGGATTTACGTGCCGTTTTTACTGTACCCGTGTAATTTTGTGTGTGTACGCCTTTCGCGCCATCCCGCTTGCCCTGTGTCGGCACATTGAGTGATGTATTTATATTTTTTGCGGCCCAGGGCTAATAATTTTTGCCGCCCTCGTGTCTTCAATATGCAATATTATTAAAATATTGGTGTACAATTTATACAAAGTGTAGTTTTATATAATATTTAGCATAAACAACAACCTTTATTGGAAGAAAAACAATATTCATAAAACGTATTAAAAAATAACATTAAAAAAAAAATAAATCCGAAATTAATACGATTCAAAAATACATGCACGAAAAAATTTTTTTTTTAAACAGAAGTGGAACAATAAAAACAAGATGCTGAAAATATTTACGACGGGATTTTTTTTTTGAGCGGCTTCATTAATAATGTCATCATTATCAATGTCTATATAAATGTCGTTCTCAATGTTGAGAATAGCCAAACTGTTCAAATGGTCCTCAGTTAACAGCGATCGTAAGTAATTTTTAATCCATTTTAATGTTGAAAAAGACCTTTCAGCCATAATCAATGATAATACCTATCTACTAACTGTGGTTTATGTTGGTATACACCGTACAGCTTTAATAAAACTTCTTTTACATTTATATTTTTGTATACGTTTTTAGTTGAAAAACAATAAAGTATTTTTTCCGTTAGAAATATGCAATATTATGTTTGATAAAATAAAAAATGGTCTGTTAAAAAAAATTTCAAATAAAATAAATTCATTTTTGACAAATCACGTATTTGTTCAGATTATTGCCACCCTTCAAAATTTGCCACCCAAGGCAATAACCCTGGTTAGCCCTAGGGTAAATACGCTCCTGGGCACATTATCCGGTCATCACCATCCACCATCGTCCTCGTCCGACGTCCAGGGAGTCTGGGTATCTTTGAACTTACATATTCTATTGTTATAATACATATATATTTATATTTAGATTTCTGTATCGCATTTGTGATTTTTCTACAATCAGTCATAAGTTATCCCCGCCCCCTCCGATGTCAAACAGTTTATTTAAATTATTTTCATACACAAGTCTGTAATTCATATTCATCTCTTTTCGGTCATTTCACATACAGTCCATTTCCGCCATCCTATTTTGGAACCAATAATAATACAACCGGCAAACGCACGGCGGACGGTCGTCCGTACGGTGGTCTATACGACTGCAGTCACTGTTGAATAAAACTAAAATTATTTCTACAGTAAATTTCTAAAATCACGACAACGGTAAATTTAGGAAATTATAGCTCTTTATAATTACAGTATATGGTGGATGTATATTATGGTTTGATTTATTATATAAATACGTGAACTGCGGGCACAGGCCCGTATTATGCTCCCCCTCGCCTACACCGCCGAGTGTATAATTTTTATCGGAATCGTTTGTAAATGTTAAGTGCCTCGCAATAACTGACTGTACGCTCGTATTTTATGATTCGTCTGATAGGCTCGACTCAAAACACGCGAATCAAACAAATGTAAATTACGGGTACAATGAAAAATATTCATACGTTATTAAAATCGTTATTCACGGTGAAATACGTATTAGATTTTTCACTAGATTAGAGTATAAGATTTTTTTTTTTTTCCAAAAATGTGTAAAGAAAATAAAAGTCTGTTTAAAATATAACGTCCGTCGATTTGACATCTCCAAAGGTCTATACCTCGTTTGCTGTCGTTCACTTATGCAGTGGTCTCGGGGTAAAACATTATCACGCCTTTTTGAACTTGGAGATGAAGCACGAATAGTTGGAACGTAACAATACACTTTCGGAACATTTTTATGCGAGCAACGGCTTTCTAGGTTACCTTGCAGATATATTTGATAAAATAAATTGTCTGAATTTAAGCCTACAAGGGAAAAACACTAATGTTTTATTTCTTTCTGATAAAATCAATGCTCTGAACAGAAAATTCTTCTGTGGAAAAATTATGTTGACGATGACAAATTTGAAATGTTTTCATGTTTATCAGAATTCTTCATTAATGACGATGTGGATATTAATATGATAAAAAAAAATTATAACTGTTCGTCTAAGAAATTTACAAACAAACTTTAATGCACGGTTTGAAGTTTCCCAGAGGAAAATTTAGGTTGGATAAGAAATCCATTTAATATCAATATCAATGAACAAAAATTGGGAGATTTAAAAATAAGTGAAGAGCTTATTGATTTATCATCAGATGAAAATCTACGTATCAGATTCAAAGAAAATGCATGTGATACATTTTGGATTTCCATAAATTCTGAACATCCAGAATTATCGAAAAAAGCCATATCAATGTTACTACCTTTTGCATCAACTTATTTATGTGAAACACCATTTTCAACGCTAGCGATAATATTAAGAACAAATATCGGTCTTGATTAAAATTAATGTTGAAGCTGATTTAACCCATCATGAGTAATATACTCTAAAAACAAGCGAGAGGTGGCATCGGTCTTTTTGACCAAAATATACAAAATAATACATTTTGATCAAAAACCGATCAATTATTATTTTATTTATTTTTTTTGTTTTATGTCAACACAAGATTTATTATATTTTTACGTAATTTTAATATATTTACGATTTGTTGTTATAATTTTGAAGTGACGAAATACGTTTTTGAAAATATGAAACTATGTGCGTAAAAATCAAGACGGTACTGAATAGCCGACAAAATTTTTAAGTAAGTGGTAACAATGAGCAGATTATAAAAATAATATATACATTAATAGTGGCATAGGTCATCATGACCGATGATTTATTAATTAATATTTTATTTCGTGAATAATGGATAAAGTTGGAACTCAACACAAACAATTTTATATCGGTAGAAGAAGAGGTATTACGATGCAAAAACAAGTGAGTGGTTCCAAAAATGGGTTATTTAGAAAATTGGAAAACTGTCGGTGTAAAAGACCGAAGCCATTGATGGCGGGTTAAGAGTAGCAGTGTCAGATATCAAACCAAACATAGCATCAATCATGTCTAAAATGCAAGCCCAGGTCTCTCTATTAATTAAACATTAATTTTGTAATTTTAAAAACATTAAAATGTTGATTATCATTGTAATATTTTCAGTAAATTTTAATTTTAAAATTTTATCTGCGACATGTTTTGTAAAACATAATATCGTGATGGCGGCGAGTCTCCGTTTTCGTCTCAGTCGTCGAGGATCTCGTCAATAATCCTGTAGAAATCCTCGAGCGGGGACATCCGGTCGGACGGCCGACGATCCGTGCTCGACACCACGGTGCGGTCGACGTCGTCGGTCGGCGCGACTTTGTCGTCGGTCGGTGCGACTTTGTCGTCGGTCGGCGCGACTTTGTCGTCGGTCGGCGCGACTTTGTCGTCGGTCGGCGCGACTTTGTCGTCGTCGTAGTCGTGTTCTCCGGCCGGCCCTTTCACGAACCGACGACCGACGCTCCACCGCATCGCGCACTCCTCGGTCATCGACTGCAGTCGTTCGCGGAGCCGAATCGGACCCGGGAACCGTTCGACCACCGACTGGAACTCGGCCGAGGCCAGCGCGGCGGCGTCGGACTCTCGGCCCGTCTCGCCGCACGCTTTCGGCGCTTTTTTCCCGGCCTCTCCCGCCGCTGACCCGAGATCCGTGCACTCTTTCCTCGCGTCGTCGACGCCGCGCGAACCACTCGGCGCGGGCCAACGAGACAATTCGACCAGGCGCTCCACCGCTCTCCAACTCATGGTCACCGCCGAGGCGTGCGTCAAAATGCGATCGATGTCAATATAACGTTTTGATTGTTTTTCTACTCACACCGACTATACTAATGATTATACCGTACGTCTTGGCGTATTGATGAGTATGCGTACGATGTCGCCCGGCAACCTACTGCGTATTATAGGCGGCTGCGGGCTTCGTATTTTCTATTCGTCGTTCACAAAAGGGGAGACGGAGTGGCCGAGCGGAACTAGGCGTCACTGCTGACGGACACTGTTGCCTGTTCAAACCTCGATCACGGGCGGCCGACATCTCCCCTGTGCAGAAGGCGACGGGAAACCATTGCACAGTAATTCTCATTGCTTCTCTAGTAACAACTTCTCTTTGTGGCAAACCAACACTCGGGTTGTAAAAAAAAAAAAAAAAAGTGTACAAAAGGATATCATCTAAACCAGTGGTTTTTTGACTTTTTCGAAAACCCGGCACGTCGTGCTTTTCACGACATTCTAGCGACACGTATATCAGCCACGAACAATATTCCAAGGGACCGTCTTTTGATTTTTTACACCGCATCAGATAAAACGAAATAATATGTATAATTTATCGTAGACAATCGTTTTTCTACTACGAACGGTCGATTTTCGAAATACGTAAATATCGCAGAAGCGTAACGTGATGGTTCTGTTCTCGTACATCTGCACGTGCAATCAGTGGCAAATTTACGGGAAGGGGATCATTGGGTTTGATCCCCTCAAGATTTGAAATGAACATTTTGTTGTTTTTTATTTAAATCTAAATTTATTTTAGCTCTATGCCTCTTTGACACTGGTAAATAGTAATTTGTGAAATATTTCGATTTTTTGACTAGCAAGTTGTGGCCTATATCTAAAATATAGAAAATTAAATTTTGTTATATAAAATAAAAATAAAATATAATTCAGAATAAAATAGATTGTTGTTTTTTAATATCTGTTAACTATTAAATATAAATTATAATAAGTTTTTCAAAACATATCTACTGTAGTTTTATATTTAATTATTTAAACGCAAAATTAGAGTAAAAAATAATCAAAATTGTACGGAATTTATTTGTAATTTATCTCATTTAAATATATGATCTCATACTTTCGTGTACCTATTTTGTGACTCTTTTGTAACTTTTTTGTAGTGCCATGGAGCTAAGTCCTCAAATTTATACTCATCCAGTATATAAATCATACATTTGTCCAGTAGTCATTAAAGCTTAATACTAACTAAGGGGTCCCTATTAAATTTTTATCCCCTCCCTTGGAAAAATCTTAAATACGCCACTGCGTGCAATGCCATCGTTGGTCATTTTTATGCAACGAAAAACTATGAAGGGGTCGTGGCACGCCTAGTTTGAAAAACACCGTTCTAAACCCTCGGAATGTCGCTTTAAAATAATCATAATCGTAATAAACGTATCTACAGAGGAAATCCCATCAACACCTGAAGCTCGCAGATTAGACATGTGGAAGCAAAAAGTTCCTGTTTTCGATTTCGAACTGCAAGAACAAATATCAAACGGTGAAAATCTGTCGTATCCAACGTGGAAAACCATGAATAGATTGAGAACAGGAGTAGGTAGATGCAAACTAAATACGTTCAAGTGGAAAGTATCAGAAGACGACAAATGTGACTGTGGCTCCATCCAGACCATGTAACATCTCCTGGTCTGTCCAAACCTCCCAACAACTTGTAACACCCAAGATCTTCTGGAAGCCAACAACCAGGCAGTAGAAGTCGCTCGTTACTGGCAAGAAATTATATGAAGGCAATTGATGGCCCGGACTCGTAAACTAACTATAAACGTACTCTGTTCGCAAGACCTCGGCGTCCGTCCGTCAAGAGTCGCCAATGAGACTATAATTTCCCCATACCACTCTATTACGTTTTCTACAAATAATCCAACTTACGTTTGACCATCGACATTAAGTTATATTACACGATCGTGATGGAGCAGGGTCGACATATTATTATTATTATGTGGGTGACAAACGATAGCGTCGTTAACACGGTTCGGCAGATAAGATCAGTTTATTGCAATAACGCCCGTAGGCACGCGAGCCGTTTCGAAATGAACGTCGAGCCGAAAAATCTTGGGCACGACGACGACAAAAAAGCGACTGTTATTCCAGGGGCGCTGCACGATACCGCGTATCGTGGTTCGGGGGTGCGTATATGAGCCTCGAATAAAGTCGATTTTCATTCGACAATTGTTGCGCTCGTGGCAGACGGGTGCTGGGGGGAGGGTGATGTAAACACGATACATCTAAATTCAACGATGCATTTCGGTATTATGTTATACTGTTACGATTGCGTGTACCAGTACTTGATGCTGTGACGTCATTGTCGTGATCGATGTATAAAAATAATAATACGTCAAAGTTATCGTATTATGCTAATTAACATCGTACATCGTTTATTGATTTAGTTCGAAAATCACGTGTGACAATGTTCAATTTTTAGTACCTTATCAGAATTTTTCGTACGTTTTTTTTTCCACTGCACGTAGGAACTTCGATCATAAAAAATGTAAAACCAATATGCACTTTATTTTTATCCGTGTAATATAAAGAAAAAATGAAATGATGGTTCGGTTGGATTTAGACTGTTTTCCCCTCCGCCTTCGGAATAGTTTTTCGTTAATGCTAGCTCATTTCAACAAAACAGTTAAACCCGCACTTTCAATAGTTATTGCCGATGCCGTATAGAGAAACGTCGACGACGCTTCAGAGATTTTTCGTTAACAGTGTTACCAGAAAGTCAGCAAAAATCACCAAATCTTCGACTCATGCAGCCGGCTGTTGTTTGAAACCCTCTTATCGTCTATAGTATAGACCAGCGTTTCTCAAAGTGTGGGTCAGTCAATTTTTGGTGGGTCGCGAACATTTTTTTGAATTATATAGATTTCAAGAAACGTATGTTAAATTAATATTAACTATATTATTATATTATCAAATACGCTTCGAAAGACGTGAAAACGCTTTGATATTATATATTTATATATAAACTCCGGAAAATGTTCTCGTCAAATAATCGAACGGTTTTTAATTTGTATTTACATTTTACGCGTAACAATACTGTATTATTATTGTGTATTTTTTCTTTCTCAATCAATCCTCGTTTTATAAGCTCGCCTACGAATAATGATCATAAAAAAAAATAAAATGTCAACAATTCGTGTTATACATTATGCATTGTATATTGTATTTATGATTTCTCAACTATTATACTCGAGATTTTTCAACCCGAATTCGAGAAAAATCATATCAAATTGTATTTTATTTATGTAAAAATAAAATTAAATAAATATATTACCATAACAAAACGTGCACTTGTATGGGACGAAATGGCTAAATATGCAAAATATATTAAGTAAAAAAACATTACCTGATTAAAGGTTTTATTAAAAAATATAAAAACTCCAATAGTAAATCTCTATTTTTAATTTTTCACGTATCGACACTCGAGCGCTGACTGGCTATTTCAGGCCCGAGGTGTAAAACAAATAAGGGACTGCTTTGTTTTTTTTGACGAGACTTTTTCGATTAATTTGAAGAAAAAAAAACAACCTTTTACTCATGACATTGTTTTCTCGAACTGTTTACAATACGAACGAAAACAAAAACAAGAGCTCAAGACCGACAATAATATTGAGTCGGAAAACATCTCGAATACATAATAGGAGCTGGTACTCTCTGCGTCCCTGCCTGCGGATACTATATTGTTTCAAAAATAGCACTTTACGAGTCGACGACGACGGCCACTCGTCGAAGTGCAGCCCGGTGCCCCGTTATCTCGAATTCGCACGCACCGCGGGTGTTAATAATACGTTTGTGTGCTACATTTTCACGTGCGTGCGTGCGCGTAAGTAGGCGTTTCATAAGCTTCTCCGAGCGTAGACCCACGTCGTGTATTCACCGAACTATGTGTCGTTCTCCGGGTGAATATGCGCACTAATACCGTCCGCATACGACGTACATATTATATAATACACACACACACACACACACACACACACACCTATAATCCGATGTACCCGCGCACCTACCCGCTGCGAAACTAAATTCATTAGAGTTTTGTTTAAGTTTTATCGCAGCACGTACGACGTGTAAATTGCGTATATCGAGCTGAATAAACCGTCGTCAGCTGAATAAAACATTAGCGTGAGAGATGTTTTTAGATATTATGCCGCAACGTGAGACCATACGTTCAGCGTGTGTGTGTGTGTGTGTGTGTGTGTGTGTGTGTGTGTGTGTGTGTGTGTGTGTGTGTGTGTGTGTGTGTGTGTGTGTGTGTGTGTGTGTGTGTTATATAATATATGCAGTTGATGAAAACATACTTTAAGTACGCTAGTTATTGAAATACAGGATGAATGCGGCGGAGGTTAATAAACCGAGGGTAAACAGACTGCGTCGGGACACAGAAATATGAGTAGGTTCGCTGATGTTATTACCTGAGCAATAAAACGCGTAATATGATCCGTCACTTGAATAACCGGTGTTGTACCGGTGCGCGAGGAATGAATACAATATTGTTGTTATTATTATTATTACTAATCGATAGTGCGTTTAATGGCGAGAAAAAGATATGCTCTCGGACGAGTTGAAATGACATTATAATAACAGTTATAGTAATAATAGTAATAATAATAATAATAATAATAATAATTATAATTATAATTATAATTTACGAACAACGTTGTATAGTTGATGTACGCCAGATATTCGTGTACGAATGTATAAATTCACAGGAAGAGAAAAAAAAATGGCGAACCTGAAATTTACGGCAGTGTTTATTGTGCAAATTTTGAATTCGTAAAAAGTGTGTTCTCTAGCTCGTGACGACGTAATATACAATAAATTGTAATTTATAGTAGTTTCGGATGTTCTGGCAAACGTCGAAAAATATACAACCGAAAAAATATACGAGATCCCGAGTTGACGTCGTACGGGGGTAGTAGTGTTTACTGCAGTGCGCGATACGCCACGGGGCTAAGTAAAACGTAAAAGTATTTTATCGCCTTCCGAAAACGGCGGAGCATATAAACGCGACTAAACAATTACGTCGACAGTAATGTAATTAAATGCATAAATCACAATAACATTACGTAATAATATTATAGGCACCGTTATGACTTAACGCGTGGTGACGTGCGGGTTACACTGACGTACGCCCCCGCCGTTCGGACGCATAATATATTATAATAACGCGTGACTATGCGATGATGTTACGACGTTACTCTGAAGTGAAATCTGCACTCTACACGCTGCGTACACAGTTCACCAGAAACGGCGGTTATTCAAAGCAAACAAACATATAGTTTAAAAACGAATCAACGTGTTGCCTTCAGTGGCGTATTTAGGATTTTGCTGCCCCGGGTACACAGTTTTTTAATGCCCTTTTCTTCTCACCGTTTTTTTTATAGTAGCAAATTTTCTTACCCTAAACATACTTACAATACATATGATATTCTAATAGTATCAAAAGTATCATGCCGTATAAAAATCTATCGAGTGTCCTAGAAGATATCTTAAACCGTGGTTGGTAGTACAGTGTTTTTGAACAGCTGATAAGCCGACGACAAACAATAAATTAATTCACGCGCGTTTATTATGAAATGTGAAGATTAATTAATAATCTCACAAAATAGCTGTTTTGTAGTGTTGATATAAATAACACGTTTTGTTGATATTGATTTCCCTTTAAAAAAAAAAAAAAATAATAACAAACATTTTTACTATCATTTTTTTTACATCTATTTAAAAAAAAAGTTCCCAGTTAAATTTGCTGCCCCAAAAAAGTGCTGCCCGGGGCAATTGCCCTCCTTGCCCTCTCCCCCCCCCTAAATACGCCACTGGTTGCCTTCGCTGGTAAATTGTCACCTGCACCGAACCGACCCGCCAACAACACCGTATACAACCCCACTACTCTCGTCCAATCGTGATGCAATTTTTTTCGAATCGTTATTGTTGTTTATCATTTAATGTTTGATAACGTAAACGACCGTTTATTATAGACACCTGTTTGTACGTCTAATAAGTATATTTTTTCATCATAATACGAAACGGAAGAATATTCTTTTTTCCACGTATTATACCTTTCGATTTGTTTTTCCTGCGCCGTGTTAAACATCTATATCTTTCGATTCGCCGCTACCTATGACTAAATAAATGTATATATACCAAACACACACACACACACACACACACACACACACACACACACACACACACACACACACACACTAACACATTTGTGCATTTGTAGGTGTAGGTACTGACGGGTGAACGTGCGCCACGGTCCCGAGGATCGTGGGTGGGAGAGAGGGGTGCGGATAACAGCTTGCGCGGCGTTATTAAAAAAAATTTACCGACTCGCCAGAGACTGCGCGGCGGCGGTGGTGGTGTAGCCGCTGTATTCTGTAGACGACTTCTGGCCGAGCGTGGTGCGCGAAACCAGATGGCCCAGACCAATCGTTAACGTCATGACGCCGACGTATATATATATATATATATATATATAATATATATATATTATAATAATACGAAGTATATATATATAGATACGAGCTCGGTGGTGTGACGGATGGCGGACGAAAAACCGGAGAGTATAATCCATGGAGTTGGTCGGACTTTCTTTTTCCCGTTTTTTTCCCCTCTTTTTTTCATACCGAGCAAATAGGGTGGTGAGTTTGAAATATTATTATTACTGCCGTGACGTGGAAAAAATCACTCCTGCTGATGATTTCCACGCGGACTCGCGCGTCTACAATTAAATTACGCAGATAAAAATGTGTACATAATGTGTAAACTGTGTACGCGTCGAATGGACTCGAGTCAATATGCCGTGAGTATCCCTATGAGTATGATTATTCATATCGTCTACAGTATGATTTGTTTCACAGAGTTTGATTCGAAAATGTTAGGGTCAGGCATCTACAAAGAGCAAAGACCTGGTGGAAAAAATTGTATATTATCTAATACGGAAAAAAAAATTAGCATTAAGAAAATGTGTAAATTTTATATTTTATAACACCGATTTTTCATTTACCTTTGATTAATTATTGTCAAGCGTAGAATAAAAGGTCATATAATCAGTTTTTAACACAAAATAGAATTTTTTTTTTTATATATATATTTTACATGAGATTTTATTTAATTTGGGCTACAGGGTGCAAAAATTGTAATTAATGGCATTTTTTTTTTTTTTTTTTTTAGTGAAACATTGGAAAAAAGTCAAACAGTATCCTTATTTAAAGCCCATGAACAAGTTTTGAACTTGAACTAATCTCAAAAAGAAAAAATTACATTCAAATAATGGTGTCGGAAAAAAAAATTATAATCATAAATAAAAGAGATGAAACATTTTAATATTGGATGTCAAGTAATCAGATACTCGAGTGTTCGCTTGTAAAACAGGTTCTGTGTTATACCTATACCGACTGCAAATTCGTTTCAAAACGATTAAATAATGATGCTAAATGAAACTCACTACCACTGTTCGTCCGTCGACGGAAGGAAATCGAGCAAGACTTCCGATACGCGAGGGCATAATAATGTTGTATAGTATACCTCCGCCTATAAATTATATCGAGTACATTAAATTATAAACGCGTTATCCGATCGCGCACACAAATCGAAATTATCAACGCCGGTAGAACTTTTTACCGTCATAACTCGCGAAAAGAAAGTAAATTAAATTTATTACGTCTGTTTTAACCACGCGGATTTATAATGTTTATTCAGTTTATCTGAAAGTTTTCAATGTTTGTATTCCGTTCTACACGATTTATGTCCGTAGATTTACCGCTAACTATTACGAAACATTCTTTTTGAATTTAGTTCCAAACTAACCGATATAATACGTTATTGTGTATAATACAACGTTCGGTTTAATCGAAAAACTTTATTTTCAATAAAATAACATGAATGTTGCGTGTATACACACAAAAACCAATATCGATTAATCTTTTTTCCCGTGCGCCTGCACTAGTTCAAACGAATTTAAAACCCGTCAAAAACAATCGCATTCGAATGTTGTATTTATTTTGTCGGGTCCTAAATAGCCAGGGTACGTACGCCATACGGTCTAGGCGACTTGTCGGTTCGGTTTTTGTCTGGGGTTTCGTTGAATCGCACTGCAGTTTTATTACTTGCTCGCCGATTAAAAATGAAATAACGGCCATCACCGGAGACAATACACGACGTCTGTATTATAGTATTGATGCGATAATATTATTGCACTCGAATATCCTCTACTGTCCTCTTTCGAAACGAATACGAATTTCACGTCGGTCCGCGGGACGGGTGTTCGATCACTATGATTAATAAATTATAATTCGTCGATCACGCGTCTCCGTGGCCGGGCTGTGTGCGCGTCGAGTGAAAATCGGTTGTGTCGCGTATACATTAGTGATGACCGGTGGAATTTAGAATACCCGACGGCGGCGTACGGATAAACGAAAGTCGAACGGCGTCGAGAGAAGAAGAATAAGAAGAAGAAGAAGAAGAAGAAGAAAAAGCACAAAGTTTAGAGTCGGTGAATGAAAACTTAATAAATAGCTGCGAAACGAGACGGGGATAACGTTAATGTTGCGGCGGCGAGCTGATCGACTGAAAAAAGAAAAAAAAGAAAAGACGAAAAAAAAGTTACGAGTAACAACTCGAAGACGGGGGCGTGGGGTGAGTACCGACCTGGAGCAGAGACTACCGCTTGAATACGAAATTCCGACGGAACGAAATTGTTTCTCGAAGAGATGAAATCGCGTACCTGTCACGCGAGTGTATACCCGAGTATAGTACGTACATATTATTTACTCGTATTCGCCTGCTAGCTAAACAGACACACACACACACACACACAACGATATTATATTATTATTATTTATCGTGGGATTTTACGTTGTGTATAGTATCCGGTGCTTCTCGAATACATTTTTAACGTCAAATTCTACAGCGCAGCCCACTTACCTGTTCGTATGTGTGCGCGTATGCATATTCGTATGTAATTATGTTTCATGAATTTTACCGGAGTTTAAAGTACTACAACGGAAAAATTATATAATTAAACATTGGTTATTTATGCTCAAAAGCACTTAGAAGTCTTGGTTTTATAATGCGTAATACGAAAGAATTTAACAATGAAACCTGTCTTAAAACATTATAATATAATATATTATAAGAGGTATATTATACCTCTTTAGTTAGTCTAATTCTTGAATTCTCCTCTGTTATTTGGAATCCTACACCAATTGGACCGGTTGAACCACTTGAGCGAGTCCAAAGAAAATTTTTACGTCTAATTGGGTATAAGAGAAAATTGCATTGTTACGTAAATATCCTCCTATCTTAATGTCTTTATCAGCAATCCAAGCCAGTATTAATTTAGAATCCCTTGCTTCTAGACGCAATTCTATAGATATTCGTTTTTTGTCCAAATTAATAAATGTCGATATATATCCGGTCCGGACTTATTAAATTCTTTAAATTTTAATGTTCCTCAATTTAATTCGCAGCATCATTATACATTTTCAATACCATTTCATCGTACCTCGTGTGGATTTAATAATCCACTAGATCGCTTTGCTCGAGAAGGTAATGAGCTGAGAAATTTGGACCTATTTTTCACTAGAAATTTATAGTTTGTAAGCTTGGTCTCTTTAATATGTTGTAATTATCTTTCTTTAACTAATGCTATTGTTCAATTTATTCAGTGTTATTTTATTTTCATTATTTAATTTTGTACTTATTAATATATTATTATGTTCATGATCTTGTACTATTAAATTTATCTAAATTGTACTTTAGCCTACAAAGGCGTTTATATCAATAAATAAATGAATAAATAAATAATTTAGTTCCGTCAAGAGACGAGAATTACACAGATACCGTACGTATGTAACATTACAACGCGATGGACGACGAAGTGTTGATTTTTTTTTAAATCAATTTTTGGATTTTATTCAATTATATCGATATGTATCGATACGAGTGCCTATATTGTATACGGTAGAATACTTTTATAACCACTTTAAACGGACCGTGTAAAAAAGCGGCATGCTTAACGCGATGAGCTGTATACAGACCGATATTTGTGTACACGTGATTTCTGACGTGAAATCGGCTGCACTACGAAGTCAATCGATTTTTCGCTCTAAACTCGGTGTCACCAACGGTTGTAATTGATTTTTATATTTCCAAAATATACACAGCAAACACTTGAATATATAATCCGGAGGGTGTGTAAAGCGAATCGGGATCGGTGGTACATGACGTCTGGATAAGGCCCACCTGGGCGTACGTTACGTTCATTTGAAAACGTAATTCATCGTATACAAAATATATATATACTTAATTGATGACGAGCAATAGTCGTTGTAGCTATTGAAGCAGCTTCAATTATGTATATAATATATACCATGTATATGTATACAATCGGAAATCGCGCATCATTAAATATCGTAGGCCTGTGTTTGTTTTCAGGCCGATGAAAAGGACGTTTTGTGTAATGTCTGCCGGTAGGAAAACGATGTGAATCGAACGCTATGCACCGTCCGTCATCGTCGTATTTGAATTATTTAAAAAAAATTTTTTAATCAGACATTTTAAATTTCCATATCCGCGACAGCGACCTCAGAAGACTGCCACCGCAACACAATCACTCGGAAAGAGTTTGCGATTTGAAAAAAAAAATCCAAACACACACACACACACACACGCACGGCACGTATTACGGTGAGTACAATATTGTTGTACCCTGTACATGATATAAGTATTTGATGCATCCGATATGGTCTCTCACAGCTCACAATATGGGTCACTGTTTTGTAATGCGTGTGAGTGTGATGATCTACGTGACCGGACGAGCCCACGGAATTCGCTTGACCAGCGACTCCGGTGGCTCGTCCAGGGTGCGACGCCGATGGCTACGGCCAGAGGAGTCAGTCTTGGTTAAGTCCTGGTTAAGCAGACACAGAGCATCATATCGGAGAGCAGAGCACCAAAATTGAGTTATTTTATAAGTGTAATAGGTAGTAATATTTTTTTGTTTAAATAATGACTGATTCGTGTAGTAGTAAACAAGTGTTCAATTTAATTACTCGTGTCGTTGAATGACTGCACAACAACCGGTATTCACTGCGATATCAATACGATCCATACGAGCGTAACACCGACGACACGAGGCAAAATCGACGTCGATTTATCAACAGCAGCTGTCGGCGTGATGGACGGCACACTCGTATTTCGCGCGACACGCGAGTGATCGGGAATCACGATTCGCGCGTGACACAACAATAATAATCGCGGACGATAATAATTCTTCAGATTCGCAACAAGTATTGTAACCATACGACAACGCGACGACCTCTTCGGACACTCCACGAGGACCCGTAAATCGTTCGACCCAATCGTTGTTATTACGAACAATAATCGTTATCGTTACACTGTTATTATTGCGCGTATATATTATTATTATACTCGTGTACGCGTCGCACACACACACACACACACACACACATATTTATACATATATCTGTACGTATATAGACGTACACACACGCAGTTGGTCGAACGGGTGATGGCCCGTGGCGAGTGACCCACTACGGCGTCTACACGACCGCCTGCAGCCAGCAGCACCGCACCGACGACATCGACACCGGACGACCCTCTCAAAGTGTAGCGTATACAACAGGAAAGGGACGGGGTTCGATTAAACCCCGTTAAGTGCGTGGACTAAACGATATCTCCAAACATAACTATATATATATATATATATATATTATATATTTGAACTCGTGTGCGTATATATATTTATATATACCTATATACATATATTGTGTCGCAAATGCTCCGGACACGTTTTCGCTCTAACGGAGACGACGATGACGACGGGGGTGAGGAGGAGTCATCGGTTCTACCTATAAATGTATAAATATATATATTATAATATACAAATATATAAGCGACACGGCGGCGTGGCGTTCCAACTTTGCCAATTTTACATGCGAACCCATCGGGCCCTCAGGAAGTACGCCGGTCAGGAATCACGCGTCTCCCTTTTCCCGGTTCTTCCGGCCACTACCCCACGTCTTAGCACCACGCCCCGACGTTGCGAAACTTTATTTTTTCCGATACCTAAAAATGATCTCGGAAATTCGATCCGCAAGCCTCGAGAGACCGTACTTCACGACCATTGTCGCGTATATAACTAGTATGTGTGTGTGTGTGTGTGTGTGTGTGTGTACAGGGTGTTTCAGGTTTTTTCGTATAAACTTTGACAATAATTTCGAGTACAGTCAAAAACCTATATTACGTGTGTAGCGATGGCTGGTGTAAAAAATACACTCAAGCCAAGTGAGTACATTCGATATTAATTAATTTGAGCACAAAATCGTACGTGGCCTAAGTATTTTCATCTTCCGAAATCTCTATCGAGAAATATTACAGGATTTTAAAGATTGTTTTTTTTTTTTTTATGCCAACGTAAAATAACATGCGCATAAACGCGTGCACCAAATCGAGTAACGTATCTGAGTATGAATTTCAAGGCACAAAAAAATCTCGTGAAAACAAATTTTCCAATTTAATATTAAATAATACATTATGTGCCATGATTGACTTTCAAAGAGACTAATATTCGTAAAACGTGTTTTCGATTTCACTCGCCAACTCGTAAAATGATTTTCAACGTTTGTACCAGGCAACCTGAAACGCTCTGTATAAATATAATATACCTACGTACGAACAACGCAGAATATATACTAAAATCGATTCGATGTGTGATGTAAAATTATTGTTCCGTACCACACTGGAAATACGTCGGGCAGGACTCGTGCGAGTTCGTTCGCGAACCAGAACACGTTTGCGATGATTATTACCGAACGACCGGCGAACTAAAGCGACGACGTTGAGTCACGCGTTGAAAATACCAGTAGTATGATAATTTTACATCAAATGAAAGCGTACCTAGAGACGTGTTCGAATAATGTTTAGTTCGGCGTTTGTAAACGTATTTCACGACGGAGCTCGAACGCGATAACAATAGTACCTCATCGAACCGTCACGCCACTATTTCACGTATTGCTTTTTAACTCTCGTCTTGTTCGACGAAATTTCCTAGTCCCCGAACACGGGCCGAGTACGACTTTTCGACGATATTTATTTTAAATTTTTGATTCCATGGAATGTCTCGCCACGGGCCCAGACTATAGTCTCTCAAATTCACCCGCGTGGGTTACACTGAAATAATACAAAACGCTATATTTTCGTACAACGTCTACATCAGCGTTTCTCAACATTTTTTCGTTCGCGTACCCCTTGACCTCTCACCACTATTTTACGAACCCCTGAAATATCAACTTGGTCATATATTTTCACATAAGTTAAATAGTAGAGTTAACAAAAATTAAATAATTAAACAATTAAATCCAAAAGAATTAAAAAATATCTATTTATTTTAATCGGCATGTGCTATTCAACGTATCTATATACAATATATAAATATATTAAGTTAAAAATTTAGTTTTAACGCGATCCTTGGGCTTGTTTGTTAGCACTTGATTTTTTGAAATCTGGCTCCACGGTTGATAGGTAATCCCGTACGTCATAGCTCACAGATATATTTCATATTATACTCTTATATATACGCACTTGTATACACATTTTTATCATATATTAGGAAAAACCGATTTACAATATTTCACAAATGACTGCAATAACAAATATATCAAATACAACAAATTTCACTTTTTCCGCCGTTTTTTTTCGCGGACCCCCGGTCGAGAAACGCTGGTCTACACACAGATATATAAAACAACCAGATATCCGACTCAGTGATAAAGTCTCATAAGACCTATGAAGTCTGACAGCCATATGCGAACAGAGCAAATGCGATTGATTAATCCATGAAATATTTAATTATTCCATGATTTTTTTTTTTAAAACAATTTAATAACCTAACTAATAATAAGTTTAGATAAGATATAACAATGTATAACTTACGAAAAAAAATGAACTTTGCTTCCTTTCAGTCTCCTATTGACACAACCAGACACAGAACAAGAAACCACCATGATGTTGAATTACTTGAATTGCACTTTATAGTTAATAGTTTATAAATTATAATCGAAAAACTGTGTTTCAATCCGAATCCATATAAAAAGATAACTGATATAATATAAAACAACATTTTTATATTATGTCTTTGGTTTCAATCACAGAAAAATTATATTTCATGGAATAATATAAAACGTCACGGATTAATCAATCATATTTTGCCCTGTTCGCATATGGATTCTAGACTTCGATTTTATTCGTTGAGTCGGCTATCTAGTTGTTTTATATATCTGTGGGTTTACATTAACGCTTGTATCGGTACGAGTCGAACGCCGCTATACGCTATACGCTCTCGGTGTTGGACACACGCCGCGCGACGATCCGTTTCGGTTACCTATGCAAACGTTTGATTCGCCGGCGATAAAAGAAAAAAAAGAGTGCACGAGGTACACGCATATAATTCTCATGCGAAAAAATAATATTATGCGCCAACATGTTCGTCCCATTATCAACACGTGATAACGCCGTGATTTATCCGCATAATAATTATTTTAATACCGTAACGGCGCGGGCGCATACGCCGCAATGTACGTAATACGGAGAACGCGATTCAGGGCGAACGTATTTTATCGGAGAAAAAAAATAATAACAACGATAGTAAAAAACTCTCGGTACCTACCGGGTTTGCATTTTCTGTATTCTGTAAAACTGATTATGTTTTTTTTTTTTTTTTTTAAGACCGTTTTGTATTTAATTCGGTCGATACGAATTCGCGAATACGACAGATTTCCGATGAAACGTATTACCTCGGTACGGTAGTCGTGCCGTCGTTTCGGCTTGTTTAGAGAAATAGCACGTTACGTTAAACCATAGTGGTCGTGGTTAGAGAAACGGAATAATAAATACATTTATATATAAATATATATATATATGGTACCTACCTAGATGAAAACGTGTATTTTCTCCGCGTCGTTGACAACAAGGCTTTTTGTAGAATTTATTTCGACATTACGTATTTCGCTCACGTTTCATTTCGGGGGGGAAAAAAATACCGATAATAATGTTTGAACTTCAAAATGAGTTTGTCGGATTGTCCACAATAGCGTTCTTTTTCCTGCAATTGACCTTTTATCGCTTTTCACATATTATTTTGGATTTTTCATTGGGATTTATTTTTATGTCCTTTTTTTTTTTCATCCCACTGTTACCAATTTATATAACTTATCGGACAGACATTTCATCAAAACAACAATATTGATGGCGAGGTTCCAGTGACAAGTAAAAATCGCTATTAACCGACCAAGTAACGGTGGCAAGGTTCGATTTTGTAATTTAAATTATAAAGGGGTATATTTGGAACCTCAATCAAAGTTACTGCTTTACGATGAAAGTCTTTTTTCTTCACACTTTCGAGATATACATACACATTTATACTCGCACACACACACACACACACACACACACACACACACACACACACACAATCAATTTAAAGCACTCGATCTGTATTTTTTAGAAAATGACCATTTGAGTCGCTTTGTCTTCTTAACGTTTTGTTTTATTTTTTTTACTTTTTTCCTCAATTACGAGGGTGATTTTTCTCTCATTCACTTGACATCAAGATGGATTATCTGGAATATTGTATTATTATCTCCGAAGAATTTCTTCGCTACGGTATTACTTTACGTAGAAAAGTCTTGTTCAATCTCAACCACGTACATTTTTTTTCTAGCTTACGGCTGCTTATTTTAATTTTTATTATTTTTTTTTTTTTTTACCATAATATATTTTTATTCCTATGCGCGAGTTAGACGACGCGTACGTGTGAAAACCGAACGAAGTGGTAGGTCGTAGAGGTTTTTTTTTCGACTCTAGTGTTTTCCAATAGTTTTCGTAGAAGAGAATATTACGTTTTACACATTCGATCTCACGTATCGAACAAGTTGTAAATTAGAGAAGTACGTCAGGAATCGAAAAGGACTTTAGATATTATGTGTCTCGAATGTTAAAACTTTGCGAATCGATCGCGTAGTGGATTTAATCCAATCAATTTAATTTATGTGTAAGCTCGTCAATTCGAGACGGTAATACGGTGCGCGACGCATGAACGAATCGAGAGTGTTGTTTATGGAAAGTACAAGTTTAAAAATAATATTCCCTCGGTGTGTGTGTGTGTGTGTGTGTGTGTGTGTGTGTGTGTGTGTGTGTGTGTGTGTGTGTGTGTGTGCGTATAAGTAATAAGTGTGTATATCATAACCGTACATTATCTCGTTCGCGTAATGTAATACGGTGTTAAAACGTGTATGTTTTTATTGAAATTCGTGCTGGAGATTTAGTTTCATGCGCAAATAAAACCTTTCGGTCGATACGAATAATAAATTGTAAACTATTATAGAGCCCGTGTTATAATTTAAACGTTTGACGGTCTCGAAATCGGATTACGTTTATTTCAAACGTTCCGTAATGCATTATAAGTGTACAGATATATTTATCGTTCTACACAGCATTTCATATTATACACCATATTTTATTGCTTTTACACTTTGGAAAATGTTAAAATAACCACGTTCCGGGTTTTGTGTATTTAACGTTCGAGTATATACACAACCTGCACATATCACGGAATTATTTTTCATTTGATTACTCGCGTTTAATTTCTATAAGTGTTACGGGGTTTTATTTTTTTTTTATTTGATTTTAATCCCGTTGAGTGTGGGGCGACTTGAATTCAAAATCATTTTTTCACTCTTATTGTGAAGCCGAAAAATTATTTTACGACCGCGGCCATGTGTTTAGAATAAACTACCTACTTGGTAAACTTGGAAATAATTAGAAAATTGAATTAATCAAATCACACGGGCTCGTACAAATGTCGTACGTCGTGCATTACGATTAACGCGAACGTGTTACGGCTGTAATACGAGACAAACTTTTCGCTTTTCGTTGAAACGAAAATGTGTTATTTACAACAATACTGCCCCTGTAATTAGTATGATAAAGTTTTGAACACGCGAAATTTCGAAAAATGTTTTTCGCATTGGAATTTCCATTATTCATTAATCCATTATTCCCACTTCTGTGCGAAAAACGACTAAAAACATTATCATCCACTTGTGTGTTTCGAACGTACAGTCGGCTATGATAAAATAACCATAACGATTACTACCACTTTAATTTCAAGTAGACTGAACTGTATCTGTTTAATGTATTTTTATTTTTATTTTTTTTTTCTGTTTCTGCTGTAGAACCCAAGATCGAGTGAATTGTTTGCCATAAACGCAGTAGAATAAAAAAATAAAAAATAAATAACAAATACTTTCATAAATAATAATAATGATAAAAGGGATTTTCGTCTGACGATTGTGCATTTGTGCTGTATTATTGAAAACGCGAATCCCTGCACTTGCAAAGCATAGTGCTTTTTTTATTATTGACGAGTTCTCTCCACGGTCGCCAAACGTATAAGATATATCTATATCGGAAACGATTCTTTCGCGGCCAAGAAGAAACCGCAAAAGAAAATGCGAATCGCGTGAACTGTGTTGTCTGCGTTTTCGTGTGTCGCGTCAAAAATTGATCAAAACGTAATATTACATCGAGTGTCGACACGACCATTCGATACACAGACCGTCGAGCGTACGGATAATGGAATAAAGTTTGGTGTATTATAAAAACGTCATTTTGTAATAACGTCCGGCAAATGATCCTATGACGATGCAATATGTACACATGCCTGCCAATTAAGGCACTCGTCTCAGAGAGACGGACCTCTGACCTCTCTCCACCCGTTCTCCAACATTTTACTACAATTTACGTTTTCAATGTTTTCATACTTATACGTCTTATATATACCTAATAATAATAATAATAATAATGATAATAATAATGGTATGTGTTAGACATTGTGACAAAGACAAAATCAAAATGTTAACCGTGCAATTTAATTCATGTATTATACCAGCAATTTATTATACTTTAACGATATTGGTTATTATTTAAACTCAATAACTGTTACTCAATTAGGGTGGCCCCATACGTTCCGGTTTTGTTTCGGTTAGTGGCGGTTTTGAGTATGGCGTCCCGGTGTCCCAATGATGTGTTTCGGGACAGCATATTGTCCAGGAATGAGCCTTCAGTAATTATTCATGTATGTCTTTTATTAGACATTTGATGGAAAAAAAGGTAACGAGTTAACCTAACGGTAAGTCGCTTTCTTACTGCGAATCTTCGATTTATAAAATATATACTCTTAATAGTATTGCACATTCACAACGGTTGAACGCGTCCATTTTCGTACATCATAATTATTGTTCAATTCTATCGGTCATTTATGAAAAAAAAAAAAAAAAAAAAATGTTCGAAACACAGCGGCAGACGTAGCGAATGCTCGTGGCACACCAGTGTGCCACGGCACCCGGTTTGAATACCACTGCCCTATATGGTGTAATCGGTCCAACAAATTTCTTTTGGTTGTTACCCGAGAAGCGGTCACTTTTAAAAATTTTAATTCCGAAACGAACGCTCTGCGATGTACGAGACCGCGCACCGTCCGTCATATTTTTTACGAGCGGACGACTCGGAAACCGTCACGTCGTTATTATAATATAGATTATTATATAGATCCGCGTCGTGTGATAACGCGCCCCGCGTATGGAAATAATATCATCATAACGCGCGCGCGCCGGTCTCGCATGTCGAACGGCCGTTCGAAACGAAAATCCTCCCCCGCCCCCCCCACCCCGGTCGACGTCGACGATTCGAGTTTTGCGGAATGATAAAATATACGTCTCTGCCCGACACGGCTGCAACGAGCTCGTTAAATATTATTAATTAAAACGCACACGGCCGTACTACTGCCGCCGACGAAATAGTGTCGGGCCGCCCTGCACCTGTAATTATAACGCGCGCGACAGTCGGTCTCGTGCACGTCGGCGTATGATTAACGATTGCCAATGGCGCCGTTATCGAATTTTCACTCTGTACGCGTACGTGTCATTATTATTATTATTATTATTATTAGTATTATTATTAATTATTATTATCATTATTATTATTATTATTATTATCATTAATTCAGGGCTCGTGAGTTCATGCTCTAAAAAATGCCTAAATAAGTATGCACTTATGTTCTAAAAGCTGGAAAAATATGCATTGAAATATGCCTTTAAAAGTTCAGAAATATGCATTTATATGCATCAAAAATCTAAAAATATGTACCAAAAATATGTGGATTAAAAAATAAAAATAGTGTAAGTAAATTTTGGAATAACAAAAAATGTCCATTCATATCATTAAAAGTTTATCAAAAGTTATGTTTTATTATATTAATGTAACCAATTAAAAAAAAATAAATAAATTAAAATTATCTATCAATAATCAATTCAATAAATATCCAGTCGATCCAGTTCAGTCAGTCGCTCATTTCAAATCTGAAAATTTTAAATCTAATTTATTAAACAATTCAAAATACTTAATTAAATAATTTATATTTACTTAATGAGTTGCATTGCACAATGAGAATTTTTTTAATGAAAACTCCCATGTATTTTATACTGTGTAAAAATGTAAATTATTGCATTTTGATCAAATGTTGGTAAAAATATGCACAGCAAAATAGAAAAACGCGTAAATATACCAAATAGTTAAAAAAAAAACTTCTAAATATGCAAAAATATGCAACATCAAATTTCTCATACTGAACCACGGTACCTTGAAATGGATTTCTATGTCACCTAGCATTAAATACGACTTAGTAAGATTGATATGCAATTGCATGAAGTCACGAGCTCTGAGATCATTATTAATAATATTATTATTAATATTACGCTATTATTATAATTTGGTTCGTGAGGAAAAGACAAATCCACAACGACATACAGGAATCTCTCGTTAACATTCACGCAAAACTTAAAACATCCGATGGCGCATGGTTTTACAATCTGCAGGAATCAAAACGAAAAATCGGCGCTGAAAACCACGTCTGCCGCAAGATCATCTTATACCAGACCAAAGCGAAGGCGGAGATCAACCATAATTTACCACTACAAACACTAACTTTAAAATATATACATCTATCATAATATTCACTATATCTGTAACTAATTATAACTAGAAGTAGAATCTTGTAGATTTTAATTTTTAAACTGACTTGTAATAATATGCTAAAAGAAATAGGCAATTTAACATTATGACCATACGATATGATTAAAATTTATCTAGAAGAACGAGAGTTTTTACTTATTGTACCGAACGTTAGGGATTCGAATGATAGCAGGCAACGAAAAACAGACTAAAAGTAGTAAAAAATATACTACCAATTACTGGCGTAAACCTCGAGCACTCGATTTTAAAGATTAAATGACAATCAACATACTGCGAATAGATCATTCAAATACGTGCAATGGTCATCTCACGAAAAAAAAACTAACACTAACACAAACCTGTGGTGAACTTCTCACCGTCAAGCATCCTCTTATTCACTGTCGAATCCGTAGAAAAACATAGAAAGAAGTCTCGAAATTCCAAACAACCTCTACGACACTCTTTATATTTTATATTTTATTACAAGACGACAGAAACAAAATTAATTTATTTCTTAAACCTAACGATATGAACAATTTGAATAATTAAAATCAACGTAGAGACCATAATATTATGTAGTGTTTATACCAAATAGTCCAAATATGTAACCTAAGTCGTGGAAGCTGTAGCTAACGAATTTTTAAAATTTATTTATTTATTTTATTTAATAAAACAAAGCAATTACACGTTGATATTGGATAATTTGAACACTAAACAAATATATTCACTGAAATATGATGTATTCTACCGGAGAAGTATTACATATTTCTGTCAGTAATAGAACCCACGTGGTCGCGGCAGTTAATATTAATACGATCTAGTTCAGACTAAAGAACAACCCGTTTACAGTTTACGTACGGTAAGAAGATTGTATTACCGCCTCTGTGAGTTTTCTTTGGATGTCGGCACATTCGAAATTCATCGTAACATTGTAGCCGTGGTTGTTACTACAACACTACAACAAAAAGTTCTCGGGCGAACAAAGAAAAAGATAATCGAACATTAATAAATACGCGTTCTTCGCCCAGCGTTTGAGCCGCCGCTTTCTATTGAAAGTATAAACAAGTCAATAAGAGAAACAATAATAACCAACAATGAAACGGATATTGTATTTTTCTCGGTCTTCATCATTTATGTTTTGTTCAAACATTTACACACACACACACACACACACGCACACACACACACACACACACACACACACACACACACACACACACACACACACACTACCTATTTTTTCAGTATATTTATTTCTTACTGACAATCAGCTGGAAATTATATCAACATTCCGTCTCCTATTTTTATTTTTGTTTTTTTTTTTTGTTTTGTTTTGTTTTTTTTTTGTCACGTCTTTTTCGTAAGACACCCGCCACTTTTGATTACCACGCCGAAAAGTTTACGTTTTTCTCTTTCTTAATCTACTGAACAATCAAGTACAATTTACATTTTTTTTTCTTATATTATTATTTCCTTAAATAATAGATTACATTACCGAGTCTTTTCAACCATAGTTTGTTTTGGTCTGTCACGAAAAAAAAAAACGTATATCAATACAACTGTATAAATGTATCATTTTACTAATAACAGCGCTCCCAAGACTTTTCGAGACATCTTTTCAATTGTTTCAGAATCATTGTAACCGTTTCGTATTTTGGGTAATCAAATAAATAATTTTTTGCCATGTCAAATTTTAAATTTCGATAATCTGCATCATATGAGTTTGCGAAAAACCATTACGGATTCGATAACGTTTCTATTAGGTTTATTTATTTATTTTTTTTTTTTTTAGCTATGACTTCGATGTCCAAGTTCAATGTTTAATGGCTACAGAGAAAAATGCAATTTAGAACAAAAAGTTCATACAATTATTGTTTACACAATGTATTTCAAGATCGTATAAAGCATTATTGATAATAAATATTTTTGAAAAAAAAAATGCCAATTTCAACAAAATGGTCATTGAAAATCGACATTTATTACGACGAAGAAAGAAAATGAAAATAAAACATAACTATTTATTAAAGATTACTGTTTTTAAAATGTTTCTAATTATTGAAAAAATAAGTTAAGCTGTGGAATAATAATCATAGTTTATCTATTTTCAACGTAGGTACACAAATAGTTCAGGTTCAATTTACGACTTGAGTTGTACTATATTTAATTACAATATTAAAATTAGTAAAAAGTAAATGTATAATATTATGAAAAAGAAATCTTAATATACAAATAGTATGAAACGTTGATGAAGAAAAAATGCAACAATTGAACGGAAAAATAAAAACCTTATTGTCATAGCGATAGAGAGTCTAGATAATTATTATAATTATAATTATTATCTCGACTCTCTAGTTAACAGCTTAAGTCGCACTCAATTGAAAATAAATTATAAAAAAACACGGTTATCGTTGCGCACTTTAAGATCGCGACCAGTCGTATAGAATGTCGTAGACTACCGATTACTCTAAGACGTCGTAGACTGTGCGTTTTTGTCGTTTATCAGCATTTATATTGATTTTGAATGCGATTACGTCACAAGAACACTGGTAGTATAATTTAGTTTTGACAAACACAGCACTATAACAACCGTGTCACTCTACAGTATCGACAGTAGTCGATAAATTAAAGTGCGATTGTAGTTTTATTGAATTGAGATAATCGACGAAAAAATCAGCGTCGAAAAAAAAGGCCGGAACCTGACCAAAAACTGGATAATAATGTTATACTTATACATGATAAAACGATGAGTGTTTACCAACGATAAACGTTTAAATGAAACATTACGACGTTACTTACCTGTCGTAACTGAGTTTTATGTAATATGGAATATAATATTTAAATGATCCGAACGGCCAATCGGATGTTTTTGAGTTTTAGCTGCAAAACCTTTTTTAATTCGCTCAGTTCGTTATCGACCGTGCTTGAAATACTTACAGTATATACTATGGAAGCGAATTATAGGCAAATCATTTAGGAAAATACAATTTTAGAAATGAGGTGTAGGTACGTGCCGGAAAATATATCACCTATAAACGCATACGTTTGTACCCGGACCGGTGGCATTTAATCCGATAATTACGCTCGCATCACACGGAAGCGATGTAAAGGAAATTATAGGCTGTAAATCAATCACATTACACACACTAGTGGTAATACTAATTAGAACGATTTTTCGTAATTCGTACAACACGCACACACACACACACACACACACACACACACACACACACACACACACCACCATCACTGTACGTGTGTATTAGCTGTTGGCCAAACCGTGTCAAATATTCAAACCCAAATAATTATTGGCATCCACTCCACTCTAATGTGTACCGAAATAGAAGCTACTCGTTTTTCATGTCGTATATAATACTGGACCATCGGGGTCCCAGTAGTAACATCACCAGGATATAAAGCAATAATAATAATAATACTAATAACTCAAAATATTTACAATATGTATTATATATTATGTACCTAAATGTAATTTTATAAAAAATAATAACCTCTCAGTAAATGTTATTGTAGTTTATAAGCTATTCATATTGTTTTTTGTCGTGTATACGAAACAAGACAGAAAATTGTATTTAATTACAAATATACGCGAGTTACACATCGCCATAAATCACTGTTTAAGTGCTGTACGTGTAAAGTGTATAATACCTACGCATCGTGTATAATAATTGTGTTCACAGCGTAGTTGCTAACAGCGAAAAAACTCCGTTTTTCACGTATATTTAAAGTATTTTACGTTCGATTAAAAACTATTTTTTTTTTTTTGTTTCGGGCATCAGTTATAGATGGAAAAAACATTATCTAAATCTTAAACGAATTTGCGAATATGAATTAAAATGTAATATCACGATATGATCAGTTCGACTGACCTCAATAACGATCAACATCATATTTTAATAAAAAGATGTGTCTAAAGCGTCTAATTATTAAAAACGAGATACCCGTGTTTTGTTATTTTGCAGTGAATAGCAATAAAAGATAATGAAATATCGACTGTAACAGCGGCCCAACATTTTATGGGTACCCATAAATGATCACACATAAAGTATGTAATAACTTATATACAAACTCGATTATATCGGATTTTAAATGTAATTATGTTCCAGTTCGATCGTGAATCAAGTCGAATCATTAATTAAAATAATTAAATATATCGAGGCAAACCATGTCAAACCACGATACGAATAAAATAATATGATGATTATCTATATTTTTATCTAGACAAATGTATCGTTGTAATATTTATCTGTATCTAGATAAATTCTATTAAGTCATCTTCATTTTCATCTAGATAATGTTTTGATAAAATTGTCTGATCTAATGTAGATGATTTTTTAATTATCTATTCCCAACACTGTCTGCGAGCCGACGAGTCGCGAGAGGACCGAGTGCCGTCTGCGGCAGCCGTTCGAATCACGGAAATATCTCGCAGCGACGACGGGGCGACGGTCGTGCCGCAGGTACGAAATTGATTTAGCGCGAGACGCGTTTACCGCGTGATAAAAAAAAAAAAAAAAAAAAAACACATTTAAAGTCGATACGCCGCCACCGGCGGATGTGAACGACGACGTCTCGTCGTCGAATTCCAGCAAGCTGCCGTCGTCCGACGACCTTTGGTATTTTAATAACGCACAGCTGACGGAAATCCGAAACGGGCCACGCGAGCGGCTTCCGCGTCTGGTCCACGCCCGGCGCGCGGGACGGCGGGTGTCGTGCGCCGCGGTCCCGCGGGAGAGTGGCGGTCGTGCAGATATTTGTATTATATCGGTGGCCAACGGATATTGAAAAATATAATAAAGGAGAAATTTCTTCGTAGACTGTATTATAATATTATACATAACACGCCATAGCCGCCGCACGCCGAATAAATAATATCACTAGCCGGCCGACCGTGCGCCCACGCGACGGTAAAAAAAGTACTAATAATAATAATAATAATAATAATAATAATAATAATGATGATAATAATAATAATAATAATAATAATAATAATAATAATAATGATAATAAGAATGATAATGATAATAATAACAATAATAATAAATAATATAATATGGATTTAAACTTATCACTTGACGTGATAAACACAAATCGCCTATGGCTGAAAACCTCAAACGTTCTTTTTTATTTGTCATTTTCAAAATAAAAACAATTTGACTCAAGTCTAAAATGTAAAACTTTCAACATCGATAACAATTGATAAGATTAAATAACCGATATTTCGCCCGTCAAAATTGTTTAACATAATCGATTACTATGATGAAATAACCGTACCGATATTTTTTGCGCGTGCGCACGAACATGTTTTGGTAAATGACGTTAACGGAGTTCAACGTTATTTTTAACCGTCGTGGTGCAAAAACTCTCTATTATTATATTACGTCGTGCACAGTACGCGCTTGTGTAGTGTGCGGGTATGAATTTTATTTGTCGAGTCCAACAAGTCGTATTTCCAGCTATCTTCATGCCCTGGCATCACTTCTCACCCTCATTCCATCATTTTTCATTTTCCACTCACTCACCCTCTTGCTCTGTGTGTAGTCAATTCAAACGTATATAAATATAAATATATATATATATATATATATATATATATATATATATATATATATATATATATATATATATATATGAGAGAGAGACAGAGAGAGAGAGAACGTGCAACACCGTCGGCGGCAGTTATCTCTTCCTACCACTGGAGCATATACCGTCACCGTGGCCATATACGCATTATATACAATACGCGTCTACACACACACACACACACACACACACACACACACACACACACACACACACACACACACACACACACACACACACACACACACACACACACACACACACACACACGGATGTATATATTTATAAAGCCGTACGAAGTAGGCTGACAAAGCTACTTATGTCCGTATAAGCTTTAAACGCGTATAATAATTATCAAGTGCTTGTGCGCTAACATTTCCCTCCCTCACATTCTCAGCCACCGCAAATGCTACGCTCTTCCCCGGACATATACATATATATACGTAGTTCACACACACACACATACACACACACACACACACACACACACACACACACACACACACACACACACACACACACACAGACACGGCGTATTATATTATTATACGAGTATACACATACCGGTTTCCGGAGCTTCGGTGTGTGTGTGTGTGTGTGTGTGTGTGTGTGTGTGTGTGTATGAGTGCGCGTACGCGCGTGTATATGTACAAACGACGGTCTTTGCGTAGGAGTGCACAATACACACACACACACACACACACACACACACGCGCATATAAACGCCGTCACCCCGGGCGTTAGGCCGACTAACACGACATTTCCATCAACTTAATCCCTTGTCTGCGCCGCCCCGCGTCTCTGAGCGCACGCCGCGCTCGCGTCCCGTACCGCTCACCCACGTCGTCTCCTCCGCTCGCTAAACTACGTATAATATTGCCCTCGCGGTCCTCCCGCTGGGCGTAATCTTCATACGTGGCCGGAGGGATCGCACGACGATTTCACCTCGTCTTCTCTGGATTTCACTTCCCCGAAACCCCACCGCGGTTAGGTTCGTTTGCGACTAGTGATTTCGGATCACGACGGTTCCTTTTTATTCGAAACTTTTGTTTTTTTTTTTTTTTTGTTAGTAATTTGTTACTTTTTCGATTTTCGGTACGACCACCGCCAATCGTGTGTTTATCATACTTTACTGAATTATACACTTTTGAGAATATCCCTCCGTTCGAAAACACAACGTCATCAAAACCCACCCGTCGCCCAGCACGGACCGAAAACTCTACCGGAACACTTTGCGAGACGTCTCAAACGAAACTGATCATAGAACTGACTCAAATGAAACTCGAGTTTCAAGCCAATCCAGGTTTCGCAGTTGTGACTCTTCCTGATCAAGTCCGCATGTCACTGAAATCTCTATAAATCATATAAAATCTAAAACCTTACTTACTGTACAAATGAAATGATATTTTAATAAATCAATGATCAACAAATGTTTTTATGAAATAAATAATGTCTAGAAAAAGTGTGATCTCAACACAACGACTTCATCGCTAATCTGACTTTACCCCCTCTGTCCATCAATAAGGTATGAATCAATTGCTTCATTCCAATATTTTAAATGAAAAACCTACGTCGAACGAGGTACCGCTCCTACTCATACATTTTCATCGTCGATGACAGCGAAAAATTAATTCAGCCTTACGGTTTTCGGTCTTTCTCTTATTCCGTATTCATTTTATTCGTGTGTAAAGCCAAGACGCGTCACATTACAGACGCCAAAAACGTCGTATTGAGCTTCGATACAACCTCTGATTTGCCAAACTGAGCAAAATTGAGTAAAATTTTAATTTTATACCTCTTTCCCTGCCCAAGATTTCGCTACCTAGGTTTGTACCTAGACCGCCGACTCACATGGGCTACACACATGCGTAACAAACGGCTAGTTCTCGACAATCGTCAAAGACTGCTTAACCTATCCTCCTCTCTTCCAAACACGTGACACTGCATAATAAAATTCTCATCTATGAGCTACTCCTCAAACCTGTCTGTTCTTACGGAATTCAATTCTGGGGATCAGCCAAAGACTCCGATCTCGAACAGAATTCAAACGTTTCAATCCAAATGCCTCAGGCAAATAACTAATTAAGCTCCTTTTTATGCATCGAATGATACTCTGCACAGAGATCTCCTCATTCCGACACTCAAAAACGGTACGAAAAATTTATACGAACGCTTCTACCTCAAACTAGCAAATCACAGAAACCAAAACCTCTCTTCCCGAACAATCTCAGGTGACCCTGGCCGGCGTTTAAAACGCAGATGGTGCCGCGACTTACTAGTCGATTAACCACCACTACCCACGCCATGAAGTGCTATTACGGAATAGTCTATTCTACCGAGCTAAACAAGCCCTCGTATAATATAATAATATCAACTATTGTGCTTATTGTCAATATATATTTTATACAGATTGTACAACAAAAATAAATATGACAAAAAAAAAATACATATTTATATATCTTTCCGATCTATCGCCGCACTAGTCGAAATGTCGGTAACTCGTCGTGACGGGACGTATATATTTTGTTAATGGACAATGTTTAAGTTTCATCGTGTTTAATCGCCGCTGGTTCGCAATAGTGATTCTAAATAATTATTGGCATAGCTAAGTACACAACGCGTGGTACTCGACTTGTTGAACTGTTAATGCACGCGATATCAGTGAAATCGATTCTTAAACGCGTTACGCCGTCATTCGACGTAACCGAAACGCGTATCTTTTTCGCGAATTACGTCCGACGGCTCTTCCGATTCCAGTTGGCATTTGTACTCGGTGATTTTTAGCACTCAACGATATTTCACGTCGGAATCGCCCACCTACCGTGTAACGTGATCTTCGCGAGAATAGTTTAACGCGCAGAGTGTTGTTTGTTTACGGTTTTACATTTATATTAAAACACTACGTGTAAAACGGGTGGGTACTTACTGCGGTGTATTGTGCGACTGTAATTTATTGCTCTGCGTGCGATTATTCATCGTGTCGCGCGGTACCTGCCCGATATTTTAAATCCGAAAACGGTTGACTCGTAAAAGGCTTAAATAATCAATATTGATTATTTACGCGATGAAAGTTGTAATGGAATACATTAATGTTGTTGCGGCATTGGAAAAGCGAAATAATTATGCGCCGCCGTCGACAACAGACATTTCACTTCGTTTATTAACACCGTTTCCGAACACCTGCGCGCACTCGCGCTCGTAACATATTTTAGAACCTACGACGGGCAGTGATCCGCAAAAACCATAAGCGAAAATTAGAAAATGAATCTATAAACGTTATTAGAAACGTACGCCGTATATTGGCTGTGTTGCTTTTCAGCGATTCGGGGGACACTGTCCGAAAAATAAATTATCTAATCGGTTTTCAAAAAGGATTTCGGCATGAAGTAACGCAGTGTTCTTGCTCGATTGCCATTATCACTCTTTTCATAATATATTTCCGACGATAAGCGTAACTTTTATTTGTTCTCGTCGATTAAATTTATTTATTAAATTAGGTCAGAGTTGAACACTGTTTTTCCAAGTCAAGACGAAAACCAAATTTATCGGTTATTGTGTTTTATTTAACCGATATTACAATGACAAGTATTGAACAATTTATGTAAGTTAAATATATATATACAATATATTGTCGAAGTAAAATTATAGATTTCGTGGCACACACATAAAACTGCAAGAAGATAAACCACCTTGGTCTTAAAAATATTCCATTCGATCGTTACGAACTCGTGTTTTACGATAGCAATACAAATATCACAATTGTTCCTTGTAATAGTTAGCAGTTTTATTTTGTTTACGACGCACCATTTGGACGTGAAAATTATAAACTTTAAAACGAACAGTACGTTTGAATTTAAATTTAGTGTGTTCGGGGTATAAAGCAAATTCCCGTAAAGATCGCAATAAAATTCTGTTGTCGGTGTAGAAGTGGGTATTATCTTTTAAATGACGGCGCTCAATGACATCGATATAAATCAATTCAACAGTTTCGAGTTTAATATTCATCGGGCACACTGGATATTCGGACGGACGATAATTTGTTTTGCAGTTCGAACAAATGGACACGTCGATTCGGCCACGGATGTACTCGGAATTTAAACAAGAAAACGGTGATTTTGTGAATTGATTGATGAATTGAACGCGAAAAAGTCGTTTTCACCGTACTGTAAAACTCGCCGCGAGACCGTTGTCTCGCGCATTTAGTCCGTTTATTTCAGTACTTGGGCATCACGAAGGCTCGACGAAAACGATATATCAGTTTTACGACGTACAAACGAAACGAGAGATTCGAACGGTCTCGGCAGTGTTTATTTTTTAATAAAAAAATAACCTATTATGTATAATTATACATACATAGGTGTATACAGTGGCGTATTTTTTAATTTTTCCTGGGGGGGGGGTCCAAAAAATATTTTTTTATATTTTGAGTAACCCTCTTCACCATTATCGTTGAATTACAAACTATAACATAATATAATATAAAAATGTATCGTAATAAATCATTTATGACTTCTAAATGCAATTTTATAGTATATTTTGTATTTGAGTCTGGAATCTTGTAAATGTATTTATTATTTTATTAAAAAGTACATTTCATTTCAGACATAAATTTAATTTTGTTTTCTTCTGGGGGGGGGTCGAGACCCGGGGACCCCCCCGTAAATACGCCACTGGGTGTATATAGTTTTAATGAATTGACGAGGGTTTATTTTATTTTTTTCGAATTGATTTTTCAACCTACTATTCTCGTTTTTATAACAATAATATTATTATTTACCGCGGTCAGAGGTATTAGACGGATGAAAGAGTACGGGCATAATATTATACTGCCCTTTGGCTTAAATCGTTTGCGGATTGTCGCCGACGTACTTATACATACACATGGTACATAATATATACTATACACGCGTGTGCGTACAGATATCCCATTATACATCCAAAACGCGTAAATCCAATTATTCCAGTGGCCACCCCTCTGGATATTCGATATTCTCTCGTGGATTCTATAATTAAAACACCCCACGCCCAAACGCGAGGTGCACACATACCGACGACCCGGTTCACAAAAGCAATTAGCATTCCGCGTGCTCTATTATTAATTTTCTTTTTTTTTTTTTTCGCCTCCATTTTTCGTTCGTTCGTCGACCCTAATTTGATCGGATATCGATTTTACCTCTGCAACGCGCCTACACACACACACACACACACGTTCGGAAATAACGTCCGAGGGGCGGGCGGCCGTAAAATCGACGGCGGCCCCCGATTCTGGGCGGCCATTCGTATACGCACCTATCGTTATCGCGTTATATAAATCGCATGAGCCGAGAAATAAAAACGGCGGCGAGGTGAAGAAAAAAAAAAGCCGAAAACAGTACGGGCGCATGATGTAATATATTACACGTACATAAAGGTATAAACCGTGCAGCGCGTTCTGTGCGGCGGCGGCGGCGGCGGCGGCGGTGTGTACGGCGAGGACGGATGGCCGACAGACGCGGCAGGGGGTGGTGAGATGGAGGTCGTGAAATCAATTCGGCCCCGATGTAATGTAAACTCGAGTTATATCAATTCGAACGCGTTTCGAACGGAACGGTACCGACAACGACTTGTCCGACGCTAACCTTTATTTACGTACGTAGGTACGTGTTATGTACGCGTTTATGTTATTATATATTTTGTGTGTGAAATATATCGTGTAGCGAAAAATAAATAAATATGTCACGTCGACGATCTGCAGACGATCTTTTATGACTAGGTCCGTAGTACACACACACACACACACATACACACACACACACACACACACACACACACACACACACACACACACACACACACACACACACACGCACGCACGCACACGCACACACACGACGTCAGTCTACAACCATCGTCACTATTCAGACTGCGATCGGTGCAGAGCCATGGACATCGGTAGAGCACGATTCCGTACGTTTTACATTTTTTGTGAACACGACTCCGTACGATTTTCCATGCAAAGTTGTCGAAGTTTTTCGTATAGATTGCGTGTAGATTGTGTAGGTGTTTATTAATAAAAAAAAATAATAATAATGCGTTTTCGTATGTTGTGCCATGTTAATACTAAGTGTCTAAAAATAACTAAAAATAGTTCAAATTTACAGTTATAAAGAAGTATTCTAAAAAATCAACTTTATAAGTCATAATTTTCTATATAATTAGTTAAATTGTTATATACTTATATTAAAACATATGCTTTTTCCGAATTTTTTCCACGCAAATGCTAATGAGCTATCGATTAAAAATAAATTCGAAGAAATCCGAGTATTTTAAATATCAGTTAACGCGTTCGTAAATTCTTATTGTATAATATAAAATGAGTTGTATGGAAATCTGGCAACATGGGCACGAACATCTTAGGCAAAAGCGCACGGAATCGTGGACGTTAAAATGTGCACGATTCCGTACGCCGATAAGGGCCGTGCGGAATCGTGTTGTACTCGTGGATATCGACTGCTCGCTGGTGGGAAAATTGAGACAGGAGGACGAGGTACTTTGACTGTTATCGGTAAGAAACGTCGTGCGCTCCGTCATCTCTGAAAAGATCTCTGGTATCGAATTGTCGAATTTCTGGTGAAATACAGTTGTTTTATTCATTACACCGTTAATAATACACGTAAATAATAATGTGTTCTAGTCGTTAAAATTGTATCCGATCGATCGACAGCGCTGCCTTACAGGGATGTAACGCGACGGTGACGGTCGTCAAGCACGACAAAAAATCCAAATTTCTTTCGAAAGGGACAAGTGGCGTATCGACCCGAGTTCGGGAATCATATCAGAGAACGAATTCCGGATGTTTTTCGCGGAAAGATAGTAGACGCCGAATCGGCAGGTGGCTGCTCGAGTCGAATGACAATTAATCAAAATCACAATTCGGTTGACGAAAAAGGGATATAAAAACAATGTGATGTTTCTCATTTATTATGACTCACGTAAACATATTCCAAAAATACCCAGTCTGTGACTGGCCAGTGAAATGTTTGTTTTTTTTTTCAATCGCACGATCGTGCAGTAAGTGCTTTGATCGAGCATAATATTATAATGATATATTTTCGACGAAGCTTCAAACGTGTCTTGAGGCGGACGTCCAACGGAAGTTCACCGACCGTCAAAACGTCTGCATCGAAATCAACTCGTTAGGATTTTTCGAAAGCGTCAGAAAAGATAAAAAAAAAACCAAGAGTTTAATAACCAAAGCCCTCGCGCAGTTCGCCACCGTGGATCGCGGTGAATGTTGTGTAATCGGACCGATCTGTTTAGACGAATTTTACTCGGCGGCGGTCCGTTCTTCTACGTACAGTCGATCAGAGCACGCGCCGCGAACGCTACAAACGATGAAAACACAATATTATCTTCTGAACACATTCAACCCCGCGCACGATGGCGTGACATGACGTTTACATGCTGTATAAATGTACGTAAACGCAAAACGCACATGTATACCTTTTCGTCCTCTGCCCCCAGAGATGAGAATGCATTTTCTGGCGCGAAATACAACGCCTGCATACTAAACATACGCGACTCGTATATTTGTGTACGTGTATTACGTGTGTGTGTGTGTACGCACACGAACGATCGCGTTTATTTATATTTACTTTTTTATTTTTTACCAGTGAAAAATATAATGTTTTTACGACGTTTTCTGATTGCCTACATCAACTAGGGCACAGATAAATATGGTGACGAATAAAACTCAACAACCCGAAAAATCTTAGCGCACATGCCCACACGGGACACACGTTCGTGATATTTGCTTTTTTTTTAAATATTACATTTTACGAAAATACAATGAAAAAATAAATAAAATAGTATTTATGCGGTATAATATTTATGTTATACGACTATATGTATAATATGATAGCGTATAATATACAGTGTACAGTTTTGCAGCAATACAGGGGTTTAGATATACGCTGACCCGCAGACACGGAAAAAAAAATAGTTTCCTGTCGGCGAATTTCGCAACTTGTGTTTTCACGTTTTTTAAACGATCCAGAAACACGAAAACAAGAGCGTTATAAATGCGCATTTGTTTTTCACTCCCTATTCTTACAAACACATAATATAACATACACGCACACACACACACACACACACACACACACACACACACACACACACACACACACACACACTCACGAGTATTTTACACAGAGCATTTCCAAGAGAGGGCGGACACTCGGAAGGTAATACTTGAATAAATCTTCAGCCGAACGGGGGCATAGGGTAAAAACGCAAAAACAATCCTGCATATTGTTTCCCCGTATTCCAATACCAGCGTGCATAGGTGTACGCGTGACCCGAAAAAAAAAAAAAAAGAAGAAGAAAAAACAGTAGGTACACCCGTGCGAACACACGGTTAATACCGTTGGCTTTCGTACGAGTGTTCGGCGGAAATTGAAGTCGTACATCATCCCTTCGTTCCGTCGTCTGGACCGTAACGCCGCCATGGCTGCCCCCTCCCCCGTACCGTTTCTCCCGATCTCTGACCGTCAACCCCTTTCCCATCTAAACCACATTCGCACTTCAATATTGGCTCATTTGAGTGCATTACTCTCACCACCACGTGATGTGTACGGTCGGCAGCAGCATCCACACGGCACCGCCAGACTTTTTTAACTCGGTGTACATCTTATATATATTAAAAAAAAATTATGAAAACTAAAGTCAATCCGTCTGGCCGTTCTATCCCGGCCGATTTCCTTCATTTTTTTTTTTAACGAAAGGTATTTAGACACGTATATGTCATCAATCGTTGAAATTTACTCAACTCCCACCTTACTCAAGTTATACTCGAGTTATAACTTCCCTGTACATTTCTTATGGAACACATTCATTCAAGCAACTCGAATTCTAATAGCTCCTCTCCTAATGAATGGATCTTGATTGTTTTACTCTCAGAACCCTGAGTGGGTCAAGTTCCTTTTTTTTTTTTTTTGAGTTATTAACTGCTTAAATTCGTTGAGATTGAGGAAATTTATGAGTGCACAATCAACTTTACATTCAATTTTTCAAGATTTTCCTTCACTCAAACCTATATAACTAAAGTTCTAACTAACGCAGGCTGTTGACACAAGTTTAAGAACACTTAGTGGATCCAGTTTTTTTTTTTTTTGAGTTATTAACTACTTAAATTCGTCGAGTTTGAGGAAAGTTTGCGGAACATGTATTTTAATAAACACTCTCTGTTATTTCGATATGTCTTTCAATTTTCGATGTTATACTCATTTATTAATTTGTTCAAATGTGTTGACGTATTGATTCGATTGCACCTATGCTTTTAACCAGTGGCGTATATAGAAAATATTTTCGGGAGGGGCTACTATGGACAGAGTTAAATTACTACTGCTTCCTAGAATAACTCAAAAGATAAAGAAGAAACCGTAGGTTTCTATCTACATTTGATTTATAGAATGCTCCAAAACGATTTGAAAAAAGCAATAAAATTTTCCACGAATAATCGCATTGTTTCGATTGGATGAAATTCTAAATAATCCTAAAGCACCATTAAAATATAACAAACGTTTAAAGTTGATTTCAAAGTATTTTTAGAAATTTCGGTGGGGGGGGCTGTAGTCCACTAGCGCCCCCCCCTCACTATATACGCCACTGTCCATAACGATAGGACAATACAACGTGTTGTACGCCGCGCGAGCCGGACCGATTTCGGGATGATATTTTATCTCATCGACATTCGTCTTCCGCGGAGGCCTTTCTCGGTCAGTTTTCAATGCGCGCGATATTTCTTATTCTTTTTTATACACGCTTTTTATACAGGTACGCGTGTTATGGGTGTGCAAGAGAGTGCGATCAATACACGTCGCCGACGAAAACGCAGAGATTGAACGATGATGCGGTCGAGCGGATCGCGCGCGAACGATCTGTCGACGGACCGTTCCTCCGCGATCGCTGTTGCCCGGTAACAAATGGCGTGCGCTCGCGGTACTCTACTAGATTGGTGAAATTATTCCGGCGGAAACGTTTAAGCGTGTCGGAGCGTTATGACTTATCGGCGGAAGTACTCGTTCCGACAATAGTGCGCACACACGGACGGTACGTTGACGAGAAGCGTGCGGGATCCGAAGGAAAATATTGTTTCACGACTGTCGTGCGACATGTGAAACGTAGAGATGTAAAATTGACGTAAATTTTCTTCTCGGTAATTTACCGAGATAGATTTACGTAAATTTGACGTAAATTCTGTAAATTTAGTAAATTTTGATAATTTTCGTGTGTCACAATAAGGACATCCCTAGGAACTCCACGCTTCCTTTTCTTCACAAACGCTTATTTTTGTTATTAAATGGATAGCAGGAGGACGTTCATGGTATTATACATTTAACTTATTATAATGACTTTATATAAGTGCCTAGTAGTGTGTTATAGATTATTGTCTTTTGTTTTTATTTTAAATTATTTTATATGAGTATAAATATTAAAAATGTACCTGTAACATAAATTGTGAATTAATTATATCAGATTCATTATAGGTACCTTGACTTAACATCAAAAACAAAACAAAAACAAAATGAATCTAGTCTTTCAGTTTTATTTGTTTTTTTCTCTAGTTATAAATTGAACGTTTGACGTTTTAAGTTTTATAATGTCAACTATTCCATTCTACTGACACGTCATGAACATTCAACTCATTAAGACGTTTAATTTGAGGTGTCACATTTTAATTTTTTCGCTAATAAAATATTTACCAGTAAAAATTATTCGTAAATTTACGTGGAAAAAAATTACCGATCTTAAATCTCTAGTCGTTTTTCGTGTCGATCGATCCGCGGGAGCGCTCTGAAATCGCCGAACAGCACGTCACGCTTGTTCTCGAAATACGTCGCGAACGTCCGACGGGGTTAGTGTAACAAGAACAAAAAACGCGACGCACAGTTATTTACGTGTTTGCAGCGTTATCGTTTATCGTTTTATCATTTTCCAAACGTTATGACGACGGAGGTGGCGATGCTCCAGACCATTGGCGGAAATTGGGGTGGGGGTGGCTTGAGGGGGGCTGATTCCTCTCAAAATCTTCAAACCTAAAAATTAGCCCCCTCAAATTTAATATCGTCACAACTATAAAATTAACAGTTTAAATTTGATTGTGGAATTTTTCTAGTATCGACTGCTTTAAGGTAATTGAATCTAGTTTCACCGCGTGACACTTTGGGAAACCACTAGCTATCGTAAATTCGTCGTTTACACCGAACATTATGAAAGCTAAAAATAGATATTCTCATATAGTACTCATAGGTATAGATGTAAAGGCATGACAAATTTAGCCCCCCCCCCCCATAATTACATCAAATTTACGCCTATGCTTTGGACGGACGCGTATATCTACGTACTTACGTACGGACCGACTTCTGAATTATATACACCGCGTGACTTAATACCGACCGAAATAAATATATATCGAACACGACGACGGTCGAGCAGCGCGCGAGGCCTCCGGGCGAACAATGAAAGTCAAACGTGGCCGTTTGAATCGGGGCAGCTGTAATTTCGCGATAAACGCAACTAGAGCCTGCACTGCCGACGTGATGACCTGCCTGGTAGAGAAAACCGAGTCTGCTGATTATGATAACGGTCCGAGGACGTCGTCGAAAGGGATTGTCGTAAAATAACTATTCAAACTCAATGAAGCATTTAACTCGATACACACACACACACACACGCACACACACACTTATACTCGTAGGTACCACAATAGGTTTATAGGCCCCCGACGCGCTACCACTTCAACTATTACTACTGCTGCTGGCCGACGACGTATAGTGCAAAACACATCGTGATATAAAAGCCGGTATAAAGTCATGTAATAACCTCACTTTCTTCGCGAAACTATTTATTTTTATTATTTTTTACAGCGCCATTCCGGGTCGCATCGGTATATTTTTACTGCGAGTGTCCGACGAGAAAAATAAAAAAACGCAAAGGTTTACTGTGCGTGTATACCATCGTTATTGGACGTGTAATAACACGTACGTACGTGACGCGACATAATATTTAACGTAATCGCGAATCGTGGCGTTATTTGTTCAAAACACATTTTAATTCGTACCTAGCGAAACGTATACGTACGTACTAGACCCCTGACCGTTTTAAATCGGTCGACGCCACACAGCCGTGACGACGAATCCAAACGCATTAATACCGTTAAAAGTCGGACTTTTTATGCGCACCGTCTACGGTGACGACGGCTATACACGGTAATAATATCAGACGGTGTTCCGACCAAAGAATATATTGATAAACGCACGCATAGAACTATTCGCCGCGATAATTTGCTTGAATGTATCTGTAGTTTTTCTTATTGATTTTTAAATAAAATATAATAAAAAATGTGTTACACTCGTGTGTCTCTAACACAAGCTTAGCTTAAAAGAGATAGATAATCGTAATTTTTTTTTTATAAAAAAATGTAATTTGTAATTTTATAATCGATGATTTAATAATCAAAAAAAAAAAAATAAATAAATAAAAAATTCTCGGACTTGTTTCAATCGAATAAAAGTCACTGTGATTGGCTTATCCGTTATTATTGTCATTATTATGGACACCGGTTTTGAAATTTAAGACTGGCGTATTTCCAGTATTAAGAATATTCTAAAACACTTAAAAATAATTGAAAACTCGAACCAGCAGATAAAAAGTAATAGATAATACGATATTAATGAAAAAAAATAAACCGTTATACAATGTTCGTGCAAACGCACTATTGTTCAATTATTATTCCAATTAGTTTTATCGGGTATTTTTCAATTGTATAGTTGATATGTAACTGTCTGTTTGATGGGCTTTAAATAGACCTATTTATTGAAAAAACTGTGCGTTTCACGAACAATGTGTTTTCTTTTTCATTTATATTCTCGAATCTCGTAAATAATTAGTATACATTTTCAATTGTAAAAGATGAAATGTATTTTTGTTTTTACGATATACACATCAGCTGACTGTCCAACGCGTTTATTGACGTTTATTTGTGTATATTACGTTATGTTATATATATTTAATTTTAACATGAAATGCTATGTTTATCGACCATCATTGTCACAAACAAAAACTGTCTACATGACCACGCTGTTGTGCGCTTTTGTAATACGTACATCATCGGTCGTCCGATATTTAGTGTTGTGATGTATAAATGTTTGACACGTATAGGTCCCCACGGGAAAGGAGCGCATTGTGGACCGCTACCATCAAATGGAGCGAGAGAAAAACACATCAAAGAAATACGCGAAACACAAAATTCTATCACGATAAGATGGGTTTCGAGTTTGAAAATTTATTACCCCTTTTGTGAATAACCTTTTAGCCGAGCGCGCGGAAATTGGAAACATTTTCCATTTCCATTTTCTCGGTGAACCAAATAGCAGAAATAGTATATGGTATCGTGTACTCCATGCCTAGACACGAAAATCGAACATTGATCATAATCGCTTAGAATGTTATGAGAATATACATGACGTGTATTACAGGAATCTATTTGCGTGTAAAGCTCGTAGCCGATACGAATATATTTTTTTGTGATAATGTATGACCGTATAATGAGTTACTAAAATTCTTCAATTTATAATAATTTGTATCACACAATTTTAATTAAAAATAAACAATCAAACGTTTATAAAACTCGATGTCTGTATTGCAGTTATAACTTGTTGTAATTTAGTATATAAGTCACATAATTTAAACTACAAAAGACGATTATATCACGCGTATATTTTATTTGAAATTCCATTTCGATGTTTCAAATTTTTTTGTCTTTAATAAGGAGTTTAATATTATGATGAATGACAATTTCTTTTATTATTATTATTTAGAAGAATATATTTACAATCTATTTGTACAATAATCAGTAGGTATGATGAAAAATTGTTTTATTATAACATTAGAATATTAGAACAGGAAGACCGTCAGTAGTGCCAGCTGACAAGAAAATACATTAATTTAAATTATTCGGTATCATTTAATTGTTGTTGTTGATTTTTTTTTTTTTTTTTGTAATTTATGTGTTGAGCATGTCTCGGGGACACAGCCTTTTTAGTCTTCTGGGAGCGTGTGTTGTAGAGGATAATTTTCGGATTAAAGGATAAAAATGAGTTTGTGGTTTGGAAAAGAATTTGGTATAACGGGATTTGACCAAATCGTTAAGAGTAGGTAGTTTTAAATCTTTGTGGAGATTTTTATTTGTTACGTACCAAGAGGCGGAGGTTTTTAGACGCAAGAATATTGATTGGAACGCTTGAAGAAATAACACTTTATACATTCGTACACTAAGTAATATTCACACAACAGTAAGAATGAAATGGTACACGTCGTGACTCTTGTGACACCTCATTTACATAATGTATATCTATTAATATATTTCTATAGTTTAGAATTGATTAGCTCTGTGAAATCTCCACCGTTAAGTGGCCGACCAAATACACTCTCGATTTTCATCGTTGTCGTGGGCGTGTTTATAAACATAAGATTTTATTGTGAATAATACATCACACTGTGATTCGACACACACAAGAGGGAGGATACTTCCTTTCGTACACGTTTTAAAAGCGTCGATACCGCGAGAGCGAGCGGTCCGTATACGACCACCTCGGCTCATGAAATATGCAAAAATTGGCCGATAACTGGCTGTGTAGACTATACGCAGATTTCGGCGACGGGAATTTAGTGGCAACAGTGCCGCGCGGCGATACGGCCGCACGAAACGCTCGGCATAATTTATTCACTGTGCCGGTAGTCGACTATACTCGGGTCGGCCCATCTTAGTTTTCCATTAAGGTCAATATTACCCCCACGAGATGGGTTATTATTATTGCGCCCCGGCCGATGGGGTCTGGTCTCTTTTTATTTTTTCCTTCATATTTTTATTTTTTATATATATTTTTTAATGTCATGCAAATTCGGGCAAATACCCTTTTCCGGAGGGAGGCGTTCGTTCGCAAGGCGTGTTAATAAAAGATAAAGGGGTCATCGCCAGCAGTATTTGGGTACAGATTCCAGTGTGGCGACCGAGGGCGTCGGTAAGTAGTAGTGAACGGGCACGGGGGTCTGTGTCCCTGGTATTATGCAAAAACGACCCGTTGCCGCTTTCATATTAATGATAATAAAACTTTGGCCTGTTGATAACGATAATAATAATCATAAATATTCAGTGATGGCAGGATATAGTACGGTATTTGTCTGGTCTCTCTCTCTCCCTCTCTATCTCTTTTTCTCTATTTCCCTTCATCACTCTGTTACTTTCCCTCTTAGTTTTCTCTCTCTAACTCTCTTTCTCTCTCTTCTCTCTCTCTCTCTCCCTTTAACTATAATATTTCGTCCATACCAATTCAATTTCAATGGCTTTGCACAAAAGGCATAATCACAAAAACTTCTCACAAATATGATATTATTACCGCACTTACTAGAAAAAACGTTCGAATTTCATATTGGTTTAAAATGTAAAACACGTACACCATAACGAGTCTTTACTAGTAAAATAAATAAAACATAAAACATTTTAAATTATTTACCCAAATTACTTTTGGTGTAATCAGGATTTCAGGATCGTAATTGATACGCGCCGACCGTATCAACTTTCGACCCGAGAGGCGAACGAATTGCGTGTGTTCAGTGTTTGCACAGGACTTAAGTCGAATTTACCAGCGAATTATATGAAGGCGATAATTAACGTAAACAAGTTGCTGTTGTTGATGTTTGCCAGGTCTTGGGATCATGCCACTACCCCTACTCGCTGCCCATCCATGGCCGCGACCCCTATCGCCGTCATTAGAAAACACCTACAAATACTATAAGGTTTTACGTTACTTCAGCTTGGATTTTCGTTCTCCGGGAAAATGCTGTAATGGGTGTAACGCAATATCGTCGTGTTTGTAGCTGGATTTATCGAGAGTGTAAAAAGTTTGAAAATAAATTGAAAATAATTGAAAATTTATTATCTATAGATCGAAAGAACCGCGTCAAAATAACTAAAAAGCCTCGCATATTTCACACAACCGCTGCAACGACCCGGAAGTATTGAAAAACGAAAACGTAAAATTTATGACAAACACATAAATTTCAATACATGTCACATGGACGGCGAAAGAATAATGCGCGTAAAGCACTGTTGTAACAGTATTATAGTTACGAGAAAACGAAAAATAATTATTTTTTTTCCTATATCCTAAGACATTTTATTACGTTCGTTTAATTTATATTTCGCAAAATCGGTTGGGTGCAAATGTTATTATCTGATGTATCCGATGTAAACTATTATTTAATTGCTATTTCTCCTATCGTAAAAATACTGGTTTATAACATTATTGCAGACGATTTTAGATTTTACCGTCGGTCATTTTCTGCGTATATTTATAGCAATACGTATTAGCCGTTAAAAAAAAATATATATATTTATTACCTACATTACATTGCAGGTAGTATGAAAGGTTTATTAATCTATTCGATTTCAATAATAAAATAACACTGTCGCCGTTTAATTACCGAAAACGTATCGTTTCGTGTTTACAAAAAAGATACTAACTATATTAAAGTTACTTTTGAAATCATTTCGATTGGTTCGTCCTGGTACGGCCAGTTTTGAAAACGATAAAGCTAAAAAAAATGTATACACGCGTTTTAAGCTACTCGAGGGATTTCGAGAGATAAAAATACATTTTAACGAGTAAGTAACGAAATGCTTTTTTTTGTAAAAAAAAAAAAAATAATAATAATAATAATAATAATAATAAAATAAATAAAATCGTTATAAAGGTTTGGGAGTCGAGTAAACGTTGAACGCATGGATGACTTAATCCACACGCACATACTCGTACGTATAACCTTCTCGTCAGCGCGCACGAGGGTATTTTTGTGTAATACACACACACACACACACACACATGGCGTCGCGTCCTCGTATCCGCCTCGCACACGTGTACGACGTAACGGCAATGGTTATTATTGTCATCGGAGGTGTAATAAAAATTTATCGAAAGAAATCGACAGATCATTTCGGGCAGCCGCCGAGGAGAAGGTTTATAATATTACGTTTGCGAGGCGGCGATTCACCGCCGCGTCCGTCGTGAGGCGGAGGGAAACTACACGCGATAACATATATATGTCTGTGTGTGTGTGTGTGTGTGTGTGTGTGTATGTGTGTGTGCGAGTGTGTAAACGTGGTGGTCGTACGAGAGAATAAAACATAAACAACACACATGTCATGCGTAGCGAGAGGGCGGGACGGGGGTAGTCATTGTCGCAGGCGAGCACAGTGTATTGTGTGTGTATACATGTGTGTGTGTGTGTGTGTGTGTGCGTATAGACGACCGACAAAAGAAAATCGTGTAAAACGGTATATCTCGCCGTATTCCCGAACGTGTCGTAATTTGACACTAGCGCCCACACACCCACACACACGTTGCACTCGTACGCATACGCCCGCCCGCTCACGAGTACAGATTTTATCGGCGAACGCACGCGTTCCGGTTAGTTGACGCGCCTCCACGCCTCTGGAGAGACTTTACGATACACACGCTGCGCCCCATTCGTCCATTATGACGTGCAGTCTCGCGTCGGCAAGAGGAACGCGACAACGGGCCGACGCTGGTAAATCCATGCATATTATTATCGTCGCACGTACGTTTCGCCCCGCGAGTGGTAGACGAGCGCCGCGTATATACTCGTATAGATCGATAGTGTTTTCGAAACGATTTCGTCGCCCCTGTCCCGCGCGCGCTCTCCCCTCTGCCAGCAGACGACTCGGCCCCACGATCGTTGCAACTATACGTGGGCGTATAATGGGGATGGGGGCTTTAGGGGCTAAAGCCCCCCTCAGAATTGTGTTAAGCCCCTCCAGATTTATGTTTGACCCTACGCGTAAGAATTTAGTACTTTTTTCCGTCCACGGTCCGTGTACGAGAACTGGAAACTTTTCGTATTAAATATTATTTATTTACATATCCATATGCAAAGAATACAATATCTTTGTTTGTTATGTTGGTAATACATTTTATTTGACGATTCAAATTTTACATGATTCAGTTTTATATATTACAATATCATTTGGATATCAATAACAATAATACAATTTCGTTTTATACTTATATAATATTATAAAACAATGCGATATAATCATCGATAGACCATAATGTTATCGCCCGTTAACTGTCGGCGTTTATTTTTGTATTCATTATACGTTTTGCTCGGCAGCTTTAAAACGCGACGCGGCCCATTCGACTACGGTACGCGGGCCGGACGCGGTTAGCCAGTCGGGCCCGTCCCTGGTACACGGTGGCGTCACGAACATTTTACTTATAGGGGCAAATGTCAAAGCTACCCACCCGCCCACACATACATACAATTTTAAAACACGTCTGAACATGTTGTTTTTCACTAGAACATAAATATTGATACAATTTTACAATATAAAAATTGTGTCAAAATAATCCAACAGGGTAATAGGTACATGTTTGATAATTACGTACAAAGCTATATTTTAACGAATTTACCGTTAAAATTTAATGTTTTAGTGAAATATGCATTATAATTCACTTAAAATTACCAAATAAAGTACAAAAAAAAAAAAAAATTAAAAATTATCTATACATTTGGAGTTATCGTATAAAAATAAAATGTTGAAAAACAGTTTATGACTACACTAAAGTTTTTTTCATTAAAGTCGATGATGTAACTAATTCATTTATGGCTTGGTTTATGTCGATATTTATAATACCAGTTTCACAGTTAATTAAAAGCAGACTTTCTAGCCTTGATTGGGTCGTCGTTGTAAATCTTAGCCGTGACTTGATAATTTTGAATTTTGAAAACGCGCGTTCAGCAGCAGCATATGTTACAGGAATGGTATATTATAATGCTTTATGAGCCAAGTATAAACGTTCTCGCCGTTAGTAAGTCACGAAATATTTCGCTCGGACAAACGTTTTAGAAAGAAAAAAAAATCAGAAATCAACAAGTATTTACACGGCGATTGATCGTGTAATGTGTCATTCGATACAATCGTTTTTTTTCTCAGTGGTCACGCGTATTTATAGTACGTAAACATGAGATATTGATTGATTGATTGATTGATTTTTTGCAATTTGCACCGACAATAATCACGATGCTAAGTGTTTTTGTATAAACAGTAGTATTTTAAAATTTCTAAATTTCGCCAAACCACGTTTTGTTTAGAATTATTGCGAATCTGTAGCACCTATCGCCTTACCGATTCGCACCTGATTATTTTAAATTAATTAAGTGAATATTATCAAATAATAATTACCGTATGTATGTGTGTGTGTGTGTGTGTGTGTGTGTGTGTGTGTGTGTGTGTGTGTGTGTGTGTGTGTGTGTGTGTGTGTGTGTGTGTGTGTGTGTGTGTGTGTGTGTGTGTGTATTTGAACAACAAATGTCGTAAATATCGAAGAAAAATCATAATTGTAGAGTGTAGGAATAATGCAAACAAGGAACCCACGTAAAATATTAAAGTTACTTTTAAGGTAAACGGATTCGTACGCGTATACGTTGCGAGCTTTATGTCAAAAGTTTCATTGGTTAATACAGTTGTCGGAGTGAGGGATTATCAGTATTATTATTTTTAATACGAAAACGTTCGGTTCAACATCGGAATAATACACAACACGCAGCTGGACGGTAATCGATATAACTTTATCGTCGACTGTGTTTCACATATCATATGTATTTAACGTGGAATTACGCACACGCACACACGCACACACACACACACACACACACACACACACACACACACACACACACACACACACACACACACACACAAACACAACGAGTTCTTCTACACAGTATCGTGGCCGTGCTGTTGTGTGCATGCACACGCTCACAACGTACATTATAACATAATAAATTATCATACGTACGCGTGCCGTACACGAACTACATCGTATCCGCGTCACTAATATCCGTAATAAAGCGGCACACATTGTCGTTTAACTTTTAACAGTCACCTGACTAAGTCTGTGCAAGGTCGTCGGCCACGTCGTGATTGACGCGATCCAGCAGTCTTTGAACACGTCGCTTATCCACGAAGAGCGAGTAAAATCCTCGTATTTTTTGAACTTGTGAAGTCGCCGTCACGATCGCAACATCGAATAAAAATTTTCTTAATATTTACTCGTGTGTATTGTATTCTCGTGTGTGTGTGTGTGTGTGTGTGTGTGTGTGTGTGTGTGTGTGTGTGTGTGTGTGTGTGTGTGTGTGTGTGTGTGTGTGTGTGTGTGTGTGTGTGTTTTGATGCCAGGTAGTAAAGGCTTCGGATAAGGCTAACAAGGAAAACTGGAATATTATGGTCTAAAAATGGCCTGAGAAAATTGCTCCGGAAAAATTAGTCATGTGGTTGTAAGTATCTAGAGTCAAATAGAAATTTTGTACGACTTGACAAATACAGTTTATTTAAAAAAAATTTCTCCAACGGTTCAGTTGAATTGAATAAATTGTATCTTTTTGATACACATATTATGTAAATATAGATGAAATAATTTGAATAATTGGCATGTATTGTGATATCACGGATTAAAGTGTGGAGAAATAAACGAGATCATTATAAACACCTTATGACTCGGAGTCAGTAAATTGCGTCCCTATAAGTACGGTCATGGTCATATTACTATGTGAATTGCGGCCCGCGTACTTTTAAAACATACGTAAATTGCGGCCCGTGTACTTTTAAAACATACGTAAATTGCGGCCTGATTATTTTTAAAACATACGTGAATTGCGTCCCGGGTACTTACGAAAAAAAACGAACTTTGCTTCCTTTCAGTCTCCTATTGACACAACCAGACACAGAACAAGAAACCGCCATGATGTTGAACTACTTGAATTGCACTTTATAGTTTATAGTTTATAAATTATAATCGAAAAATTGTGTTTCAATCCGAATCCATATAAAAAGATAACTGATATATAAAACAACATTTTTATATTATATCTTTGGTTTCAATCACAGAAAAATTATATTTCATGAAATAATATAAAATGTCATAGATTAATCAATCATATTTTGCCCTGTTCGCATATGGATTCTAGACTTCAATTTTATTCGTTGAGTCGGCTATCTAGTTTTATATATCTGCGGTTGCTCTACAGTTTACAGTATTTTTTTTCAATCTAATAAAAATGAACGTTATGAAAAGTGAAAGGAATAAAACGTTGAAAATGCAGGTTGATGGTTTCAAATTTCGTTTTCATAAATTTCTAAACAATGATATTCAACGTTGGTGTTGCACAGCTAAAACGTGTAAGTATTTTTTGAAATTTGATGATAATAATATTTGTACAAATAGTTTTAAGTCTGTTATAGTTATAGTCCTAAGTCTAAAAAATGGGAAGGAAAATATTGGTTTTGTGGAAAAAAGGCTTAGACGTAATTTACATATTAAAAAGAAATAGTTAGATAGGCATATGTACAAAAATATACCCGGGCCGCAATTTACAGAGACGCTTATGACTATACCGTAATCTTTGATTTTTATTATTGAGAATTTAAATTGGATTTTCAATCGAACTCGATTAATACAAAGCTCTTGATAATATCAAAATTACAAGTTCAAATAGTATATTATATTTGACCAGCTTCAAAACGTAAAAATAATACGGAAAACCGAATTCTCTAAAAAGCACCGTAGGTATATATATATATTATATATAAGTAATTTCAATTCATAAAAATGATTTATGTGGCATTATTATGTAATTGAAGCATCCTTTTTTGGTCGTAAAAATAATAATATAAGGAGAAAATGTGTAGAACTTAAAACAATTCCGATCAAATTTAAAACATTTTTATATTGAATACGAATTTTAGTTCAGCCGGTGTACTGCCACTGCTGCAACATCATCGAGTAGACATTATTGCGTTCTTTTCGATGTTTCGCATTTTAAATAATTACATATAAACGTAATTATTCTTAGAGCAAGACAGCATTTCGTTACACTGTACCGTTTTATTTTGTTTTTCTCTGCATCGGTTTAATGCAATGATCTAAAAATATACATCAGTTAAAGCTCGAAAACACCAGTTATAGTAATATACTGAGATACTGTATGTTGAGAATGTGTGTAAAAATCAATTATGAAAAAGTTCATTTGTGTAAATATTAAGGAATCCCATTAAAATTGTTTAGTTATATAATAATAACTGTTGGGCTAGGATTTAAATGCATCTGCACGTTTTTTTCCTTAAGTCCAAATTCACTGTTTGTCAGATTTGTCCACGATTTTGCTTACTCTCGTTTAAATAATATCACTTTTTTTTTTGCATATTTTTGCATATTTTGAACACAATGCATATAATTGCATATTTATAATTTTTTGAGATTTTTATTTTTAACTGAACTTAAATTTTTAAATTACCTATTATAAATTATTGTTAATTTAAAATGTCGTTTATTTCATAATACCGATAGTTTTTGGTTTATCCGTCAAATTGTAAATACATAGTATAAAACATGTTACCTTGATATTAATGAATATTTTCACGAGTAACAATTTAGTCATGAAAATGAAGAAAAAGATATTAATATTAATCTAACTCCAGGGAAAATCGCGTCATTCGAATATTCACCAATAACCCATTGTGATGTGGAAAGGAGTTTTAGTCTGTATAAATAATCTATTCTACGTTCAATCGCCGGTCGTTCGAATTTGAAAATTTGAAACAACACATCATAGTAGCGTGTAATAATATAAACTAATATTTAATGTAATTATATAAACTTATATTCAATTTAATAACAATAAATTAAGAATTATGATAAATAATAATATTCTAGAAATAATAAAAATTTGTTTTTGCAAATTTTTGCATATTTTGGTAAATCAAAATGCATATTTTACAATTTGTTATTGCATATAAATCCTAGCCCTAATAATACGATACGATTATTTAGAGAAGTAAAACTGGTACGTTTATTCTCAATTATATAAGACACTTATCATTTTTAAGAATTATATATTAGTAATATGTACAGAAACTCCGTATACCAGAAACGAGCTTGCCCAGTTGGTATACGTATCAACTCTTATCGTTAATATTATTGTGTTAATGTTATTTTGTAATTTGATTATTGTATTGAATTGGTAATATTGATTATGCTGGATAAACAACTAAATAAATGAATACTGTACAATGTACATTACTGCAGTACTCGACGAGTATTTCTTGTGTACAGACTATATAGTGTATGTTGGCGGAACATGTTATCCCGCCGGGAAACGAAAATAACCTAACGAGACAACGTTTTCTTGAGAAATCTTCGGTGCAACTCATCGTTCGTGTTCACCGTGATTTTTTTGCTGCCTCGCTCGGGGCGCAATGTGTATTAAATATATATGTTTTTTACGTCATTATTCTCTGCTTCCACTCAAAACTTTAACGCAATTTAGTGCGACGAAATGGTAATAAAGTTTTTTCGCGTCGGCTGCCGGCACTCGGCACTCATGAGTGAAAAAAAAGGCAATATTTATAGAAATTTGTGTGTTAGTGTGTGCGTGTGTGTGTGTGTGTGTGTGTGTGTGTGTGTGTGTGTGTGTGTCTGGGAAAAAATAGCTCACGGCTCTAAAAGTTCTGAAAAAGTTTTGGATCAAGTGCTGGTTCTCTTCGAATATCGGTTTGTTTACGCAATCTCTGTTTTCTATTAAAAAAAAAAAATGTTAGACCATTCGAGACTCGATCAACATATTCGATTGAGATCTGAACCATTCGTTTGTGCACCACCGTATCAACGTTAACGCCGCCCACGACTCGACCGCTTATCGCTGTCGTCCGATTAATCGGGTTTGCCAAGTATGGAATATTTTAAAAAAAATATAACGTATCAACGCATGAAGTGTTTTGCCGTCTACAAAGTAAAAATTAGATCTAACAAACAGTAATTTGTATTTTTCCCCTGAGATATTATAACGTACTTATATGTAACAAAATATAATACACATATATTACTATTCTACAAGCACAACTTTTCGGTTTCACCGGTCCTCTTTAATTACCTAATCACTTTACTAATCCCTACACTTTTATGCACCTACTGAAAATGTAGACACCACATTAAATGTATTTTCAATAGTTAATAAATATTTTTGCATTCATGATTTGTATGATTTTGGTAATCGATTGAAAAAAATACAATTCATGTATTTATAAATATGTTTATATTAGACAGCAATATTTCATGAATCAACTTTAAAATAGAGACGTTCATTCGTAAAGAATATCGATAAGAATTATTTTAAGTATTTTATTCTTAAACAAAGACAAACGTTACTATGTGACAAAACAATGTACAGACATGTAATGTGTATAATATATAATATATTAAGATTTAGTTCAAATGATTTTGATTTATTTTCTTCTTATAAGATTTTAATTGTATAATTAGACATTTTATTTGTAATTGAAGCCTCTACCATTAATAAAATAAATAAATAAATAAATAAATAAGACATTTTCCTGTATTGTATGAAGTTGTCAAATTTTATATTACAGCGAATGAAATGCGTATACAATTTATTTAATGCTATTAAGTACTATATATTTTTACGGCTTTGGTTTTGTTGATGTGGTTTAAGATAAAAATATTTTTATTTATTTATTCTAAAATAATAATCATACTTATCAATAAATGTAATTTTATAACAGCTTTTCCTTGAAATCTCAAAAAAAAAAAAATGTATTTTTTCAATTTAATCAGAAACTTTGAATTTCATAATTTAATTCAATCATGAAATGGTATATTCTCAGATTTTATTATAAATTCTTAAGTGATACAGTTTTTTTTTCGTAAAATAATTTTTGATCTAATATTTACCAATTATATGAGAAAGAAACTAAAAATATTGTTTCAAATGTATTTGCTAATTATTTATATCATTTACTGTTAAGTTTTGGTTCTTACTTTTAGTTTATTGAATAAAATGCTAAAACTTTTTTTTAACAGAAAGTATAATAAAAAAAATCTCATTAAGTTGATGCAATTACATTAATTATTCGATGTTTGTTTTTCTTTAAAATGTATTCAATAAAAACAAATAATAGTATTGACACGTGTACATCAATAAAAAAGCTGTGATACAATATGAACTACGTCTACATCAAAATAAAAATCAGTGTTTTCAGTTCAGTTTTAATTTTTTAATGTTTAACATGGTGCTTAAAAAATACTACGAATTCAGTTTACATTTTGTGAAAGGGAAATTTGGATGTCTGTAAACTTTTCTTTTTCATAATTATCAGATATGTTTTTGAACTCAAAACAAATTAGTAATAAAATACTTTACATGTTCGTTCTATTTTTGGCGTTGAAATCAAAGGGTATAATTCATTTCCTTTTAATTAGTGAAATATCACAATTATGGAAATGAAACGGAAACTCCTAAAATATTGGAATTGTTAGTTATTGGATTAGTTTGATAAACTTCCTTCGGGAATTCGTAATCATGACAGGAGTTCTCTAATATCTTTCAAAAGTTAGAGTTGTCTGTCTGTGTTCGAGCTCTTAAGTGGTAAACTTTTCCGAGCCTCCATCAAAAGTTTAGATTTCAAAACCCTAAAATTTAATTAATTTATTTTTTATCCTCAAATATATTTGTAACTGAGTTGCAATAATTATTCTATAAATTTCGTAGTATTGACTTTATAACGAACGATGATAATTAAACAAAACGACGGGTTTTTCGATATTATATTTATCGTTTAGAGCTTCTTCCTCGGACACCATTGTTATTGTATACAAAGTCGAAATCATTTTGGAGTTATATTAGCATAAAACAATAATGAGTTTTTACGGCGGTAAACTATACCCAGTGAACGCAATGGTAATTTAAATAACAAACCATTTACATAATATATATTTTATACGAATACAGCCACCCGCGTAAGACAATACAATTTTTGACGGAGAGTTTAGTTTATTAATGTATTTAATTAGATCCGCGTATACGATTACGATATTGTGAATTTTATTCAATCAAAACTAAAATCGTGCAGTCACTTACTGAAAACAGCGACCTTATCTTCATATCACATGTACGATAATCGTATAGTTTTTTTTTTCTTTTAAGGGTTGTATATATGTGTGGGTGCGCGTGTGTGTGCTTATTTATTGATAAGACCGATAATGAACGAATAACTAGGTAGTAAATTTCATTTGGACGGTATTAAATACGATTTTCTAACTCTAGAAACATTTCACATCACCACTTCTCTAGTGTCACAGGAACGTGTGAGTACGAAATTTCGCACGAGTCCAGTGACGATCTAATTAGATTTCAAATCATCCGATCTCTTTATCTTTATTTTTGTAAGAAAAATAAACGATTTATCACTGATCAAATTATCGTAATGTTAAGTTTTGTTTTTGAACATATATTTTGAAATCGAAAATAGCGGAGTCGTGATTTTAAAAGTGTCTTGAATTTTCTTATCCAGAACGGATCCAATCGTCGCGTAAACGTCTGCGACACATTAAAATGAAGTTTATGACATTGCGTTAACCGGTCGCCGTGAAAATCGCTCTGATCACAATAGTTTTTTCTTTAATTTTAATTTTTTTTTTTTTTAATTTGTTTATTATTTTATCTCATCTGATTATCACGCGTGCTCTTTCGTATAGACCAGCGTTTCCCGACCTGGGGGGCGAGCCCCCCTGGGGAGGCGTGTAAACATTTCTGGGGAGGCGTAAGCAGTCATTACAAAATACAGTTTTAATTTATTAAATTATTTTTATTTTAAAATGTAGAGAAATTTGAAAAATTAATAACGACCGGTTATTGAGAATTGATAAAGGTTACAATTATTTAAGATCACAACTCAATTAATCGCGTTTGGCGGCTATAAAAACAAAACATAGAAATCGCTTGGATGTCGAATCAGATTTGAGGTGCTCTTTTACAAACATCGAGTCAAACATACAAAAATTGTCTAATGAAAAGTGTTGCCAGCCTTCACATTAATAAATTGTCAATTTCATTATGTATAATATTATTTACTGTTTTACTATTTTACTATGATTTATATTTTATAATTATTATCATCAATAAAATTGAATTCATCTTGGATATTTTATCATTTCTTTGTAAAGTACACAAAAAAGTGATATATTTTTCATGTTATAAAAGGGGGGGGAAAGAGTTTCAAAAATCTCAAAGGGGCGTATTATAAAAAGGTTGTGAACAACTGGTATAGACTGTATAACGTCTAATTTTCAAAAAAAAAAAAAAAAACAGAAACAAAAACCAAAAAAAAAAAATTCTACCGACGAAACAACGCGACACTATAACTATATACATGGACCGCCGTGACGGTGACGAAATAAAAATATTGTTACGAAGGCTCTCACCTTGTTGGTCGAACGGCCGGCGGCGTACAGCACGTCGTACACGGCGCACACGGCCAGCACGGTGAGCCCGGTCTCCTTGGCCAGCATGGACGCGGCCGCCATGGCCACGGCGGCCGCGAGACAGGCCCACTCGCGCACCGCGCAGCACTCGGTCACGCCGCCGGGCAGCCCGTCCAGGTCGCTGGAGCACGTGCCCAGGCCGAGGGCCGCGAACACGGTGCGCACCGCGGAGCCCAGCCGGTAGGTGCGCCGGTGGCAGCCGGCGTCGCAGCACGCGGTGGCCGCGGCCGCGGCGGGCGCGCGGTCCCGGTGCCGCACGTGCGCCGCGTAGCACAGGAACGCGGACAGGTAGAACAGGCAGGCGAGCAGGTCGGCGCGGCCCACGACGCCGGCCACGGCCTCCGCGTGCACCGGGTGCACGGCGAACACGGCCGCGGCCGCGGTGGCCGCGGTGGCGGCGGACGGGCGGCCGCGGCGCGCCCGGCGGCCGGACGCGGACAGGGCGCGGCACGTCGCGTACACCAGGTACGTGACGGCGCAGTGCAGCAGCACGTTGGCCGCGTGATAGCCGCGCGGGTCCAGGCCGCCCGTCCAGTGGTTGAGCCGGAACGACGCCACGCACAGCGGCCGGTACGAGCCGTGTGAGTTGCGCGACCCGATCGGCGTGCCCCAGAAGTCGTTGGTCCAGATGTCGCTCAGCGGCGTGGCCCGCGTCACGTCCGGGTTGTTCACGATCGCCCGGCTGCGAAAACCAAAAAAAAAAAACCGATTATAAATAAATAAATAAACAAACAAACGATAATCGAAATGTAAAAAATACGAAACATTTTTCGCGAACGTCGTCGTCGTCGGTACGCGTCGTTAGCGCCAACGATTCGGGTGCATGTTTTCGAAAGTCGACCTTCGGAATGCCGAGTTTTAGAACGACAAGATTTAGAAAATCTATATTTTAGAAAACGAAACTTTTGGAAAATCTTTGTTTTAGAAAAATTTAAAACGGCGTTTTAGAATATAAAATATTTTCGATTGGGAAAGAGAAATATCAAAATTCAGTGGTTTTAAGTAAATCACTGTCTTGTTTTGGAATATAATTTACGATACAGAATCTTACGATACACTTCCAAATCTGTAATTAGTTTATGTTTGATCGGGAAGACGGGAAATACCCATCGAAATACATAATATGTATAAATTGTATAACGCTTTGTTACTCATTAATCGTTATCAAGTTTTTATTTTATTGATATCGCCTACTATTATTGTAGAATTACGATAAAGTTTCGTATTGATATAATAAGTACCTATGAGATTATTTTATATCTGATCGAGAATACGAGAATAATCAAAAAATAGATCACCAGTGCCGTACATCGTACCAAATACCTACGTATTGTTGAATAAAATTGTTTTAAATTGTTGGCCGAAACGCAAAATTACAATTTCCAATATTAAATTGACGTTGATAAAATCGACTCGTCAAAAACATGATATTATGTTAAATGTAAACGGGTTTTTATACGTTTTCGATAAAATTTTTAATCGTAAAATTGATAGCAAAATAGTTCATTATTGGAGATGTCGCGACTGTGCAGCTAAGTTTCAAACATAGCATACGAGTAATAAAACACAGTGTTTCTAAAACTCAGCATTCTAAAAGTTTTATTTTCTAAAACACAGCATTTCTAAAACTTGGTGTTCTGAAACTCGGCATTCTAAAATATGACTTTCCAAAACATGCCTCAATACCAGCGCGAACGAGACAATGAAAACTTGTCGTCGGCCAACGAACATGTGACAACGAGAGATGACTTCTGTAACGACTGTTGTTTGTCAACATCGTACGTTGCCAATTAAATAAGACAACACGGCTTATACGTCGAGTGTGCGAAATGTCAAAAAAAAAGGCCCCCCAGACGTATTATTTCTCATTTTTTTTTTATAATTCTACACATCATTCTAAGTATAGTTTGTACATTACCAATGAGTGTAGCTACTGCAGAACGAAGTTTCTCTACTCTGAGAAAGGTAAAAACCCTGGCTACGCTCTAGAATGCAGGAGGATCGCCTTACTTCTTTGTGTTTACTATGTGTTCATAGGGAAGTTAAAATAAACATTGATCAAATAATTGATAGATTTGGAAAAAGCGACAATGTCAAAAGACGATTAGATTTTATAATTTAATATATAAAATGTATAAATTAAATAATCATTAATTTATTTATTACATTGATTACCTATGTCCTATACCTACCTACTATTATGACAATATTATTAAATTATGAAGTACCTAAAAAAAATTGTAGAGCCCCCCCCCCCACAGATCTTTACTCTGGAACCGTGCCTGTCCACGGTCAACGTATTTATACAATTATTTATCATTTCTATATTTATTTTTATTTATCATTTGATGATCTGATGTATTCTGGCGGACGTACGACGGAGTTTACCTCGATTCAAAAACATATTCAACGCATTTAATTTTCCGATTTTCGTTCGTCGCTTTTTCAAATGGGTAAACAAAACGTGACACTGTCGATTTTCATTAAACGTATCGTTCAATTACTATCGCAACTGTTTCCACGATTTCGCAATAAATCGTTTTATAAAATTATTCTAAATTACGTTTGAACTGTACGCGTTTCGAAAAAATTATTTAACAATACGGCCGATAGTTTACTTTGCACGTTTCGCATATGTGTACCATATAATATTACGTGTTTCAATGATGATAAGTGCACGAATGCACGCATACGTCGTACGTTTTTAGCGCACATTATAATATAATTCCGAGCCTTATAATTATTACACCACACAAACGAAACGACGTCGCGTTTCAAGTGTTTCGACACCCGCTATTCGACCGGTGTTCACGGTGAAATCTCGCAGGAATCAAAAGAGGCGCATCGTGATTATTTAACATCTGTTTGCCCGCTATCATAACTTACCACCACCCCTTATTCTAAACGATTTAAAATTCAACTGAATTCACTTGTATAACACGCGGTGTACTGCAGTACGGGAAAAACTAGCGATTTACACGCGTGTCGTATGAAAAAGTATGATATGAAATCAAACAATTATAAAAATAAAAAACATACATTAATAATTTATTACCGAAACGTATATTGAATTATAAATCATTTCGTTTGTCTTTTCCCCGTAAATACTTTAGTGACCAGGTTATTTAATTCCATTGAAATCCGTTACAATATGTTTTGCCATTTTCTTCACTTTTTTATATACGTTCACGACACTCTGGTAATACAGTTATTTTGCTTATTTTTCATACTTGTATGTTAAAAACATTGTTTGCTGTCTACGATTGTTAACTACGATTTGAACGTTGGCAACATACAAAATAAGACCATCAGACAAACAACGATAGCCCAAACAAAAATTAACCTCGGTCACAATCTGTGCCTGATAAGCAGAAAAAAGCCGTTGATTTTATGATGATCCAGGCACAGTGAATTCTCCGGCACGAATTACCGATTTCTATAGTCTATATTGATTCCGATATACCTATAAATGAATACTCCGAATTCAATACCAATTTTCTTCGATAATCGAATGTTATTTACTCGTAGACTTTATTGTGTTATAATTCGAGTTGTTCACATTTTTTTAAATTATTTTTATTCATTATTTTTGGTTTGACACGTGACCATGTGGCCAGGTTTGGATTAAGTCTTTAGAGGCCCTGGGCACTTTCTCTACAATATAGAGAAAATAAAATAAGATATTTCATCATGTTCCATAAAGGCGCATAAAAATCGAGTATTATTTTCAAACAAAAATAGATATCGTTAAAAACAATAATATGTTCTGTCAGAAATAATGTTCAACTATAAATTACGTTAACTGTTTTTTCATTACGAACTAGTTAAAGAATAAATATTATACTGACGATGTAAATATTATAGTAGTGTTTTGGAATATTCATGACATTTACGTTTTCGTTTAAATTAAGAAATATAATATCTTAATTAAATACATAAAAAAAAACAGTTGATAATTAGTTTTGACAATAGTAATTACTTAGATTTGAAATCATATTATTTAAACGTTGTACTCAAGTCGGAAGCGTGCGCACGGGTATGACTGATTAGGCTATAGCCTCACCTGACCCTTTTTTTTTCTTCTACAGGGTCGCGTAGGCGTCGCTAGAAAAATAACCAAGGGGTGAAACACCGTACTTTATAATACCGTATATTAATTCGGATAAAAAAATATTTCGAATGGCTCGGCGAGTCATAGTGTGGTGCTGACTGCTAAGCGAATAGGTTCTGCCGGAGAATCACACGAATCGCTGATTTTTTTATCTGCACGTAATTAAGTTATAATATCGTTTTAATTCTTAATTGTATACTGCCTGCGTTGGCACAAGTATATCAAATTATTATCGCGAACGAATACAATACCCGATAACGAACACACGAATATACGATTTGGCCTTTCCATCCCTTCAAACCACGATGCGTATAAAATATTTCATGTTTTTTCAACTGTCAACATGTATAATTTCATCCAAGGTTCTTCGACCTTTTTGAGAGAAGGGTCGTGCGTATGAAAATTAAAGTTGAAAAAATTCTCTGGTGTCGTATACGGTTATTATATGGTAATAATGAGCCCATGAAAAGAAAAAAAAATTATCAATTTTTATTATTTTCACTATAAATTATGCAAAACTGTTTTCACCGTTTCATATTCGTTTTTATCACCAATAAAATGAATAATTAAACTTAAAATTATGAATTATTTGTACCTTATTATAAGATACAGTATACGGGTTTAAATTTGATGTTGTTTAATCGGTTGATTCATTTTGACAATATTTTAATAATGAATTCGTTTTTTTTTTTTAATTTTTAATTTTTACTTTAAATTTAACTTCATATTGGGTCCAAAGTTTGGACTCCAAACCCAACATGGAGGTATTTAATTTTATATATGCTCCTTGGAATTGGAATATTTTCTAAAGTGGCCCACAAGATCATGTCGACATGGCATAACCTCTGGATAACAAGATGTTATTAAAATATAGAAAGTATACAGATCAACGGTTGAGTATAAATTGTGCGTGTATCGTAGAAATGAAAACGTGATTTGTAATGAATTCATAAATTGATATTTACGAAAAACATTAACGATATTTTACCTCGACCATTCGAGTCCTCTAAATACGTACGCTTTAAATCGTTTTTCAATCGTTTCGTCGGGTGATATATTTTTTGTCGACCACTATCGACGAATCGCAATGTCAAATCAACGTCCATACGTCGCGGTCGCCAACAGGAGGTGATTCTCGCGGGATTCGCGTGGAAATTTTCTACATTTTCACGCACACGGTGGTCGTTCACCGCCAGTCGTTCGCTCCGTCGTCGGCGAAATAATAATACGGTCCACTTGGCCCGAACCGGACGATTTTTACAGCACAGAAACTTCTGCGTTCGATCCGGTCAACCGATACAGTACCGGACCAGAAACGGCGCCGGCGGAATCGCACACCACTGTCTCTCCTCCGCCGCCTAACCTAACCTAACCCTGAGTGAGCGCATATTACTACGCAGTTCTGATGTTTCACCGTTCATTGTGACAGTTGTTGTCCACAGTTACCAGCATGAGCGTTAGTATGACGGCCGAAAATTTAATAAATTTAAGCTCTGAATCAGATTCCGACGACGAATTTGATGAATTAATTTTGTTGTATTCGTTAAGTAAAGACAAAAAAAAACGTGGAAAAGTAATTTTATGAAGAAAAGACAAAGTCACGGCGAATTCAATTTGTCGCCGGAGTTCTCTGACAAACAATTTTCGAACTACTTTCGCCTGGACCGAAATCAATTCAATGAAGTTCTTAATTTAATACGAGATACTATTTATTCATTTGGGTGTAATGCTCAAAATCTTTTCCCATATTTCATTTTTCAACTTGCCCTTGATATAGTCGGCATGACTAGTGTCATATAAGACATTGTAATGTCTGACGGCTTCAATCAAAGTCTCTTCCATCGTAATTTTTAAAAAAACTTGACTTAATTAACAATTTTAATTAGTTTAGTTTAAAAATATAATTACATAGTAATATCGTCATTTCCAAAGCTCGTGCACGTGTGCAGTAATCTGTGTCGCGAGCACTACGTGACGCAGGCCAACATAGACACAGCACTGATCTGCCCTGCCCTGCCTCCCAATATGCGCTAGTAAGTTCTAACTAATAGATTACAGAAAACTACGCTGCGCTGACCTACGCTGCGCTGACCTACGCTGCGCTGCGTCGCCTGCGTCTCAATGTGCGCCCGGCCTTATCGTCGTACACACATTATCGTCGGATTTCAAAAGATTTACTCGAATGCGACGCGGCCATTGTGCACACGACTGACGGACGAATAGCGTCGCCGCCCGTATTCCGTCGCACGCACGGTTTGTTATTCGCGTGTCCGCGCAAAGCCTGGTTTAAAATTTTTGGAGGCCCGGGACAAAAAACAAAAAAAAATCTGGCATATAAATACAGTATATTCTTAATAATATGTCGAACGTCGCTATCTCGAATTTTTCGTTATCTCGAACTACATTGAATTCCCCTTGAAACTACTATTACACTTCATAGTGTTTTGTTCTCGATATCTCGATATAAAATTAATCGTTTTCCGTTATCTCGAGTACACAAATAATATTTTATTCACATTGTGTGGAAAAGGATTATAATTTAAACGTATATGTGGAACATAGACAAATAACAAAATTTTATCAGAAACCACCGAAAATACCAGCGATAGTGAAGATAAACCACAAAATGAGGAAGAAGTCACTTTTGAAGTTACAATTTAGCAAGCTAAACATGCTTTAAAAATATTAAGGAATTTTTTCGACACTACTACAGTTATGGAAGACGTCGTGGCAGAAAGAAGTAATAATAAGCAAACTTAAATGACAGATTTTTTTGAAAAAAAAATTATTCGTTCAATCGTGTATTCAGTTATTTCAATTATTTCAGTATTTTAAATTTTTAAATTATGGATTTTAAGCATTCGTATTATGTAATATTCATATGTATGGACACATATAATATATATATGTATTTAAATTTTATAAAAATTTTTAATAAAACTCGATATCTCGAACTTTTTCCTATTCCCCTTGAGATTCGACATAACGAGAATCTACTGTATGTATAATACCAATAATTAGTCAATACTTAATATTAAATTAAACAATATTTGAAAATAGGTGTTCGAAAATCTTAAAAAAAAAAATAAATAATTATTTCCTAGACTCCTGTTCTGCAAATGCGTAAATGATTTCGAAATTAATGTTTGCAGTGATATCTCTAGTCGTAGTTATTATCGTTCAGTATAATAAATATTCCCAACAAAAAATAATTTTTAGTGAAATACACCGCATGTTCATATATGCATTCGCACATCTGTCTATACGATATTATATTTGTAAAAAGTACGTCTAGTCTATGATAATAGCTGTTGTATTTATCATTTTAATTGGCCATTTTAACACAGATATTTATTTTCTTATGCATTTCGCGTGTCAGCGAAAAATATAATTTAAACTTCGACGATTATTATTTCTAATTGAGCATACTTCGTTTAGAGTTTTTAAAATGTACGGCAGGGCCTAAAATACGGTGTCCCCTGACACACTTTGTGTCCTCTGAAAATCAAAGTGCGTCCCCTGAATGATAAATTTGTGTCCCAAGTTTCATACCGTTTAGTTTTGACTGTAGAAATAAGTAATAACAAATATAACTACTAATGATATATCCAATTAGAATTTTTCATTTTAAATTGTTTCAAATTACTATAGTAAAATATTTTGGACTTTTTTTATTTTTTTATTTGTTACAAATGCCTCGGTTTCTAGGGCCATTAGCTACAAGAAATCACATAATATTTACATTGAACACAGGGTTGTTTCACTAAATAAACTTATACGTAATAACTAAGGTAGTACAAATTAATAAATAAGGGAGTAATATATAGGTTTAAGTAATATAGAGTTGACAGTGATACATTATAGGAGAGTAAATTATACATTTATATTGAACTTTTACTTGTAATTATTTTATGTATTTATTGTACCAGTATCGTATACATAATATTGATGTGTAAGGTAAGAGGTATATAAAAGAGGGTAGATTTTGGGTGGTACAACCCCCACATGTTTTTTTTTTGCTATAGAAATCTGTTGAAACTCAAAAGTAGGTAACAGTTAAATTAATAAGTGTGTCCCCTGAAATCAGATGTATTTTAGGTCCTGATGTACGGATTAGTTAAAATTAAAAGAACAATTAAATCCGTTCGGTGGGCCCCTGATGCTGATGGGCCCCGGACAAATACCCATAATGTGCTTGCGTAAATAGGACCCTGTGTCCGCGAGACCGATTATTGTTATTATTATTATCATTATTATTGCTATTATCATTATTATTATTATTATTATTATCATTATTATTGTTATTATTATTATTATCATTATTATCGCTATTATTATACCGCGGATGGGTGACAACGATGATGTCCAACGGTCCACGTCGCCGTTTCTCGTGTCGGACGAGACGGAAATTTTCCAACGGACCGAACCGGCGTGATCTAATAATAATATAATATTCCGCGTCCGCGATCGCTTCTGCAGGTGCCGACAATCCGTGATAAACGTGCCGGTGTATTGTGTTGTACCTACGCCGCGCCGTGGACGTCGAGAGACGCGCGTGCATACAGCTGCTGTTATTATTATTAATAGTGTAGTGCTCGCGACGTAGGTACTCGTGGTGTGCACGACGTGCGATCGATTCAGACAATTATTGATGGACAGACACAATACGGTACGAAGACAATGGCCCCGTGTACCGTGACAGCACGCCCGCTCGGAGGAACGTGTTTCCGCGATCGCGTGAACTCGAAATATGTCATCGAAACGTCCGCGTCGTCTTAGTTTCGTATAATTAATAAAACGTGAAATGAATAATGAAGAGGGAAAATAGATTATTCGTGTTTTCGAAAGCGTCGTAAATTTTCAGAAAAACAACGCATATCGAATATTTTCTTAAAAAAAAAATTTTAAAAAATATCTGATTTTTTTTCTTTTATCGCCTATCTTTTTATATTATATTAACATATATTACAATATGCGATATACCGGTATTTATGAAAATAAATTCTTTTTTTTTTTTATGAGCACTGTTTACCGACACTATACTTTTTGATCAATATTGATATCAAATACCAAATATCAGTTTTTCATAATAATATTAGGAAGATACGTTAATGTTTTTTTTTTTTTTAATATACAATGTATTAATAGCATGATGTATTCTATTTTATTCGCCAGTTATTTCTAAATGTAAATACATTATGTAATACACTGATTTTCGACGATTAATAAGTTGTAGGTAATAAGTTCCATTTTTTTTTTTTTTTTAATTTTCAATACATTTTTTTACACGAATAAATGAAAAATGTGTACACAATTATTTATTTATAATTATTATACAATTTTCGTATGCGTGTTTCACAAGTTTTAGGTATTATTTATTACACTTGTAATAACACGGGTGTTCTGCAGCAACAGTCAACGGCCAGGACCGGTCGAAATATCGAATGACGAGAAATCTCGACGACCGTGTGTCATATTATCGCGCGCATTCGCAGCGTTTCAAATTGAATTCAAAACGATTCGATGAACAGTCGTTAAACACGGTGTTTTCGTCGTGGCACGCGTCCGTTTTATTTCGGCGATTACCGTGTCGTTGTGACAGCAATGATTATTCGGCTTGACGGGGGTTCACCGTTCGCGGTACCGTGTCGTGTCGTATCATAACGATCATAGACCGCGTGACAATACATATCGTCGCCACGACGATACCGGAAACGTAGTATACCGACGATATTTCTATCGATACACGTTTTAGCCATCCGAAGCGCCGAATATCATCAAAACAAGAGCAACCACACGGTCAGAAGTCGGCTACGCACATGCACACGGTATGCCTAAGGTGACCATACGTCCCGATTTGAACGGGACAGTGCCGTTTTTTGAATCTCTGTCCCGTTGTCCCCTGGGAAATCTTCGGGACGCTAAAATGTCCTGTTTTCAAAAAGTAGACAAAAAAAAAAAAATAATGAAAGAAATGTTCTTTGACGAAATGTCGTTTTTAGAAAAATATACAAGTATTTAATTTTGTAATTATTACACGAAAACATTTTGTTTATAATAAGTTAATTACCTAGTAAGTGTAATAAGTTAATTTAATTTTTTTGTCCTTTAAACACATTATAAGTACCACAGAAATTTGCTAGTAATATTATTAAATTAAAAATATTTCTTCGTAACAAATAATTATGATTTTTTTATTTTTTTTTTGTCCAGTTTTGATAAAAAAAATATATGGTCACTTTAGGTATGCCCAAACAGAACCACGTGGCTCAGATAATCAGACAATATCGTTTTGCACGGCGTGGTGTGAACGCGCTTCGACAGTCGACAGGAATTTTCGGGTGACGACCGTAACCAGATGCGTGTTTAGGCACAGGCCCTGTAGGCCCGGGCCTAGAGCGGCGACATTTGAAGAGGTGGGTGCAACAACCAGACATCTCCACTTTTTTTCGAAAATTACTTTTTTCACTTTTCCTATGAAAAAAAAAAATCTCGATCGATTGGTGCAACAATCAGACATATCCGATCGTTAGATACGGAGATATAATACAAATGTCTCTTTTATTTTTTGTTGCAACAACAAGACTTCTCCGGAGATGTCTTGTTGTTGCGCCGAATATTGGTCATACTGTAATGACTATTCTTATCACTGATATGAAATCAATGTTATCATAATATATTAATTTCTATTTTCTAAATATTGTTCCTTTAGTTTTATTAGATTTGTAGTTTTATTAACTTTAACCTTTTACAATTTAGTTGTTGTTAGAAGTAGTTCCTACTTTCTACTTTAGTACCTACTTACCAGTTATATATAACATTTTGTGATAAAAATGAGTGTTTCGAGTGTTCCGACTACGTTTTCGAATAGTTTTGATAATATTTTATATATTTTTTTTTTCATGAATACTATTATAACTTGGTTTATGAATATTAATAAAATGAAGGAAACACTTTTATTTTAACAAAAAAACATATGATTTTTGGTTATTTATTTGTATAGATGTATCAATGTTTAAAACAATGCATATATTATAATGTTATATTACCGATGATAAAATTTTTAGTGCAATAACCAGACATCTCCAACTTGTTTTTGGTTTTGTGAGTACAGAAATTGTTTGTTGACAATTCGAGTGTTGGCATCAATTATAAGCCCAAAATTAGATTTAAATTATATTTTTTACAAATTTTTAAAATTTTTAGTTATTTTTAAAACACTATTTTGTCTCTCCTGAACATTTTCATAATATGGAGTTGTCTAGTTGTTGCACCCACCTCTTCATTTGGAGGGCGGCGAATTTCAACATTTTTTTTTTTTACAGAATTACAAAAAGTATTTTTCATTCGAAAAACGTCAAATTTGAATTGTTTTTCGACTGGAGAAACTCGTTTACGAATCATAAGTTTTATGATTTAGACTTACGATTCGGACCGTAAACGCGTGCGTCCGTTCGCTCAAAATCAAACAGCTATATATACTTACATACTATACGCACACGCGATTCGGCACGAACCAGTGTTATACGCGTGTGGGTAGCGAAAAAACGCGCGCTTCGAATTCTCAAACTGTGTTTTGTGGAAAATTTTAGAAGAGGCGGCGGCGCGTCGGAAAGTGTCGACAGGCGGAAAATCGCTAAACGCGAATATCGTGCGAGACGGCCAGACGGGGAACACACGGTCGCGGAGAAGGAGAGCCTAATTATTGGTTAGTATCGTCGTAATATTTTTTATTTCTGTCGAAACACGACGTGTTCGTTTCGTACACGGGCGTACGAATCGACGTGTCTGCACCCTGTACACCGTCGGCGATAACTCGCTACTACTGACTTATACTAACTCGCTGCTCGCTATCTGGTATCGCTACCTGTGTGCGACAACCTAGTCGCGGCGACTTGATGCGGCGAGAAATCGCTGCTTATAGTAGTCGTGGCGAATAAAACCGCGTCGCGTGACAGCCCCTTTACCACGCGCGAGACGCAAGTCCTTCCCTTCTGCGTTCGCCCCCCTCTGGATCCACCGCGATGTTGGCGCCCGCGTCAGACGCGGTCCGTTCGTATCGCGTCGCTGCAGTGAGGCCGCGTGCGCGAAGATCGTCCGGGCCAGATAATTTATAAGACCCGTGTACGGAGGATCCGGTGCGCGAGTCGCGAGCGAAAAAAAAGAAAATACAAAAAATACACCCGCAAAGACGTAAATTGACGTGTCTACGCGCAACGCATACCGTCGCGATAGTACGCGTCGGAGTTTTTTTTCTTCTGCAGATCTTCTTGGAAACCAGCCAACCGCCCGAGGGGAACCGTTCCAAAAACGATGACGTCGTCGCGTGACCACGCGACGATGATAAGCGAAAACCGAAACGCGCACGACGCACGTGTGCCGTATGCGAGACCGGGGGCCCCGGGAACGGCCGTGAGGGTCTCGTGCGGGAGCGTGTATCGAATCTCGTTTCGTCTCGCCGGACCCGGAGTCTGCGGTTCGAACCGACCTTCGACGGGCGAAAACACGCGCGTGCAGGACGGCCCTTAGGCGTAGCGGGATGAATTTACATTTAAATTTAATTTTAATTTATTAATTTATATTTATATTTTAATTTTTTTTTATTTTTATTTAATTTAATTTTTATTTAATTTTTTATTAATTGATATTTATTTTTATTCATATTTATATTAATTAATATGAATTTATGTTTTATTATTTAATTTATTTTTTAATTCATATTTATTTTTATTTTTATTTTTATTTTTTAATTTATTTATCTATAGCCATTTTTTTTTTACTGTGGTATACACTAGTGACTAATCGACGATGCTGCCGAAACTTCTTGTGAATAAATTCGTTAGTAAAAATTACTTTGGCATAGGGGCTGTAGCTTAAAATGATTCGGGTATACGACATAATACTATATTCTAAATATGTAACTAAATTAAAATATAAACGACTAAAGAAGCACATTTTAGAGTTTAATATAAATAAATAATATACCATATTCCATATTATCATATACATATAACATACTTGAATTAAATATGTATATATACACTATACAGTGTGTAAATTAATTGGAAAGTCAGTAGTTATTACTCCTAATAAAATGTAGATAATGAAGTTCCGTTTTTTTTTTTCAACATAATATGTGACTTATAGCCCCATCTTTTACCATGGTCAAAAAAAATCCAAAATTCAAAATGGCAAAAAAAATTTTTTGAGTATTAAAAAAAAATTTTTTTGAAAAATTTCGAAAATAGCCACTTTTTAGAATTACTAAGTAAGTTACTCAAGGAAAAAAAATAATTTGAAATCGGTGTTGAATTTTGAACGAATGAGAGCATTTTATATTTTCAAAAAACACAGCAAATTGTATACCTAATATCGTATTATTTGTTATCTATTTAAAAGTTTAAAAATCATACAATATATTTATTTATTTATCACTGAATATTATAAAATTTTAATCGTTAAATAAAATATATTATCAACATAATAAAAAATTTCCAGTTCTCATACATGGACCATGGACGGATAATATACTAAATTTATACACCTAAAGTTAAACATAAATCTGGAGGGGCTTAAAATGATTCTGGAGGCTATAGCCCCTTTAGTCCCCCCCATTCTATGCACTGCAGGCTCGCCCAAACTCGGTCGAGTCAAAAATGTCGAAATAATTTTTTATTATTTTTTTTTTTTTTTTGTAATCAAACGACCCTCGTGACGTATTCGAGTTTGATTAACAAACGAATACGCAAATGTCCGCCGGAGTCTTTTCCAGCACCACTCGCTCTCTTCGTGGAGGGATGCGGACTGGTAGTCGACCGTACGCCGCCGGTACGTTGCGCGTCTATTGTTGCGTTCAACGACAGCGACTCGAGAATTCATTAATGGATACGCGAACGCTTTGAAATACAAACGGCCCCGAAAAGACAAGTACGAGCGTACGCTGGGGACGCGCAGTTATTACCTACGGCTCGTTTGTCGTTTAAGTGGTACAAAGTCGGCTTTTATTACAGACACACACACACACACGCACACGCTTTCGAGAAAACTCGAGCGCGCGTAATACACTGTAAATTGGACGAATCGTCATGCCGTCGACAAATCGTTCGACGGTCACGTTACCACTGGGGCCGGTCGTCATTATTCCGGAATGAATTTCGAAAATCATTGCGCGATCGTCTTCCGCCTCCAAGACCTGAAAACTCTTCATGGCTCGTCGTGCTGTAGCTAATTCGGAAACTCAGCCGTCGAAGACTCCTGCGTGGGCTTATTCGGTCAAAAAACCGGCCAAATTGTCGTATGCGCCCTACCCGAGATCGCGGTCTACTCGAGATCGCGGTCTACCCGCGATTACGGGAAATTTGTTGTATGCGCTCTACTATGCGATTCGTATCTTTATTATCGTGATAATAAAGATAATCGTGGCAATAACGGTTAGGACCGTGCATTTCCTGCATCATGTAATTTTTAATCGTATATTTAGTCGTCGGGTGACACTTCACACACGATTTTATATTTTCACGCGACGTTCAAAATGATCGCAAAAGAATAAAACTAAATGAAAATAAAATAATATAATAATAAAATCCAGGTATAAATATATAATAACATAATAACTATTACAGGTATTCTATTGAAACATGATGGAGAGGTATGAATAAAAGTGACACATTCGACGCATTTCTGAGGGACATTGCACAAGTATTTTAATATTTATTTATTTAATTTAACGTTTATTTATTATTTTTTTTTAAATTATTATTCGCAAAAAATAACTAGACGACGACGAACGCGTTGGTTACGTATTATAATAATTTGTAATAATTATATAATATATTAATTATTTATTCGTACAAATGTTTGCTCTTCATCAAAAGTAGAGTGGCGAAACACGGTAGAGCGCATACGACAAGATAACCAAAAAAACCGACGTGTGGAATAAACAAATACTGTAAAGTCTTTGTTCGTTGTTTGTTTTTTTTTTTCGAGTCTTTTCAAACGGTTATCTTACACGTCGTTCCGCCGAATGGCAATCTCGTCGAAGTACGTATACGCCGTGATGTTCCCATCATTTTTTATGAGGATATACTAAGATGAACGAATGAAGTTTTTCGCGAAAAATCAAGGCTATTTGTGCCTAATATTATTATTGGATGGTCATTGAATATGATAAAGACCCTAACACAAATTAATTAGCGAGCGAAGTGGTCAATATTTTTTTTAGTCATACAGGCCTATCGAAAGGTTTGCTCCGCTCTAACAAAAACTGAAATGACGTCACTGGTGCCGACAGATCGGTAAATAACCGCTATAATTTTATTTGTCATACGAGCTCCCTTAATATCAAATAGTATCTATTATAATATTATACTACAACAGTTTAGAAATATTAGGTAAAAAATAAACCAAAATTATAAACCAAAAAAAAATATTTTTTTTTCTTTATTTAAGAATTTATTTTGAGAGTATACGTAGTATAGCCAAGCATTTTTATTAAAAGCCTGAGAGTTTACGGCGTATTTATGTAGTATTTGTCTGGTGTTTTAATTGATTTCTCTCCGACGTCTACAAGCCGAACATCATGATTTGTACACACGTATCGATAGAAATAACGATGTTCCGTGCGAGTGTTTCTGTTCCTAAACAACGAACTGTATTATTGAGCCGTTGTTCGTGAATTATGTTCGGGTTTCTGACTGGAAATCAGATATTACGCAATAATAATATATCGCTCTGGTTGGAAATCATTACCCCGAAAGCGACCGAGCGGCAAGTGACAAGAGTAACAAAATGATTTAGGGCTATACGTACGGTGTGCGCCGGAGACCGATGGTATTTTCCGACAAACGACTTAAAGTTTCCACTGATTATGTGATTTTTTTTCTCACCCAAAGCTCACGCCACAAACGGCAGTTTAATTTAGAAACCGAAATTTCCGTTCGTTTCGAACGTACCTACTGCTCGACGATAGCCGCCAAACGTGTTCGGCGTTTAAATTATATCGTCGTCCGCGTGGCGGCAACTGTAATATATATCATGTAAATATTTGTCTCGCTATTTTTATCATCGCGCGTACGGTTCGCGTGAAGGTTTCGAGTGCGAAAAACAGCCATTGTAATAGCTCCATTTCATCAGCATGCCTATTTGCGAAAACTTTAACATCGAGCATATACCTAAATTTTGCGGACGTTATGCGTATTTCTGCGGACTAATTATCGATTTTTGCGGGACAATACTTTTTTTTTTCAAATAAAAAAAATATTTGTGCGCATCGCTGAAATATTACAATACCTAATTTAAAAATTAACATTTTTTTTTTTTATTTGCAAAAAAGTAACGCTCCACAAAAACGATAATTAGTCCGCAAAAATACGCATAATGTCCGCAAAATTTAGGTATGCTCGATGTTAAAATTTTTGCAAATGGGCATGCTGATGAAATGGAGTTCATTGTAATCCGACACAGAGAACGGTAAGTACCTGCATATTATGTTGTTCGGGTTCATTCCGATAAAACAAGTGCCGATTTCTTTCAAATCATCTAACACAGAGTCGGCTCAATGTATTCCTACCGATAATCGCAACGACGAGCACGCACACGAATGAATAAATCGGTGCTTAGAGTTTACTAGACACGTCACACGTTTGTCTGATATTCATTTGCGTGGTTGATATTGTTAGTCGAGAGACGAATAGACGTTTATGGATCGAATAATCGCGCGCACCGAAAAATATTCATTTTTAATATTCAAGTAGTACTAGAAATTTTGTTTTTACAGCGGCTCACTGAATGACGACTGTTCGGACGTAATGGTTTTTTTTAATCGTTCAAAACGTTGACATGTTCTTATTGTCATGACCGGCTTCGTCGCTTTCAGTAACTATTAGTGTATCTTTTATTCGCCGCACTTTTTCTTTGGTCAAGGCAGGTATTAAGTGTATTTAAATACCTATGTATCTATCACGTTTATCTAAACTGTTTAAAACGGATGCATTTTTTTCTGTCTTATCGGGAATGCACAATGTAAGTAATTAAAAACACCATGCACCGTAAATTTTAATTCATTAATTTATTGTATCATTTTTATAATTTGGTAAAATATTGTTCTCGTACTTTATTTTCTATTTCTTAAACACGTTATTTATTTGTGGTTTATGTTACACACTCGTATTAATATTGTATCAATATTAATTGTTTTCATTATGTGCACAATTCATATCGATTTAAATGGTATAAAATCATTAAATCCAATCGTCCAAACATCCGAAACAATGCCATTGAATTATTATTATTTTTTTAAATATTGATTTCATTCATAGAAAATCCAAACCTAAGGTAATACTTAAGAAATTTCATGAATACGCCATATTGTAGACAGATTCAAGTGATAAACAATTATATTACAAACCTAAACAAATATGATTAATATTTAGTATTGTTCTTATTTTACACAATGTCGTTAAACAATGTATACGACCACTAAGCCACAAAACAAATAAGATGGATGACATTAAAAAATTCCTTATAAAACATCACGAAATAGTAAATGTAAAACATATAAAAAAAAATTACATTCTTGTAAATCTGTAGCTACAAGTTGACGTTAAATTATTATATTTATACGCACTCATAGGTATGGTACTATTTCAATGATGGTATAAATAGTTTTTAGTAGATAGGCTTGATTAAATTTAATTAAATTTAAGACATTTTGAGCTCTAAATTGTCATATACATGGATGCAATTAAATAAAGTAACTTTTGCCATCATAAGCCAATTACTTTAATATTAATACGACAAATCGAATTCCGAGAAATCGTATTATCCATTCATCGATTTAGAGAAATGACAATTACCGACTACTGTACCGCTAGAATCCTGGTAAAAGATGTTAACTATTATTTAATTTTACTCCAAACTCGGATCATTGTTTTTTTTTTTTTTTTTTTTAATTTAGTCGCATATTGATACCATTATTAACTAAGAATGAATAACCAAATAGATTATTTCCTTTTAATACAATTACATATTCTAAGAATATTTTTAGCATAAAAAAACTTTTTCTTTATAAATTATTATAAAAAATAATAACGGATTTCAAAAAGTACTAAATTATTAGTTCGTATTTATCAATTAATGTAATAAAACCATTAATTCAAACATAAATTAAATTCATATTTATATATTTATACATAATTAGTATTGATATGCAATTAATATATTCATACACCAAAATTGTCTCGCAATCACATACATTTATGTGGTTTTACTCAGATCTCTTCTCTGAAATGAATGCTAACTATAATATAGTATATTACAGAGGTGGCCAAACTTTTTTTGGCCACGATCTACTAAAAATATACTTCACCTTTGAGGATCCACTTTCATAGAAAATTGTTTAGTTAAAATTATACAGATACAATTTATCGAAAATTTGTTCACTACGACCTCGATTAATTTTCCTGCACGTGTCCCTAAAATTAAATTCTAACACGATCGACTTTGACATTGTCCGCGATCGACCAGTCGATCGCGATCGACCGTTTGGCCGCCCCTGGTATATTATCAGTGTTGAGCATTATCTAGATAAATTATCTAAATAATTTATCTAGATAAATAATTAATTATCTTTTATCTTATCTAGATAATAAACAAAATTAGTTATCTGATGAATTATCTTAGATAAATTATTGAGTTATCTAACGTAATTCATCTAGATAAATAAACATATTTATTCAAAAAATTCGAAAAATTGAACTTGGAAGTTTTAACCAATTAAATTTCTATTAAATTAATAAATCATCGTTGCACAAATACAGAACAATAAAAAAGTAATAGGTAATAATTTTCCATGCCACTTTTATGTTAATTCTAAATTCTAATTATCCCGATTTATACAATTATACTAGCTACGGCCGAATATGTTGCAACGTTGTGTCGTCGACTCGTCGACCGTCGCCGTGTACACCATAATCCATAGTCCATAATTTATTATTGGGGATAATAATAATTAATATAATTTTTTTTTTTTTTTTTTTTTGGAGGGGTAGGTATATTGAAATAAGTTTATCTTTTTTTTTTTATCCAGATAAATAGTGTTTTATCTTTTATCTTTATCTAGATAATTTAGATTTTAACTATCTTCTATCTTTATCTAGATAAATTGTATCCAATTATCTTTTATCTTTATCTAGATACATTTTTAGTTATCTTTGCGCAACACTGTATATTATATAGTATATAGAATATATTATATTCGACCTTGACAAGTATCACCCGACAGTACCGATATGATCATACGGATACGTTGTTGAAAAAAGATTAGAAATGTATTTTGGTGAACACGTGTATGGGTTCAAGTCTTATAAAAATCAATGAATTTACTTCATATTATTACCTCGTTATGTCAAAGCATGTTGATATATTTTGTTTGGTATTATTTATACGTGATTTCGTCGATACGGTTTGAAAATGATTAAACAATCGAAGGATATTTTACCCGTAGATCGAAAAGAATCTTAAATATTTCGTTAAAATTAGGTAAACAAAATGCGTCATCCTTTGTTGAAAATTTACTCAAGTACCTATTCTTCAGTAAAATGTCAAGTATTTTCTTGTTTTGTTTGAAAAATACATTTTTGATTAAAACATTTCTTATCATCAAAAATTAATTAACGACGAATGAAAGAGATCCAATCATTTTATTTGTCTTTCGTTTAATTAAATCAGTTATCATACAGTATAATTATCTTATCAAAAATATGCAAGAAATGTTAATTTTTACTTTTGTTTTTTCAAAAAAATATCCTTTTACATAATAATAACATTATTGGTTGTAATTAAAAGAATGAATAAAAACAATTAAAAAAAAAAAAAAGATGCTAACAAAAATAAAAATAACTAAGTATAGTTTAAAATATTATTCTCGTAAAAATGTTTAGCGGTTCTATCAGTTTATTGAATCATCATATCGGGAAAAAAAAATCAAAGGCGTACATCATATACAGGTCAGTCGAGCAAGGGACGAGACTCTAAAAACATCGACTTCGGAACGCGATAGCCGTGCCCAATCACAAGACATCGAACGTTGCACAGTTGCACAGTGTTTGAAAACTGGAACAAGCTGGCCGAATTTATTTATCAGTAATAATTTATTACTAAATTGTACACCATGAAAATAAAAAAAAAAGCCGATAAGATAATGGTGGTGGAAGTTCGTCCTTCGTCGCTTCGCTCCTCGGACAAGATAATGGTGAAGAGTGTATAGCACTTTCTATCATGGGATCACCTGGTTTACGATAGTTTAGTTGTATGGTACTTTACATTTGAATGCAATGATAAATCATTGTAAGTTAAGTACAGGATACAGTAGTTGGGTGGGATACACGAGATGCATTGCTAGATTAGGCATTATTGGATAGATTTTGGAATTATTTTATATTATAAAAAAAAAAACGATTCTGAACGAAGATGAAGATGTCAGCCTTAAATTGTAATATATATTTTATTTTAATATCCTAGATTGGGTTAAATTTACATTTGTCTATTCATGTGACTTCTGCTCGTGAGCATTGGACAAACCAGGATGTGCATAGATAGGGCGTAGGTAAATACCATATTATTTGCCTAAATGCACTATCGTGACGGTACCACCCGACCCCGCCGTCCATATATGCTGAATGCTCCGTGGCTACGTCTATTTAAGTATTAATAATTAATAATAATATATAAAATCCGCATGTTTATGGAACTGATACACACATTAAAATAACTGGAAATTGGAAGTTAGTAACGTTCTATTCAACCATGTAAAGGTACGTTATACACCTTGTGTTTACAATCTACCAATATTTTGTATAGAACAGCTGTCAGCTACTGATTATATTATAATAAACTTAATCTATTTAATTATCTTTATCAGCTGTGATATTACATAATATTTTCATTTCTTATCTTTGAATACAAAAATTTTTATACATTTTCAACTACAAAATAATTTGCAAATATTCGTGATTTTGACAAATTTTGTCGATTTTTGAACTTCAACTGCTTATAAAAAAAAATTGTGCCTATGTATTTGAATAATTTTTGAATCACTCTTAGATCAACTTATTCAAAACCTTCTATTAAATTTTCAAGCGATTTGGTAGGGCCGAAAAATTGTTATCGACTTTTATATAAAAAATCAAGGAAAATCGAATTATTCAAATGCCTATAAATAGCTAAAAAATAAACGAAATATTTTGAAAATACAACTATGTAAAGAAAATGCCTATTTAAACATTTTGTAAAAGTTTTAAGTTTCTACGACCTATACTTTTTGAATACGAACAAATATCAAAAATCAATGATGCCTAAATTGTTATTTTACGCGATTATGTGAAAAAATTGTAATTTCAAACACTCATAAAAATTTTTGATTTTATTCCAGTGCAAATTTTTTTACAGATAATTGAAGGAAAACGTATGTCAAACTTTGTACCGAATTTACAATTCTTAGTTTTGAATACTTAAAATTTTATGAATTTTCAACTGCAAAATAACTTCAAATTTTCGCGATTTTCTACACATTTCGTAAAAATATGAACTTTTTATGCTTATAAAAAAAAAATTGTGCATTACGCTTTGAATTTTTTTTTTATACCGATAAGTTCGACATATTAGGTACCTTGTATTAAATTTTCAAGAATTTTTGTCCAGTCAAATTTTTTTTATCCACATTTCAGAAAAAAAAAACAAAGAAAAGTTGAAAATTTCAATTGTCTATTAATAGCTCAAAAAAAGTCTAAAGTTTACAAAAATTGTACTACGTATAGATGATTCCAATATAAACATTTGGTGAAAGTTTCAAGTTTTTTCGACTTATACTTTTTGAATAAGAACAAATATCAAAAATCGTTGAAGGCTAAATTATTATTTTACGCAATCATGTAATTATTTCGTAAACGTTTGCACTTTAGATGCTTATAAAAAAAAATTGTGAGTCACGATTTTTGATTTTTTTAATAGCAATAAGTACTTCTAATGAGGAACTTTGTACTAAATTTTCAAAGTTTTATGGCCAACCAAATTTTTTTTATCCACATTTCAGAAAAAAATAAGTTCAAATTTTCGCGATTTTTCAATATTTCATAAAAATTTAAACTTTTTATGCTTATAAAAAAAAAGGTGTGCATTTCGCTTTGAATTTTTTTTTTATACCGATAAGTACTTCTTATGAGGAACTTTATATTAAATTTTCAAGATTTTTTGTCCAGCCAAATTTTTTTTATCCACTTTTCAGAAAAAAATACTAAGAAAAGTCAAAAATTTAAATTGTCTATAAAAATCTCAAAAAAAGTCAAAAGTGTTCAAAAATTTTACCACGTATAGATGATTTCAATATAAACATTTGGTGAAAATTTCAAGTATCTACAATTTTTGGTTTTTGAGTAACGGCTAAATAAAAAAATCGATTTCGTCGAAAACGGGTTTTGCACAAAAAGTACCGTATTAATGGTTTTTTTTCATGCTGCGTGTAAATAAATTGGAAAGTCAGTAGTTATCACTTCAAATAATATACCTAATGAGAATACGTTATTACCTAAAAGCATATTATTAATTGTCTATTAAAAAGTTTTAAAAACCGTATGATTTTACAATATTTGGTGTGTTTTGAAAATGGATAAATGTTCTCGTCCATTCGAAATTCAACCGATTTCAAATTTTTTTTTTCTCCGTCTTATTAACCACTAATATTTTCTAGATTTCTACGAATCGGTCATTTTCACGCCGTTGACGCGTCGTCGGTTCAAGCAGACGGTGCGACGTCACGCGACTCATGATGACGACGACGACGCGTATGGCTCTAAAAATAATAATAATAATAATGATAATAACTAAAGAGCGGATTTTTAGGTTCTTCAAACCTTAAAATATGATGCTAATATGCTTCAAAAAAACCTTAAAATATTCTTTAAATTTGTAAATATGCAAATGTGATTTTTTTCTAAAATAGTTCAATAAAAATAATAAATAACTGTTAAGCGCCATTATCTTGGTAACAGGTAAATTATTGAATAATTAAAAATGTAAATCAGTTGATACATAGCTATATAATTCAAATAAAATATAATTAAAAAAACATAAGAGTTTAATAATAAATAATAGATAATTTGCACCATTCCTTTGGAACATAACCAATTCGATTACAGACAAGTATAGATAATTGAATGATTTTGAATTTTTATCACTCTTTAATCAAATTGTTGTTTTTTCCTAGAAAAAATTATTCCTGACAAAATCACATTTCGAAAAATTAACATAATATACACATTTTTATGAAGAATAATAGAATATATTATTCTAAAATATGAAAAATAGGCGAAATATTCTCCGATGTTCAAAATATGCTTTAATATGCAAAATTAATTTTTTTCTATGAACTATGTGATAGATAAATCGTCCACATTTTTCTCCCTCGTAAAGTTGCGTATAAAAACAATAAAAACATGTAAAAACCTAAAGATCCTCTCTCTTTAATAACAATAATAATAGTAACAACGCGCGCACGATAAACCAGATAGCGATTTGTGGACGCAGCGCGGCGAGAAACGGCTAAGGTCAGAGCGTATATTCATCCGCACGATAATTATTATTATTATTACTGTTGTTATCGTATCAGTGCGCTGCGTACATTGTACTGTGATTATTATCGTTATTATTACTACTGTGCACACAGAGAGAATCACGGGCAACCGGTGGCGGAGGCGGCGGCGGCTCGGCCCGTTTTTCGACCGCTAGCTATACACGTGCACACGCTCGCACTCGTGTTCGTCACAGCCGGCCGTGCGGACGTTCCCGTCGTCGTCGAGTGGACACGGATCGCGTGCGCGTGCGACCACCATTCGACAACGACGCGTCACCGCCGACAAAAGCGTCAAAGTTTTAAAAACACACACACACACACACACACAACAGCCGTTTTCGCGTGACCTACGGTAAATCGAATAAATAAAAAAAACCTCCCCACCACACCCGCACGCCGAGATGTCCTATTCTTACGACACGGTCACGGTCGCTCCGACGGGCAAACACGCGTCCACGGTAAGTGCACGTTACGTTTAGTTTCGAATCGTAAATTTTTTTATTTTTTATTATTTTTTTTATTTTGTTTATTTAGTTTATTATTATTTTATTGTTTTATTTATTTTTAAATTTTTTATTTTTTGATTTTCCGCCGCTCGAAAAAGCGGACGGGCCGAATGAGCCCGGATCGCGCGTGTTGTCTAAATCGGACGGATCGTGTGAAACGGATAATGAGTGCACTGTATCCGTAGTAGCAATCGGTGCGACCGGTGCGACGGTCGATTTTTTTTTTTTTTTTTTTTTTTTTGTTTTGTTTTTAGTTGCATTCGCATTTTCGCAGTGAGTAAACGATCGAAAACGGTGAAATCCGTATGACGTTATCCGCACCGGTCAGAAAATCCGCCCCTCCGATCAATTTCGTCGGCATTATACCGACGGACCGTCGCGTTGCGTGCGGTCCGTCCGCTGCCGGTCAGTGGGCGAATATATGTATAACTCACTATACTAATAATTCTTAAATCCGTTTCATACGATCTGTCCGACTCGTACGATGCTTACCAATGGACGCGTACCTTAACACGAAAATGCCGTTCGCAGTGGCGTATTACGGGGGGTCCCGTCGAAAACAAAAATAAATTTACGTCTGAAATGGTATTTGTACTTCATAATAACATAATAATTATATTTACAAGATTCCAGACTCAAATACAAAACATATTTTAAAATTGCATTTAAAAGTCATAAATGACTTATTACGTAAGAATAGAGGAAGAGAATATTCATTTACTACCTATACTATTATGTATTTATAAATATACATATTGATTTTATATTATGTTATTACAGTAGATTCTTGTTATGTCGAATCTCAAGGGGAACAGGAAAAAGTTCGAGATATCGAAAACTTCGTGATATCGAGTTTTATTAAAAAATTGTATAAAATTTAAATACATATATATATATATATGTATGGATATGAATATTAAATAATACGAATGCTTAAAATGCATAATTTAAAAACTTAAAATACTGAAATAATTGAAATAACTGAATACACGATTGAACGAAACATTTTTTTTCAAAAAAATCTGTCATTTAAGTTTGCTTATTATTACTTGTTTCTGCCACGACGTCTTCCATAACTGTAGTAGTCTCGACAAAATTCCTTAATATTTTTAAAGCATGTTTAGCTTGCTAAATTGTAACTTCAAAAGTGACTTCTTCCTCATTTTGTGGTTCATCTTCACTATCGCTGGTATTTTCGGTGGTTTCTGATAAAATTTTGTTATTTGTCCATGTTCCACATACGTGTAAATTATAATCCTTTTCCACACAATGTGAATAAAATATTATTTGTGTACTCGAGATAACGGAAAACGATTAATTTTATATCGAGATATCGAGAGCAAAACACTATGAAGTGTAATAGTAGTTTCAAGGGGAATTCAATTTAGTTCGAGATAACGAAAAATTCGAGATAGCGACGTTCGACATATTAAGAATCTACTGTATTTGTAATTCAGCGATAATGGTGAAGAGGGTTGACTTTTGCAAGACAAGGAGTGATGCGACCGCGGCGTGTGCGCGCAATCGTCATTTTTTTCTTATTTTATTAAAAACAAAATCCGCGACGGCTATATTATGGCCATTGGACTGACTTGATTTCAGATACTACACAATTATTAACAGTTTTTTACATAATACGATATAACTTAAAATAATATACATGTTTTACTTGTTTGAATGTTATTTATTTTGTGGCCAACTTGAACGTAGGGCGGGGAGGAGCAGAGGAGAGACCAAGGGGAAGACCACGAAGAAGGTGGACAGACAGCGTAAATGAGACGTGGAATGCGGCAGTCCACGACGGGGCGGCGGATTGGCGAATTATAGCGTATGACTGAGTGAAATGGGAGGAGGTAGTTTTGGTGGTAAAAATCCAGAATGCATTGTAAAGCCGGAAAAAAAAAATTTGTGCTATAGATGAATTCGATCATGGATTCGATGTTGCGTGAATCTTGGTGTAGTGCTTCTGAAATGTCAACTGGCAATCGTGATTCGTACTTTTTGTATATACACGTATGAATGTATGTGTACCAACATAATGTGTGTATAATGGGCGTACGTTATAGGAATATCCGGAGACCATTGGGTATGCTGGGTTGATGAAACATGGAAAAAAAAATAATACTTTCGTAGTCCTCAAAAACTGAAATTTTGCTCGGTAACACTAAAAACAAAGGCATCTTCGAGTGTTCAAGTCATTTTATACAGCTCGCCAACCATCGATGTAATGGTCGATGATGAGCGGTGTGGGGTGAAAGGCTGCCCGTCGTTCATTTTAGGGCAAAACGGGGTTTTCGCACAGCCCGAGCAAAAAAATCTTGCTTTTGGCGTACGTCATTACGATCGTTATGACGTCATTACGATTCGTACGATACGTTTTGGTTCGTCTGAATTTGTAATAATACAATTATTATATAATATTGAAAACCTTGAGCCGCCGTACACGAGTGAGATACATAAACCGGTATTTATTTATATAAAAAAAAAAATAATAATAATAATAAATTAAATAAAAAAATCACCACGTGATCTGTGTGACGTCGACGATACGAGCGCTTACTCGTCCGACGGTCCGGGAAGCTAGGAAAACGGGTACGACCGGCGGCGGTACCAGCAATAATTATCATGATACCGCGGTAACGTGATATTAGCTACTTCTGTGCACGCGGTCGTACACTCGCGCTCGAGTAATGTCGCGGTAACGTTCGTAAACACGTTTCGCGTTTACTAACCGCACGACAAAGTGTCTGTAGGACAATATTTCTCGAGTGTACGCGTGCCGAGACGGCCGTGGCGGCCTACGTGCTTTGCCAACGCGACATTGACCAGAATAATCACTGCAGACACTAGTGGTCGGACAGTTGTCGGTGACGTCATAATAGATATCCCCGCCACCGACAGTTGAGCGAAAAATTATCAATCGGCTTTACAACGAAGGATTTTGTCTTCGAGTCGTTAAATTCGTTTTAAGTACCGCACAGCATCCATACAGATCAATAATTCTACCCAATCGATACAATCGTACAGATCGTTTTTCGACATTCTCAAATGTTATTCCAGATGAAAAGAATAACTATACAAATTTCAATTCGATTCGGTTAAACGTAATATCGTTAACCATTCACATTTATATGAAATCGATCGTTTAATTTATAATAATGAGAAAAATTCACGAAAATTCAAATTTTTTGCAAGTACAGTGTTTAGAAATATTCAATACACTTTAAACTTCTCGTTTTTAATATGACAATATTTTATTTTTTCGAGTATTGCAATTATTTAATATAAATTTGATGCATTTATTGTTGAGTCTCTCAAGATGTCGATTAGATATTTGTTTTGTTATTTATGGTAGGGGGGGGGGGTACCTTCAGCTTTGACTTACATTACGAAACACTTATATCCCCCTCCCCTCACAAAAAATACAATATCAAATCATACGTTTATGCGCACAGTACTGTGATATATCGAGCATTGAGCCTCGTTTCGTACAGTTGCGATACGTTCGACTTCTATATTACAACAGGTGGCTCTGACAATGGGGTGTCAAGCACGTGTGCAAATGTCACGGTCTCGTCGCTTCGAGAAGGGAGGATCGACGTATCTGTCATCTCAAACACGACACGTGAACAGGAAAAAAAGGGTTCGAAAAAGGCCATTTTTTTTTCTCACCAGCCAATATTTGCCCCATGATTCCCTGTGACCAATGTGATTACGGTAAGCCGGTCTTAATTTCACTATGATCCGTCGCACGATACCCGTCTATACAGTGTATACACCCGATCGCCCGCGCCCACTCGGTACTTACGATACAATTTTTTTTGTCATAATATGACGGTCGTAACACGTTGCGCACACGTGTGACCGCGATGTTGGATTGCATCTCGCACTTTTGTAATACCATCGCGACGATCCGTCCAACGCGCACCGGGAAACTTCCATTCTCCGTTGTCACACCGACTTCCGGTACCAAAATTTAAACTATAGTACGACATGTATATAATGCTGCACGCCGGATTGATCTTAAGTTTTAACGTTTTGATTCTCTCTACGTGAACTTTTTCTCTAATCAGATGTATGTATAATTCAAGTCGTTCGACTCGGGACGATCGTAACCGTCGTTTTGTTCGTATCGATTTAGTTATAAATTTCACGAAATGTCGCTAAACTAAAATTTCCAAAAATGTTTTCGTATTTTTATGCCGGTGCAACCGACTTATCGATGGTATGAAAGATCGACACGTTCGGCATTGAAATACAAATTACAACACAAGAAAAGAATACTCGTAACTTGAAGTTGTTTCCAGCAAAGCCGTGAAGATCATTGTGCATAAACTGCGGCTCCGGAGATAAATGCATTATTATGTTTAGAGGTTTTTTATCATTCTCGCTTTCCCTATGGACGCGATATCACTCTAAAGATTCAAAACTTGCATAATACATCCTATACTTACGAATACTTAATACGTCGTTATTCCGAATTATTAGGGAACGGATTTATATGTAAATGCATATTTTTATTAAAACAAGATACCTATTTAAGATTCGATAAGAAATGTTCATGATTTGAATCATTCGTGTAAAAATTATGCTGCTTTTATTTTACATATTATTACGTATATTGGTATAATTACATATTTTTACATATTTGGTAAATAAGTACATATTTTGTACATTTTTTAGTAATTTTTGATTTTTTCATAGATTTTTGACTTACGTCTTTCATGTTTAGCCCATGGTTTTCATCGGTATTTGTTTATCAAGGCCATCTAATAAAACAATAGGTATCTAATATATAAGCATTTACTACATTAATTAAAAATACTGCTATTGAGGCTTTATAGTCTATTATAAGTATGCCAGTGATGATTATTTCATGTGTTATATTTTATAAACGATAAATCAATAACCATATGAATTTGATGAATGTTAAGTGTCGTAAAATTCCAATCATTTCAGCTAATTAGAACCTATATACATCGTCGAAACTTCTCTATCGTTCATATCTATCCAATACGCGCATTGAACTGAAGTTTTATTTAAAAAATGATATACTATTTTCACCATGTAAAACTGTAAAATAATATATTTTTCTTTTTTATCAATGAAATAGTACCTATTTATATAGCTATAAATTATAAACTCATTGAAACGACTCGAAAATATATATTCAATTATGAAATCGATATTAATGTTTAATTAGTTATAAAAAAAAATTAACATTTAATTGGTATACTTAAGTTATACATTCCACATATTATTATTACTCATAAATTTTTGTTTGTGTATTATAAATATAAGAAATAGTAATTATTAAAGTATTTGCACAAGAAACCATTAATTTTGATATGTGTGTGCGCGCGCGCGTTTGTGTATATTGCTTAGTTAGATACTATGATTATAATATTATAGACGTAATTAAACTAGTGTATTACTGTATATTTAAATCTACAATTTACAGACCAAATTAAAGTATATATATTTAAATACTATATAATCGTTTAAAAAATGAGTGACTCGTAAACGGAATAAAATCTTATTTGAACTTAAAATATTGTATTGGCGTTTTTCGGAAAACCATTTTCAGAAAACAAGTGAAGATACAAATGTTGCTCTATATATTGCATTTGCATGTCATAAACTTAACTAAAGGAATTAACTATAAATTATATAATTATTGCACATGACTAGTGATGTTCCATTGGAAATGTTCCCGGTAAAAGTTCCTGGGAAAAGTAATTTTCCTGGGAATTTTCTTTCAGACTACTTTTCCAGCTTTCCCCAATATTACAATTATTATTTTTATATGTGGTATATCAAATCGTTTTATTTTGAAAGACTGAATGCAATATTTTGGTGTAATAATAATATCTCGTTATAAATATGACATGTGACATGACTGCTTTCAAAATTAAAATTAAAATAGTAAATTTGTTAAAACGATCAACTGTGAACGCAATTTTCTTTTGCTTAAATCTCAAATCCACTACGATTTATTACATCACATTACGATTATTTTTAACCGGTAGCTCGGAATTCGTCTTGTGAATCGTACGTATTTTTACTTACATCATACGAATTAAGATGTAAAGTTATTCGACACCATATAATGCAACGTATAATTTACGTATGTTTCGTGTGCATATGTGTAAACATACAAGTAAACAAAAATAATTATTATTTTAATTCACGTAGAAAACTGCTATTAATGTATTACTGTATATAAGTATACGAGTATGACTATTAGAAGTTACAACGTAAATGCATAATAACATAATTGCACATAAATATAATATAATAGGCACCTACATGTGAACTGAAAGAACTGAGTAAATCTATTACGCCTACATTATAATTTATACCAACAAATACGTTTAATAAGCTGAAAATTAAAGTCACCCGTGTTTATTACTCCATGCTTATTATCACATATAGTTACAATATGGCACTAGATGAATATTAATAATAATTATTTCTTTTTTTTACAGATTGTTTTTTTCCACGGTCTCAACGAGTCTGGGTAATTAAAAATTGAAAATGTTTTTTTTATAACTTTAAGTATTATATTTTTATCTAAAAACTATTAGGTTATATTATCTGTAGCTATACGAATTTATACACCGGAAAAAATCGTAAACTTAATGATTATAAACTAAAAATAAATACTTCGTTATACATGTATAATTAATTGTATTGCGTGTTTGAAATGATACAACTCAAAAAAAAAAAATAATAATAATAATAAAACGCAATCAATTAAATTCAATTAGAGATTAAGGTACCTATTACTATTGTATTTTCATTCACTGCATTGATTTTAAATAACATAAGGGATCTACAGACAGGATATAAAATTTTAAAGACTTTTTTTTGCATCTTCGTCACATTCAAAAATTATTTTCGATGGCTTTGTTACTACAAATTATGTATACGGAAAAACTTAAAATATGCTCAACGTAAAAAACATTAATATGTGGTATGTATATTAAAAAATAAAACAATTCATATACTTTTGTAATAAGAAAAAGTTTACAAAATAAGTTTGATTATTATTTTTCAACTTTTGAGCATAATACAAAATTGTTATTTTTTAGCTTCATGGAGTCCTTTACATTTTTATAATGTCACCAAATTAGAATGTTAGCGCAAGGTCGCTTTCTATGACTCCGATAGGATATTTTCAACGTTTATAAATCTAGAATATAAAATAAATTTTCATTGCAGATGACATTGTAATGGAGATAGTAATCTAAAATTACAAAAAGCGTATGAATTGCTTTATTTCCAAGGAGTAAATTATATGTGTATAATATTGATACCTACTTGAACACATTTACTTTTTCTCCTGACTAAACTTCAATATGTACCTAAAATTATACTTAATATGGCGGGAAAAAATCATTATTTATCATTATATAAAATCATTAGAGGCAAAATATGCATCAAACAGAATTTGAATTAAAGCTTTCGTTATCGCCGTATTATACTTCGTTTATATTTGACTCGAAATAATTGTATTAAATCGATATAAATCGTGATTAAATTAATTTTACACAAAGATTAATTTAAAAACAAATAATATTTTACACGTTACAACGTGGTATTTTAATCATTTATAAAATTAATTAACAATAGTTAAAAACATCCGTAAGTAAAACATAATATTCGCTCATTGACGTAATTTTTTTTTATTTTTAGGAACATTTGGACGGATATATTGTCCAATTTGCGCAAACCCAATACCAAAATCGTCTGTCCTTCAGCGTGAGTATTTATCATACTATGAAATCTTGTTAGCCGAGGTATAAAACATAATATTTGACCGCCGGACTACTTCAAAGCATTAAGAGCGTTGATTTCATTGGTTATAAAATATAGTTCTAAATGAATTTTAAACTAGTTCACTTATCAGCGGAGTCAAACAGCTATTATTTCAAACCGGAAATATAACGAAAGTCTAAAAAAATTTAAAAAAAAAAAAAGATTTGTCGATTCGGTGTCGTTTTAAGATAGAACAACGAGAATGTAGTTTAAACCAAATCTATTTTGGGTAAAAATTTGTAATCAAGTTTATATCTATGTGTTCAAATATCTAAACACGGCCAAAGTAATTGATCACGATCAAACATGTTATAACTAATTATAATAATATTTAATGTATTCATAATTTGATAAAAAGCTAACATTGTCTAACACGTATCACAACAAAAACAAAAAATCGCTCAAATTAAAGCTATATCGACTCGGATAACTCCTTCACTCAAAATCGTTTCTCATAAACAAAACTTGTATGAAATGTTTGTCCCGCAACGAAATATTATGGAATGTAAATCTAAGGTTCAACAAAAACGTCAAACTTGAATCTTTTTCTTCAATCCTTTCATTCGGTTAGCTTCCGTCTTCTGACAAACGCATCCAGGTATGTTTGTAATCGTACCATTAATAATGATCTAAATATTTCAACTGTTCACACATTCACCTTTATTCACTATAAAAAAAAATCCATACTAATTCAAGATATCACCCGAATCCACTAATGTCAGACCTCTTTTCAAAAACTCTTCCTGACAACCTTCCCCGCTAGGTAACTAAAACATAATTGGTCACGCGATTTTCTTAACTAAACCAAGTAAGCAAATTAAAAAAATCTGTTTTCAGTAGTATTTATGAACAACTTAGATCTCGTCTCCGAGGCTTGTAAAAATTAAATTAATTACCAAATTTATTTTTGTTTAATATGTTTGTATTTATAAATATTATTTTGTATAAATATATCGTATATATTGTATCTCAGATTTATAAAAAAATATACTTTTAACATTAATGAAACATCTATTACTTCATTAAACAAAGTGTTTTAACGATTTATTTTGAAAATTTTCGTCAAAACATGATCTTGCATTACATACGTAATGGTTCATTTCTTTAACACCGTGAGCACGTGATCAACGGTGAGTTATGACGCACGCGTGTTAAAAGTGCCCACCTGCTTCACCAAGACCAATTTATCACAAAACTATGTAGGCATTATGCAAATAATTTGCAAATATTTACGGACTAGTTTTTGAAACTTCCGAATTAATTTTATAACGTTATCATTTGTAAATCATCAAGGTTTGAGAAAATCATCGGTCTTTAAGGCAGCGTAATGTTACCCCTCCCCTAAAATTCATTTCTATCGTATTAGACCGAAAAATGATTTGTGAATCCCTAAAACATATTTGAAAATAATTCACAAGCGGGTGACTTGACGGACGCTGATAACATCATTGTCCGATACCATAACACAACACAACAATTCAGAACGTCTCCAGTGGCTAACTTAAATCCAAGTTTTAAGGGAGGATAAATATCAAAACAATGAGGTTTTATGGTTTTTACATCCCTCTTTATATTATTATTGTTGAAATATTATTATTTTAATCAATACAACAAATATGTGCAAATTTTGGTGGTTTTATTTTAAAAAATAACTCTTTATCTTTTATATTGAATACCCGTGAGCCAAATCAAATCCACTATAATTTTAATAGTTAAATCATAGTTATTTCATTTGACAAATAATTGTTCACGTGTACAATAAAATAGCAATGAAACTTAAACGAAGAATGTTGGTCTCTTCGAATGTTTACTAAAAATAAACACTAATCGAAATTCGTATGTAAAATCAGTCTGGTAGGTATTAAAAAAAAAAAAACAACTTATTCAATACGAGTACATTAAAAGTGAATTTTGACAAAAAATAATTTATAACTTTATTTTAATCGATACTGTATTCAACAGGTGTACTCGAGTAAATTGCTCTGAGTGTTTAAAAATAATAATAATAATAATAATAATAATAATAATAATAATAATAATGTTAATAAGCAGAGTGTAGGAAAAATTTATAAAAATAATAATAATTACAGAATAAAAGATCTATCGCAGTTTTTCGTTTATGAAAACATTTCGATTACACGACCTATGTCGAGATTTCTTCACAGTTCGTAGGCACTAATACAAACTAAATACACAAAGCGACCGAAACGTTTTATTGTGAGAATAGCTTCGGATTTCAAACTTAAATTAGTGGTTAGAGCACTTTTTTGTGCTTTAATTTCCCCCTATTTTAGAATATGGCGCTGTCATCTGGAGTACACAGCTGTCGATTCTTACTTGATTGAGAGAGTACAACAAAGGTTTTTGCGCTTTGCCGGTTTTTTACTTGATATTCCTCATGCTCCTCGTGAACGCTTTTCTGTTGCTGAACATCTTAATATCTAAAGACACTCGTTGATCGCCGAAATGTCCTAGGAACAAAATTCCTAAAAAACTTGCTCGTCGGCAATGTTGACTCTCCGTCTATGCTATCATTAGTTGATTTCAAAGTTCCCCAAAGACAGTCTAGATCCCATGCACCTTTCTTTATTCCTTTACGCACTACCGACTGTATAAATCTAATGAACCACTCATACGTCCCTCGAAAAATGCCAATGAGGATCCCTCCTTTGATTTCGTTGAACGTTGGCAAACGGTGAATTTGGAGATGAGCAGATGCATTTAAATCCTAGCCCTGGACCAATGATAGTGACCGTGCGCGATAATAACGAAATTGTAATTGTGCACGCAGGCCGAAGATACCGTTGACGTTGAACAAAGGGTTCGCGATGCACGCGTGGTTCGACGTGGCGGGCCTGGACGAGGACGCGGCGCAGGACGAGTCGAGCATACTGCGCGCGGTGGACCGGGCGCACGCGCTGATCGACGACGAGCTGGCCAAGACGCGGCTGCCGTCCAAGAAACTGATGCTGGGCGGCTTCTCGCAGGGCGGCGCGCTGGCCCTGCACGCGGCGCTCACCTACCGCAGACCGTTGGCCGGCGTCTTGGTCCTGTCCAGCTGGCTGCCGCTGCACCGCACCTTCCCGGACGTGAGTTCCGAAACCTACACATTATTATTGTACAGGGTGTACACCGGAACGATCCGACGGACGCAACGGCTCTGGTTCTGTTCGGATCGGTTTTTTTCCCTATTTCCGACCGATACCGTGTTTGTCTGCTTTTTTTTCCCCCTTAACCACACAATTAAATATTATTTTGAATTTCCAAATTCGCGAACGAGGGAAAATCTTTTCGCACGTTTTATACCGTGGCGAAGTACTATAGGGCAGGCAGCGGTTCCCGACCTTTTTTAGCCGGCGCGGCGGTGCCCTTTTGTTTGTGCAAATTTTGGTCAGGTGCCCATCAGTGAATACGCACGAGAAACGTGATAAAAACAAACACTAGTTTTCATTCATAACCGAAATAAATAATTTAATTGAACACGTCGTCGTTAACGAGTTATAATTATTTCATAGCTGAAAGTAAAAAAAAAGATAATAAATACTGCGTTAAAAGTGTAAAAAAAAAATTAAGGGGAAAAACTTATAACTAATGAGATATAGTCGAGGCTGCTTATTTTTGGAAAGTTTGGCAATATCTGGTTCGATTTGAGACAACTGGATACGGAGGTCGGGTTCTACGTTCGGGCGGTTGCGGCGTTCGGTTTTAGTAGCCGTGTAATTTATGCGGCGTGTGTCGTTTTTATCTATTATTGAATTATTCGATACGTCACAATATTAGAAACACTATACAGGATATTTCGTATTAGATATACAGAGTGTGCCAAGTCATTTTGTACGTAAAACAATTTCTTATCTTTTTAACTACAGTAAATTGTAAATTTTCGATACCTAACTGTATGATTTAATAATTCTTTTCGTTCCTGGATGAGCCGTGGTGCCCCTTAAATGAGCTCGCGGTGCCCTTAGGGCACCGCGGTGCACATGTTGAGAACCGCTGCTATAGGGCATATTAATTAAACAAAAAAAAAGTTAAAAATAATAACAGGACAAAAGTTATTGCGTTTGTAATGCCGTTCTGGAACACCCTATACACTATATTGTACAGTATAACGAGGTATATGCTATACGTGTGTTACTAAACGAGCTCTTCTTTACGAGTTCCGTATTTGTTGTGATGAATTTCTTACTCATTACTTATTGTTCCCGATAAACAGGTTGGAATTTATGTGTAGACATATTGTATATTAAAAAAAAAAAAAAAGTACGTGAAAAAAAAACGATTCAGTGAAGTGTCTACCAAACTCGTATATTTTTCACAAGGATACTTTCAGTGATTTTTAATCACGTTAAATTAAAATAATTAATATTAAATAATAATCAACTGAAAAAAACTAGTACCTACTAATAATATTAACGCGTGGTTTTACGTGTCGATAATTATTATTTATACAGGATGCCTAGTATGACTATATGGGAAACCAACGGCAATAATAAAAACACGGCTTGTACGCTTGTTTTGTTGATTTCGTAATGTACGATGTTGTTGCTTACATGTTAAACGTTTTTTTTCGCTCGTCAAACGTAACACGAATAATATTTACAAGCGAGAAACATTTAATCCGAGAATCATTACACAAAGATTTCATCAATTTAGTATTGTTTTATACATCGAAAATGCGTTGAGAAAATACACGTGTTATAATATTATGCATATTTTTATTTTTATTTTTTTATATAATATCATGTAATAATACGCACACATGAAACATAATAGTGAAGAGACCTTCCATTGGAAGTACTCGTCAATAGATAATTATATGGGTTTACTTACACATGTTAACATTTACATTTTTTTTTTTTTTTTTTTTTAATATTTTCATGAAATACCTAAATATATTAAATATATAACGACACGACTGTTTTTTTAATCTCTGTTAAGGATTATCTGGCATGGTCATTGATGTGGGTTGAGAAATAAGGCGCTTGATATGACGATTTGACCAGTTATTAAAGCGCTTGTAATGTAATTTGTCTAATTCCGGAACTGTATAGTTATAAGTAGTGCATATATACTACTTTTATTATATTATATTATAATTTGTATTTAAAATAAAATTTCGATTTTAATGTGATTGTGATTTTTGATTTTCTAAATTTATAAATAATTTGTGTATGGTAAATCGTATATGCGCTTATATACATTATTATTATTATTATAAATTAGTTGACGTGAATACTTTTCAGTTTTAATCACCGTGTTGGTCATCTGAATCAACAGCTCTTCTAATTTATTTTACCGATACAATAACATTGTATGAGGAGTTAATATGACACATTTTTAATTTAAATCATTTTTACTGTATTTTTAAAAAGTGAATAAGCTCATATCCGTATGATAATATGTAGTGATAAACTTTTAATGCGACTTATAACGATAGTGAAACAACGAAATTCATACACGTGAGTGTAAATAATTATATACGTTATTGCGACTGACGTTCGGGACTTAATTTACTTATTTCAGTACATTATTTTCATTGTTTCCTGGTAATGTAATTATAAATGGTAATAACATTACACGTTAGAAGTTATCGATGGTTTTAAAGTGTATTTACATCACTGATAATTTATCAACAACCGATAATAACATTTTGGAATGTAATGAAAGAAAATTATAATAATAGATATAGACGATGTGCTAAAATCATCGTTTAAATTTCGTTACAACACTTATTGCAAATGATATTTCATTTGTAAATCACTCGGAGGGAATCAATATTTATCTGCATTTTTCATTCTAAATAATTGAACCATAAACGATTTTATCAACGATTCAATAATATTGTGACTTCGTACTTTGTGTGACGTGCGTATAGACGTGACACACGCTCTATTAATTCATCAGTGAAATATAATGTTTGATTTAAAAAGATAGTCTTAATTAAATTCTGCGAGTACAATCAACATAACAACATAATACGACCGTTTGCTAAAATTAACAACCAAATTCACGAAAAACAAAAAACGAATTTAACCGTTAAATAGGAAAAATAAATAAATCACATGTTACCCACTGATGATATTTTGCTACGCCCCGAAATAATCCGCGAGTTACAAATATATCATATATAATATTATAATGTACCTCTTAACCAAATGATTTCATACTTGTGTAGGCCGTCGCCACGTGTAACACCAACATACCGATATTCCAATGTCACGGGACAGAAGACCCGGTCGTACGGTACGATTGGGGCGAGAAAACGTCGGAAATATTAAAAGAGTTCAACACCAAAAGCCAGTTCACCGCGTACGAAGGTTTATTGCACCGCACCAACCAGAAAGTAAGTCAAACTTCGTATCGTCAGTGATACGTAATCGAACCGTAACCACTATAAAATCGTGTTTAATATTCTATTTACATTTTCGTAACAACGCTAACTGTAATAATATGTTTCCTTCCACACAACACTATCAGTTCTTCTAGGACCCCATCTCAAAATACTAGTTTTAATTTTACTCCTACTTTATTGTTTCACGAAATGCATACATGACATACGTAACATTAAGTGTAATTTGATCATTCTGAAGAGTCATTCATACACTACACCAGCGTTTCTTAAACTTTTTTTATCCATGGAACCCTTTTTGATATTTACTTTTATCGTGGAACCACTATACTATTTTTTTTTTTTAGGTTTTTAGCTTTTTTTAGGATTATTTTTAAATGTAAATAAATTACAATCATATAGTAATATTGTGTTAAAGGTATTTAATTCAAAAAAATATCTTAAAATTAAAATAAAAATAATAATAATTGTAATATTGTATACATATATAATACTAATGACATTTTTTCTCCCACTAGCCGCTACTAATCTTTAGCTAGATATTTTAAAAGTAATTTTCTTGAAAATTTCGAAATAAATCCCTAAAGCTTCGCGGAACTCTGAAGTGATCTCCACGGAACCCTGGGGTTCCGCGGAACACAGTTTAAGAAACGCTGCACTACACAATATAAAATACGATACGCAAGATGACAACGCAGTTGGTATTCGTAAATGAATAAAAAGTTTAATATTTTTATTTCAAAAATCAATGAAATAAATACGTAGACAATGTAAAAATTATAAATTTAAATAAAAACGTGAATTTCAAATTTAATTTTTCTGATGCATTCTGAAGGATAGCTGTCATTAATCGAATATTAAATAAAATAATAAACATAAAAATTATATGTCCGACGATATCTTATAAAATATAGTAATAAAAATTATGAAATATTATGAAAACCATTATCAACAAAGTCGTAAATTCTTTTAAATGTTTTATTATTTTGTATTATTAAATATTTGTTTTACTACCGGTTTCAGCAAAAAAAAAACCACCCAGTAACATATTAAAATATTAAAGTCTAAGGTTTTTTATTTTTTGTTTTTTTAATTTAAATATATATTTGATGATTTCAATGAATATCAATCTTCATATCACGTTTTATTTTTTCTAGAATTCTTATTAATTTCATAATTTTTTTTCGCAGGAGTTGGATGACATTAAAACGTTTATTCAGAAAACGTTGCCTTGATACACTTTCACTCAGTTAAGCGTGATTTGGAAACACATCGAAGTATACTTAAAATTTAAGTTGATTGGAACATGTCACTTGTGGATAAATTAACAATAAATATGTTTGATTAAAATGAATAATCCAAAACGGAATTTCAATACAATGTCTAAGTTTAGGCTAAAATATTAAAATTGTCTCCGCCTGTTGTGAATAATTTAACAATAGTGCCATAAATTACTTCAGTTTGGATTTTAATATCCTTTCCCTATATTAAAGTTAATTTCAACTTTTTTACGATCTGTGAGTCATTAAAACAAAAAAATCGTATTAATTCACAAAAAACAAATCTCGTAAAGTTTAGGTTCTTCTAAAAAAAAAAAACCATAGCATTTAATTATTTTTTTCATTACATTATTATTATTTTGTATAGACTGTACGTATATATTAAAAATAATAAAAAAAATATATTTCGTTTAAGTAAAAATTCACAATGACTTTTGATTATTTCTATGACCTTTATTTATAACACCTTATTTAAGACACGCGAAATATTATATTCATATCAAAATAACATCGATTGATTATATTATATTTGTATTATTTTGTCCATGTGATACTCAATTGAGTAAATTAATAGTGTATGCACTTAAATCGGTTGTAAATAAGCCAATCGACTTAAATTATTTTCAAAACTGAACCATTGTACGTTATGATAGTCAACTCATTAAGAAAAAAAAACAAATTGATAAAGAGAGTCGATATTAAATCGAATAAATTTACCAAATAAGAATTTTTCAAAACAAATGATGATAAAACGTACTTTTAAACGTACCGATTTTATCTAAAAATATGGCTTCTAATTCAACAACGAAAAACATATTACACTTGTTACGTCTGATAAACGTGCAAAAAATAAGTCGGAAATACAAATGTAAATTGAACGTTGATCAATCGACTAACGTTTGTTAAAACAGTCGGTTTCGTGATAATTCCGTGAAAATATATACCGAGTGTAACACGTCATATTATCTAAATCAACACTATACGGCGTCAATCAATTTTACTTTTACATATTATTTTGATGTACAATAATTGAATTCAGTCGATTTCTTGATTTTCACGCGTGCGAATGAATTCGCGCGTATTTATTCGGCATTTCACAGAGGAGTTACATAATTTCTCTGCCGGTCATTGGTTTTTTTTTTTTTTTTAGTTTTTCCCGCAAACATTGACCATACGTGTTTGTATTTGATCGAGGAAAAAAAACTATGGGATGCAAATACACGGTCTTGCATTTCACAAATGACGCGAGCGGCTGATTTCGTAGTTACGTATTTTATATAGGTACGTGTAGGTGGTTTTTTCTCTCTCTCTCTCAAAAAAAAAAAAAACAAATTAAATCAAACGCTTTTTTAGATTGTAGACGCCGCGGCACAGTCTTCGACGATTGAAAATCGTTCGGTATTACTAATCACCTACGTCGAGGATTTAATTTTGCCGAATATCGTTTGAAAAACACACGCTTAAGCGAAGAGAGCCTCTGTCCGTTTTCGGGTTAATCACGAGCCGTACGAATATGCTCACGAGAAATCAGTTTTCGAAGTTTCCCTAAACACAATACGACACGTACAGTCGATAAATAAATAAACAAATCAGAAACAACCCGTGTACGCCATTAAACCGTACGCTTTTTTACGGTGACCGAGAGAACGAGATCCTGGCGAACACGTCAACGGCGAGTCGGTATTCACGCGAGTGTGCGGTACAGTGTGTCGCAGGATGATTGGATAAATACAATAACTTTTGTTCTATTCAATATTTTTGGGTTTTGATTTTTTCCGTCAATACTACATAACTGCGCTATGCATAGAATTGAAAAAAAAATTGTAATTTAAAACTTTTTAGAAAATTGAAAATAGCCATTTTGTGAATCTGATTTTTACTAAAATATTAGCTAGTACTTGAAGTCTACTAAATTAATTTTCTAGGATTTTTAAAATGTCCTAAAAATGTTAATAATAAAAAAATCGATGTCACTAATTTAATCTTAATTATTGAACACACCATTCTATGAAATATAAATTTTCAAAAAGTTTGATGAATCATTATAAATAAATTAAGTAACTCATATAAAATTTTATCACAACATCTTTTTTTTATTAACCTGGTTTTCAAAATGGCCATTTTGTAATTTTTTTTTTTTAATGCAATATCAAATAAATGAATTTGGAATCCGGAAATAAAAATAAAAAATATTTTAATACGTTTTTATTGTAACGCAGTACTAATGAATTATAGCATTATCAAAAAAAAAAAAAAAAAAAATAATAAAAATAAATAAATATAATGAATAGAATAAAATTTGTTGCGTTTGTCAAATCATTCAGTGATACCCTGTACATATGCGTGCCTTGTTTATGTATTGCAAACTCGTCTGGCCGTAGGCAATTGTGCCTACACTGCGTCGTGCCGTGTTACAATAATAATAATAATAATAATAACAATTATACTAATAATAATAACAATCATAATAATTATCATAATATATCGTAGTCGTCGTCGTCGCTAATTATTCAAAACGGTCCCTCCGGCTGGTCGCGCGGACAAACGGTTTGAGAACACGACCGCCTACAACCAGGACACGGCCGTTCCGCCGGCGGCCGTCAGATTTCACGAGTGGCGTTCCCGCGGCAAGCACACACACGTGTGCGCGACGAGACCTGACGACCGCGACGGCTAGATTCGCTGCAGGGCACGCGGATGACGGCACACAGACCCGACCAGCGACGAATTCGTTTTCGTGCGAGTCCCGACGACGACACAATATTATCTCGACGATACCGTTCCATTGACCACCGCCGCCACCACCGCGCCCTTTCCCACGCCGTGGCCCGACGTCGGGGACACCGTTGGTCACGTATAATGGGGGGGGGACGCATAGAACCGAAACAGCTCGACCCGCGAAATTGCATTTTATACGAGGCGAGCTATTAAAGTTTTGAATGTTTTTCAACATAAATTTATGTTTTTGGACCGGGACGAAAGAAAAAAAAAACACGAGTTGCGAAAAAACGCAGTGTTATTGCGTAAGTCCCTAACGACACTAGGTCACCTAATGACTATTAACTTTTTTGGGTATATTTTTAATTATCGTTTATATTTATTATCTCTTAAATAACGTTTATATTTGGCCACTCTCTCAAAAAAAAAAAAAAAAAAATGTGTACATATTATATATCATCATCGCCTACGTTGATCAGTCTTATCGTATATTTCTGATTCGATACTTGTTAATTTTATATCCTGTTCCTTTGTATCTTGTTTTTTATATCTTACATGTTAAATGCACTATTATCATTATTTTATTATTATTTATTGTTCATTATTGTCAAATGTAAATTTTTGTAAATAACCTGTAAATTAACTTTGCCGAAAGCTGACTGTCGTTAATTATACATAAAAATAAAAAAAAATAATAATAAAAAAAAATATATATATATACTGCCCTGCTAAGCAAAAGTGCCGTAACTCGAAAAAAAAAAATTAGATAGATACGGCATCTGATCGGTAAACACATTTTACACATTCTCTGTAGAAAAAATACCCCCAAAATCACATTAAATAGGCTACAAACACATAAAACGTTATTTAGAAACGCCGTAAGTAACGAAGAAAATTAGAACTACTAAGTAAGAACGCCGTATCATACATTTACTAAGCATAAACGCCGTAAATATTTTGATAGATACGGCATTTTTGCTTAATATTTCTATGTTCTACCCAAGTTGCGGCGTTATTGCTTAGCAATTCAATTTTTTTTCTGAAGTAACGGCATTGTATATATTAATAGTAAAATTATTTCAATAACTAAAAATTATTATATTTTATGTAATATTATGTCATTATCAATACTTATATCTATCATTATAAATATAAAATTATTTACGGCCATTAGTTCAAGTAATTACATCTATAGACAATTATAATTATTAAGCAATAATGCCGTAAAATTGACTTACGGCGTTTTTATTTAGTAAATAGTGGTATATTTACGGCAATGGCTCTAAGTAATAACATCAAAATAACTTTTATTCATGTAACATATGGATAAAAGTTTTATTTTATTATTTCATTGCATTTCTCGTCAAAAAAACTATAAAGGTGAATATGTATTATACTAAATTAATTGGGATAACAAATAATAAAGTTATAATAAAATTAAAAAAACAAACATTCATTTTTCTCAAAAATAAGAAATTGAGTTTTACGGCACTTTTGCTTAGCAGGGCAGTATACATACATGATTTAATGTGGTTTTTCCGTGTGACGAAGAAAATATCATAATTTTGATTATTAAACCCATATAAAGAAAAATAATCAACACTCTTCAGCATGTACTAATGCCTTTTAAACTATCTACAAAGCATTAACCAATTTAAAGGCCATTTTAGAATTGAAAATAATTACCTACTTATCAAAACACATTAAGTAATGCCACGTTCCGGGAAATGTTTATCACACAGTTTTTTTTTTTTTGTAGTTTGGGCTGTTTGGGTTCTATGTTCCATTTTCAACCACCGCTTCCGCCAATCCGTCTCCGAGAGATATACGTATGATATATCTATAAATATGAATATTTTCCCCACCTGTATCTCTCTCTCTCTCTCTCTCTCTCTCTCTCTCTCTCTCTCTCTCTCTCTCTCTCTCTCTCTCTCTCTCTCTCTCTTTCTCTCTCTCTTTCTTTCTATTTCTTTCCCTTACACATACACACTCACTGTCTTTCCGGAAAATTTCCCAGGAACCATAGGAACCCGTCAGACCACCTGTACCGCACAAAACCACGTACGTAAATGAGACATGACTGAGCTGACGTCTAGACGTATGTTTAAATATCTTGCATAACAATATGTTCGCTAAATTATTTTGTATCGGACGCAATAAATTGCCGATTTCATGAAATTAGCGACACCGTAGACACCGGACACACACGGAAATGACAATCACGCGAATTCGGCGTATCGTATACATATTACACTATATTGGAAATCACGAAAACCGATATTCGACGAGCTTGTCGGAGAAAAATTCGCAAAATCGAATCAAGATTTTTCACTGACGTCCGACAGACATTCTAAAATATATCCGTCTTTGAAAATAAAATCGTACCACCGATTTGTTTGATTTAAACGACAGTCTGTAGACACCGCCTCGTCGGCTCTTGTGACGCTCCGCGGGAACGACCGCCGTCCCTCGTCCAGTAGATGACCTTCACGTCACGCGCTCGTCCCGCCTCTCATCCGGCCGCAGTGACGCTCCTGCCCGGCATATCGTCTCCTCGTCACGGTCCGCCTCGAGTTTCGGACGAGCAGTCAAATCAATTTCACTCGTACAGACAGACAGACAGACCGACCCCCTCCGGATGTATACCACCGCTGTGGCGGTCGAAAGGCATCTCCGACTGTTCGCTGTAATCGCCCGCAAAGGTCCGGGGCGACCGTTAGACGTGTCGAAATTGCGACAACGGCGTAATCAAAGCTCCGCGGGACGTCTGAGTTCACGGTCCGTGTTGAATTCAGACATTTTTTCCAGGGGGGGGAGGGGGCACAGTGAGATTTGGAATTAATGTAATACAAATTAACAAAATTTACTTTGTTTACCCGATTGATATAATTGAACTTGTGCTTATAAAAACATAATTAAAATTATTTAATATTTTGAAAAATGTACAATTAATATTATCATAAAAGCGTATGTGGCAAGTTTTTTTTTTTTGGTTGCGTATAAATCTATCACCTCTTCGACATATTCAATTGGCGGATCTTCATCTTCTATTTTCATACAGCATTGAAGGGTATCTTGTCCCGTTCGATTGCGAAGGTTTGTCATGATTCTATATTCATTACACTGAATGATCTTTCTACGGTAGGCGTTCCTATTGGAACACATAAAATGGATTCTGATAATTTGTTCAGATGTTCGTAACCAATATTTGCTTCAAGGAGATCAGTTATTGGGTATCAATTCGTTTTTACTTTCTGTGAAGCAACAAACATGAAAGACTTATAATCTGATAATTTTATAATGACTGACCGATGTCGGCGATACCGAATAAAATTTCCAATTATATTCTTTTGACGGGCAGTGTAATACGAATATGTAGCAAGACCATTCAAATTGTTTCGTTGATAAATCAATAATTTATTTACTGACACTTAACCGCAGGGGGGGGGCAAACAAAACTTCAGGGGAAGGGGGCAGTTATGTATACCTGGATTCAACACTGTTAACGGCGTGAGTCAAATCTCAAATCTCGCGCGGTGACGTCACGATATTAGGGAAAAGGAGGAAATTCCTATTTCTATTTATTTGCTTCTTTATCGTTACTAAGTCGGCGAGAAAAAAAACAGGAACGTAACGTGAGACGTCGGCAAAGGTAATTCCGTCCGGTCGACTACTAACGATTGTAAATAAACTGAAACCGAATCGTGCACGTTGTTGCTAGATTATAAAATTATCGATTTGCAACTCTAAATTCGTTTAGGTTATTTTATAGAATACGTTTTACCGCAATCTGTCCGTTGAATTTCCGGAATGCCTGACCCGCGTGTGTTAGAACTACGAATGCACAACAAACTCGTCATAAGAGTGTTTCTCTCTATACTTTTGTTTAGATTCCATCGAAAAGGATACGGCTAAATATTTACTCTTCTGAGTTTTCTTTCTGATGTTTCAAACAACGGAGAGCAAACAATTAAAGACTAAACTTTGAAATTAATCGATACATTACAGATGTACACATACTACTTTTGAAAATTATGAATTCATATACGTAGTTTAGGTACATCTAAATCCAACGCAAATCGAGCGAATTCTTTTCTAATCAACATTGATATCTACTACAGTTAAAATTTAAAAAAATAATTATTTTCAAAGAAACGTGAGTGTCACTCTTTCTTTATTCAGCTGTTGAAGTTATCTGACAAAAAACGTATTGTTTCCATCTGACGTATTAGGCGAAAGCAGCTGCTTCCTATATGCGCATATTTTATTTGTACACTTATTGTTGCGTTATGAATGAGTTATTTTCAGTGTCAATATTGTAATCATATCATTATCAAAATCTGCGCAGTAGAACGATTGGATACAGAAGAGTATACAACATAATTTTTGTACCAGCGTAATGAATATGAACGATTCGTTATTCTAATAGGACTTTTAATCATACAAAATATGATAATGACCATCATTGTAGCGCCATTATTATAATAGAGTTTATTTATTTCGAAATGTGTATTTAACTTTATTAACCATTTAACTGCGATTAATTTAACTAACGTAAAAACATTGTTGTAATATTAATGACGTGATATAACGTACTTTCACAGGCATAACACCTTTATGTACGACGTACATCGTACAATAACGCTGCTCTTATTTTCTCATCGCCAAAAACATTTTTATACAGGTTGGACCTTAAATAAATTTAACTTTCACTGTACATTATTTTTACTACCGACGGAGTTGTGTTCAGTTCAGAAGAATCCTTTGAATGTAAAAATAAACGTCTGATTATAAGTTACGGAATCCTCGGTCCGGCAAAAGCTTTATACGAAACTTTTAAAAGCCTATAACATACGCTACAAACTATACAAGTGTGCACCTTTACTCGAATAAAGCTGTTCGTCTGTGCGGGAAGTGTTTTCCCATGCGTAATGATAACCACAAACTTTGATAACCCCTAAAATAATGATGTCAGTTTGAGTATAATAACGTAATACTCAAAACTTATTTGAGCACACTTTAACCCTCTTAAAATAGTTTTTAATTCAAAAGCATGTTATATGATCATTTGGTGAGGGTTTTGTTGATAAAAATGTAAACAAAATGATTGTGTGTTAAAAGTATACAAATTCACAAAACCACATAATATTGATACTCTTTTTAAATTTCAAAAAGATATTGCTCGATCAATCGATAATTATAAACAATATAAATTTAATCGAATTCGACATAAACTATATTTTTGAAAAAATATCAATAATTGTTCATATTTTTTGTGGTATGTTTTTATTGTTTTCCACTGGCATGCGTTCATGTATAATACTATTGACATACTCCTATACCAACATAATCACTCTACGTGAATTTAGCCATTTTTGTTTTTTATTATTATTAAGAAAAAGACAATCTATACACATAATCTGTACAATAAGTCATTATGATAACAATTAGAAATGATCATAACACGATTCACATGATAGGGGAAGTCACCCACTGGAAATACCCCTCACACAAATATTTAGGTTTTATTATATTTTATTATAATATAATATATAGGCGTAGGATGATGGTATAGTTAGTTATATATTTTCGTTGTTTTTTTTTTTTCAAAGTAGTACGTCACGATTCCAATTTCTTTTCAGTCTGCGTGGAGGTTGGTCAGGGATATCATTTGAGGACATTTTTTGAATCAAGAGGTTAGTGTTCGGTGGCAGTTTTATTTTAAAGGATTTATAGTGGCGTTTTGAAAGTTTAGCCATTTAAAAATTAATTTTACAATTAAAAGATATTTTTTTGTAAGATAAGATATTACGACGAATCAAGATAGTTCAATAGACAATGATATTATAAGCATAACATCCATTCATTTTGAACGATATGAGCGATCAATAATAACGATAGTCTCTAGTTCAAATTATTTTTAACGAAACAAATAAACGGTAGTCAACTGTACAGAAGTATTATCGACGATATTACTATACTGCAGATTTCCTTCTATTGAGCGAGTATACAGTTTTAATTCGAAAAGATAATATATTCAATTGTAATCGACTGATACGTCAAATAGCTTGCGATGAAATCGAGACCTGAACAAAAAAAAAAAAAAAAAAACGTCTAGTTTTTTGTAAGGATAAAAAACGCATTTCACGTCACTGTTTGTACGTCATTATTGTTGTTGTTGTTCCATCACTTTCGTCTATACATATTTCATTAGCAATTGTATTGATGACATCTGAGTCGTTCGAGGCGCTATAAAGTATTTTATTTCTCTTTCTCCGCACCATCGAACGGAGAATAATAACAGACCATAACAACATTACAGACAATAGTGACACTCTCAGCTCCCAATTACAAAAACCCGGACTGCTAACTACGCGAACACAGTTTTATTACACCGTTAAAAATATGCACGGAGCCGCAAATCCGACAGTACGCGGCAAGGCCAAAGAGCGAGTTAACTACAACGACGATATAACTACGTAACGTCCCTTCTGTTATTTATGTACCATCACTGCGCAGAATCTCAAACTCGTAATTCGCGAGAGGTATTCATGAAAGTTTTTGCCACATAGCGGTGGAAATCGATTTGATTAATTAAAAACATCAAATAACATAAAAATATCACACACACACACACACACACACACACACACACACACACACACACACACACACACACACACACACACACACACACACACACACACACACACACACACACACACACACTTGAAGGAAGGGGCGAAAACGCGTGATACGATCGATCACCTATACTACGGTGGCGACAAATATATACCGAGCATAATAATATTACGTGTTGTGCGGTCAGTTGATGAATAATATCACCGGAGGAGGGACAAAGATACAGAGAGAAAGAGAGAGAGAGAGAGAGAGAGAGAGAGAGAGAGAGAGAGAAAGGCATAGACAAAGGTGACCTTTGCAGATTTCACGTACGTATTGTATTATGTACAAAACTGTGTGTGTGTGTGTGTGTGTGTGCGTGTGCTCGGATATAAATTTATACGGTTTATGGAAGGAAAGGACAAAGGCGACGGCGTTGTTTTTAGGATTGTTCTGCGTACAGGTACAGAGTAGGACAACGGCACTGCATCCACGGTAGCAGTAGCTCTAAACACGGAGAATTCCCCACAGACGTTTATCCGGCGGCGGCAATAGGAGCAGTAGTCGCGTTTGCCCCGTGCAGCGCAACGCTGGTCAAAATTTATGTTATTGCCAGCCGTTCGTTTTCGCGAAATTCCGACCGACGCAATTTCGGCGTGCAAGTGTGTGTGTGTGTGTGTGTGTGTGTGTGTGTGTGTGTGTGTGTGTGTGTGTGTGTGTGTGTGTGTGTACGCGCGCGCGAGTGTATACCTGTCGTTCTGATTTACGCCGTCGCTATACCGAACCGAAAACGCTTATTTGTAGTTTTGGTTTATTTTATTTTATTATTATTTTTTTTCACATTTATCCGACCGACTTCGATCCGCAAAAAGGTGGTTTTTTTTACGAAGCACAAAGCATTTTGACCGGAATACCTGCGCACACGCTCCACGCCTGTGTGTGTGTGTGTGTGTGTGTGTGTGTGTGTGTGTGTGTGTGTGTGTACATATATAATATATTATTAAATGCGTGTATACGACTTCGGGTGCGAATCGATGGCTATATTCGAAATAGGCAGTGTGTGTATGTGCATTATATAGCCACGTACAACCCCATATATGTATATAGCTGCGTAGGGTGTGTGTTTATTTTCTCTTCCAATATAAATCGTCAGCTTTGACGGTGGTGTTTAAAATTCTTTTTTAGACATTCACATTTTTCACCCGGTTTCCGTACCTGCCGTTGTGCTACTGGGTTCCGCGAACGATTTTTTTCACGTAAAAAACAATATACGTTCAATTTCTGACAGCAGTTTGTGTGTGTGTGTGTGTGTGTGTGTGTGTGTGTACAATATACATGTTCTATCCAATTACGCACAACAATGCGATATGCACAAACACATAGATACGTATGCGTTCCTATAGTACTTATACGTATTATGGACGAATAAAAAAAAAAAAAAAAACAAGAAAAATCTCACGATATTCATTCGCTATGTCCTATGTATATTATATTGTGTCTTGATGGTTTATTATCGATATTGTACACAAGTATAATTATTACAACCGTGCGTCATATTAAATCATCGCCACAAACACGGAACTCGTTCAGTCCAATATTATCATTGTGGCCGTAAAATTACTACAAAAATAAATGTATAGTAAAAAAAACATAGTTTAAGTATTTTTTTTTTTTACCTTTCAATAAATGAAAAACTGGACATAGCATTTGAACCACTAGTGTTTGTCAGCAATAATTTTTTAGCAATGAAATTTTTGACATTTTATGATATTTAATATTTAAATGTTTGAAATACTTGATCTTTTCCCGTATACTGATCAATGAATTATCATTAACAAACGGCCATAATTCTTTTATAGAAGAATACAAAATAATTAATCGACAAGTACATGGAATATTATTATTCCAATTATTGACGAATCTGTTCAATGTCATTTTCAGGACTATTCCTTTGGTGATAAAATTTCCCAGTGGAAATGATCCCGGGAAAAGAAGAGGATAAAGTTCATTTTATCCGTAAAAAAATAAATTAAACGATCAATAAAATAATAAAATCGTAGGTAGGTAGGTACCCATATAAACATGCACTGATATGGCGCAAGGTTTATCAAAATATCATTCGCTTTTATTATAAATCGTAACGCAGTTAACAGTGCTCAATATTAATGTTTTTATTGTTCTATGAATGGAATTTACAAAATCATTTTTGGTCACCGGACAGCGCAAACTTCATGATTTGTTCAATGATTATATAAATATAATACATTATCTACGCGCCATTTGGATATCTGTTATGATTATATGATTGTATATTTTTTAAGTTAAACGCCATACTATACTATAAAATGTATGCATTTGTTGTATAACATTTCTCGTATTTTATTAAAATTTTCATTATATTGTACAATCTAGTATTTATGAAAACAATTACTTATGATGGTTATCCAAAGGACCCACATAATATTTCGTGAACATGAAACACAATATTTATTGTTTTTTTTTTTTTTTTTTTTTTAAAGTTAAAACTGAAGCGATTGATATCAAAATAAATTCACATCATGTGATTTAAATGCAACATCACTTTTTTTTCTTATTAAATAAAACCCGCCGGGTTTTGGTTTGCACGAGATTATTATGAATTTATGACAAAAGGGTTTTTTCATTCCGGAAAAAAAGTGGCGAACCCGAAATTAAGCTTTTCATAGATAAGAACAACTATGGACCTGCGTTAATTAAGGGCTGCCGTTGGTGTTTCTGTTAATTATTTTTTTTTTCATGGAGTCTGTTTGAAATTCACCAAAAAAAAAAAAAAAAAACCCGAGTCTCTGTAACTTAATTTTAACCTTTGAAACACAAAAAATTAAAAAAAAAAAAAAATGAAATCCACAGCCGGAAACTGCGCTGTAATGAAATAATAAATTTATATATAAAACTTCCTCTTTTGGCCTCTCCCGACCACGAACAAATACCCGTACACTACGCTGTAATGAATTTAAGGCCAATTTCGCCCTTTCTAGTGTTGAAATTAATTTTGCGAAGCCGACAAAAACAGTATTGGTGAAAGCCCGCAGAATTTTTACGTAATACGATTCGGGTGATATGGATGCACCACCCCCACTCCGTTAAATATTCGGCAACGACACTGTCTTTTTTCTTTTTTTTTTTTTTCAATACTTTTTCTGTTTCATACAGATCAATCCCTCGAAATTCTTGGCAACTCGACGTCTAACATAGTCTTATAAATCTATTCTACTTTATTTTGTTTATTCATATTATAATTTATAAATACAAAGAAAAAAAAACTTGAATTCATTTCCGGTGGTTTTCAAAAGACTAAAGTCGAGAGTCACGTCTCGAGTGTATAAGCCGAATACTCTGTAAAGTTCAAAACACTACGTAAGTATAACTTCCACAGTAAGCTGGAATTGTTAAAAGATACAAGATAAAATGAGATTTAAGGGTCAGTATGAAATTTCAATAGACAATCGCTCTGTGTTTTTTTGTTCAGTATAATATTTGTAAAAATTATTTTAATGAAATTTTATGTAAATGTTTTTTTATTATTTTTTTTTTATCAACATAACAAAAGAATTTGTATACAAAGTACAAACTCTAATGAGTATGCATTGAAATATTACTATTACGATTATCGAAAAGAACATGATTTTTTATTTACTAAAAAACGTTTTTGGGTAAACATTGAGATATCGGTATAGTACATAGACTCCGCTAATATGTTATGAGTACGACTGTGTGGTAAAATAACAATCGTAATAATATGTGTTATTATGAAATACAGACAGAAATGTTTTTTAACACGAATGTACAATGACTTTTTGAATTTTGATATTTTTTACTGAAAAAAATGAATTTCCGTCAAATAATAAATCAGTTTTTAAAGCTATCAATTGGTGCAAGCGTTCAAATTTTACAAGCGAATACAATTAAGATACATGAATAATTTATCACTTATTATAAGGTTGGTAACCATATTTACGTCGATACTAATAACGAAAAGTAAGTTATTTTTAAATACTTAACCAGTCATAATGGAGTAATTTTGTATGACGTCTTTTTCCAAACAAATTTAATGAATAATATATATATACCTACTTTACAAACTACAGCAAAAAATACATATTTTAATCTGTTATCTACGTAATTTAAAACTTAGGTTAAAAATGAAAGTTTTCAAATTATTTACAAAGAAACTGTACGAAAAACAACATGGTTTTTTTTTGTGATACGTATCGTCATTGCTATATTTTATTAGTTCAGTATATTTTTTTTTCGGAAGTTGAGACATTAAACAGGTTTTTCAAGCTGATTATCAACAATATAAACAAAGTATTTACATGTCAGACATTCATATCGGTTGGTTTTAACCACGATTAGTGAGGGTCGACGATCACGAACTGGTTATTCCGTCATTATACAGGTAAAAACACCAATTTGTTTTTAATTTTGCATTGGGCACTCATCTCGTTTTACCGATAATTTTCAATCGTGATTAATGTCGTGGGGACAAAATTATCCACAAGAACCGCGAGGCCAGCAAATGATACAAATGTGTTAAACAGCTGTTCTTTTCCCTTGACTTTCTTCGATTTCTACCAAAAACTGTTTTGAGAAAATAATATTTTGATATTGTTCAATAATAATTATTATCCGTCATTCGACTTTACGTGGTCATGATATCAACTATACCGTCGCGTCGGCTTTATCCGACATAAGCACGATAATTAATGGACGACAGTTTAAAAACGTAATAAATAATATTATGAAACACAATAATAACAGTTCGACCTCGATTTGTGCACCGTTTATCATTTTATACGAGCTTATTGAACGAAAATGAATGATTGAGATTTTAATTATAATTTATACGCATTCGATCACTCATTGACACTGATACACTGACACCGTATTAAAGAAGAACCTCAACATTATTTATTATTATAGTTATTATTATTATTATTATTATTATAATTATAATTTTTATTATTATTATTATTATTATTAAAATGTATATAATACACATTATAGGTATCTTATGTTTATGAACCTGCGATTAAAATTATTGTTTAGTTTGAATTTGGATTAAAAATTCAGTTTTGACGACGGGAATGATTCGGGAATAATAAAATTAAAATAATTGCAACCATTACATGAAAGCGTAATTATCAAACTAGGGCAAGTTCAGGCAGACCGAGACAAATATTCTGTTCGAGAGTATGGTATATACATCATGAAAATAGACTACTATACGTTTTAATATTTCCTCTTTCTTAACAAAGAAATAGTTTTAATCAGTCCGCTCATTTATAATCCACTTAAAAACTTTAAACGCTTTTTAACTGACACAAAAGAGCTTGGAAATTTCTAACTATATCCATAAAACTCACTCATTTTGTTGGCCCAAACTCTAGTACATACTCAAGAAAAAAATTATTTTTAAGAACTGGTAAAAACATTAGAATTTAAGAGTAGCATTATATTATGAGAAAATATAAATTAACGTTTTTTTATCTCCAAATACTTTTTAAAGATAAGAATATTTAATTTTGATTTATCTCTAAAATATGAAACTTTGTGTAATAATTTTGGTATTAACAACATCAAAATAAGTTAGACTATCTAAAAGTATTATAATCAATAAAATATATTATATTCAATTTAATATATATAGGTACAATAAAATATGTTTATTTAACAAATTGTTCTGCTTTAAAATAAGAATTTTTTTCCCCAATATTTCTATTAAAGTTTAAAGTTATTTTGGAATTTTTCGTCTTTAAATATTGGTATGGCATTTACAACCAAACAAAAATAACAACTTTAATTAAATTAGGTTAAATCAATTATCAATTTAATTTTAATTGTTCTCAAAATGATTTAAAATGTACACGGTCGAGGAAAGTTTTAAGTACAATTAATAATACAATTGATAGGATTACCATGGTATCAAATGAAATGTTGAGTTTAGATATGTATTTAATAGAGAATCTCCTCTCCCTTTAGGTTATTCAACCCTTGCTACCGGGAAATAAAGCGTGAATCGATATTTATAATAACTACCCGAAAAAGTGGTCACAGATAAAAGAAAATAAATGCGAGAGAAAAATAAACACAATGATAAAAAACCAATAGATATTTTGCTCCACACAGAATCTAATGTATAATTAAAGTAAAATAATATTGTGGACACTTGTACGCACATACGTGGTGATTTTCAACGTATCAGTAGGTACTGTATTGATGTAGCACACAAATATGTCGAGAATCACATCGGAAATAATTGTAATGAGATATTTTTACATTATCTCTTACAAAAAATAACAATTTACTTGATACATTTATGAGATAGTGTGTACATTATTACAATCACCATTTAGTAAAAAAATATTGTCTCTTTTAACTTAAAAAGGGCGTTATGTATAATGACCTTTATTTAACAGCCCCTTAACCGTAGTGCATTATGGATAATGTGTAAATGAACATAAACGTAAACACGACAAACAGTATACGTCCTTCTTCTTCCCAACGCGTTACACATTAAAAAAAAAAAAAAAAAAAATGGTCACTACAAATTAACCCAAGATTTCTTATCGTTTACATCTAAAAAGGCAAAATTATATAAATAAACCGCTTTTATAACAATAAACACACTGGTGTTATGTTAACTAAACTCGTAAAATATATTTTTTTGAAATTCAAATTTATTTATTTTGAAATAATCTGCGTACAATATAATATAGCCTATCATTTTGTACGTTTGTTGCTATTATGAAATTTAATAATGTATTCGATAATAATTATTATTGTCATAATTAATCTTAAATTACATTAAATATCATATTGTCTTTTATTACCCAACTATTAGTCTATCCTACAATTAACATACTTAGTACGTTAGGCACGTTCTCTAGATAGCTCTTATAGGGGGTGGTGGTGAATTAAGGCAAATTAAGACTAGTTAAAACAAATATATATATCAAAAATAAAGTAGTTCTAATGAACTATAGAAATTTTTTATGATAATGATAAACACACATTTAACTATAATTATTATGATATAATATCACTGATAAGTGATTTCGAAAAAGTATCAACAACTATTAAATAACTGTATAGTTGTTAAAATGTCAAATTTATTTTTGAAAATTTAAATGTCATGGCTGAAAGCAAAAAAAAAAAAAAAAGTTATAAACAAATACATTCTTGATGACAAGCCATTAAATATTTTCTCAGTCATTATTTTATAAGTACAAATTCAATGAGTAATTTGAAGAACACTTTGAAATATAGAACAATGAGTATTTAGAGAACGCTTATAAAATTCGATGCCACATTTTCTTTTCTTTTTTTTTTTTTTCATTTTTGATGAAAAGTGTTCAACCTTTCGACTCGTTAAGGTAAATTCTTTTGAAAGAAACCGTAAACACGTCAATTATTAGATCTCAAGTGGTATAAACTTTATTTTGAAATGATTCAATATGAAACTGGCAGGGTGAATTTCACATATATATATATAAAAAAAAATATATATATATATCTTGTACGAATCGCTCGTTGGTATATTAACTTTCGGCGCGTCAGAAAACCTCGTTAATGGGTAATGAGTGTCTAACCATGTTAATGGTTTTCGTTGTACGGCGCTGGTCCATTAGGACGTATATAACGGACAGCTGTGCGGGTTTTAACTCGCAGCGTCTATCATCGAAAACCAAATTAAACCTGGTGCACAGAGCGGTGTTAGAAATTCGTATTCCCGTCGACATTTCCAGTGGTACGAGCTGGGGGTAAAACAACGAAAAACGTAATATGCCTTTCGAAACGAAAAGAAAAAATACGAAAAACCTAACCGACCGTCCGAACGGACGAAGAGCGAACGACCCGCGTTTCTCGAAAACGGTCTCGGACGAGCGTTCAAAAGACGCGCGCGGCGTGGGGGGGGAGCTAATCGGGCGACGACGACGACGACGACGGCCGGCGACCATTCGTCTGCCCGGTCGACCGACCGCGGGACCGCCGGGGCAATAATAATGATCGCTGCGACGACAATGGGTAAACGACAAACGGGGGAATAGTACGTCTCGGAGATTCGGGTGCCGCCGGAGCTAGGACAAACAAACGGTGGATATTAACTCGGTCGCAGCCGCCGCCGACGCCGCCGTCAGTCTACCGCAAAAGACGACGGTTTCGTAATTAGCGCAGGCCGCCGACCGTAGTAAATGCAAAATAAGAATCGTTTAAAACAAGAGACCGGCAGCCAGTGCAGATTTTAAGCCAGAGAGGTTTTAAAGCTCCTCGCTCTCATATATATATACGTTTATGCACGTGTATATATTTGTATATAATGTCCTCTCGGTTGAGTTCTAATTCGGTAATGAAGTTTAGACGAACACAAAACTGGCCGACCGAAAAGAAACTTGATTACGCGCGGCCCCACAGGAATCCTCACCGCCGCCGTGTCCGCCGGCATCGTTTCCATACGGCGATAATAATAATAATAATAATAATAATAATATACTCGCCCGACCCCGCGCGGGCACTAGTCCCGGGAAAACGACGCGACGTTTTCCTTCCCTTCGTTTGACTTCGACGACCCGCGCCGCCGTCAGCGGTTTCTATTTGTACGTAGCGTATATATTATATATTTAAGTGTATACATTTAAATGCTATTGAAATTGTATGAAAAATAAATAAATAAATAAACATACCTAATACCAAAATACAATAATATGTGTAATGTCTTTTGAACTCAATAAAAAACCCTCCAACACAAGGTATAGCTTATATGAGGGTTGCAAATACTAAAATAATTGTTTCTATTATTTGTATCTTATGTGTATGATTAACTATGATATGTACCTATTTATGTGTATATTCTTTTTATTTTGTTGATAATATACCATAAGATACGGTATTAATGTACTAAGAAAATTATTTGCAAAAATAAATATTATTATTATTTATTATGTATACGAGCGACACGACGATTATTTATTTATTTATTTATTTATTCAATTTAAATTTTTCGTTTTAAATATCATAATAAAGCGTAAGAGTGTTGTTGTCCGTCCGGACGGTGACACAACACTTTCGCGGGTTAAATAATAAAACAAAATAAATAACACCGCGATTTTTGGGTGATAAAAACTCAAAGAAGGATTTATTCTACACGCACCAAATATATCACACGGGAAAAATAAAAAAAAAATGAAGAGAGAAAAAAAATTACTTATATATGTTAATGAAACATATACGCGCGTCGGGAACAGGTGGTAATCGATTCTCGCAACGGCGTTGACTGGTTTCGACGACCGTTGCAGCGGCCGTCTTCGCGGGTTCTCGCTTTTGACGGTGTGCGCCGCGAACTCGTGGTTGATAACAGAATATAGACGCGGCCGATGACGTATGTGACGTAATGACACAGTCACACGGGTTCGCGTCAAGAGTATCATAATAGAGCAGTGGTTCTCAACCTTTTTGGATTCGTGTCACCCTCATCCACGAGAACACAATACTATGTCTCCCTAACATCAAAATAATAATAATAATAATAAAAAATACAGTACGCGGAAAAATAATAACTACACATTTTATTTTTGCTTTAGTGTTAAAATTGTTAAAAAACATTGAAATTTTAAATTGAAAAAAAAATTATTGATAATTTATAATAATTTTATAAATAATAAAATATAAAAATTAATGAGAAATTTGACCCTGGTGATTTTTACATAATTGTGGAATTCGAGGGTTGATGGTTGAAAGAGCGAGTCTCATATCGTCTTCAAGTGTTGTTTATGTGTCTTTGGCGTTTTTTTGTTTTAATATTCGTGAGCGCGCTGAATCCATGTTCACATAGCCAGGCCATTAATAGAAATAAATAATACAAAAATAAGAATTTTGTGATATCTGTGCCATTTAGTGTAAACAAATATTGCGTTGTTTGACTGTGGCGACAATCACAGCCGTAACAATAATACGATTTTTTCGAAAAAATTTCCATATTTTTAAACTTTTTCCCAAGGTTCTCTTGTCACCCCTACACTGGATCCATGTCACCCTAGGGTGACATGTCACCCCGGTTGAGAACCACTGTAATAGAGTATAAGATAATAAAAATCATAAATCGTTTTTAATAGCGTGTTTAGGGATTTTCCGCCTGTAGACACTTTCCGATGCGCCGTCTCTCCTAAAATGTTCCACAAAACACATTCGAATCCACAGTTTGTGAGGATTCGAACCCGCGTTGAACGCACGCATTTTTTTCGCTACCTACACGCGTACCGGTTTGTGCCGTATCGCGTGTGCGTACAGTATGTAAGTAGCTGTTTGATTTTGAGCGAACGAGCGCACGCGTTTACGGTCCGAATCGTAACTCTAAATCATAAAATTATGATTTTTAAACGAATTTCTCTAGTCTAGAAAAATAATTGAAATTTGATGTTGCCGAATGAATTGATACTTTTTATAACTCTGTAAAAAAAAAAAAAAAAAAATTAAAAAAATGTCGACATTTGCCGCCCTCCAAATTTCGCCGCTCTAGGGGCCCGGGCCTACAGGATCTGTGCCTAAATACGCCTCTGGTTGTTTTATTAGGTCAATTTTATGATGATACCGACGATGATGATGATGATGATTCTGGAGGTAACAAGATATCTCGTGGAAGACGCGACTTTAGTCTGCGGTTTTCGGTTCTTTTCCCGAGTTCGAAGTGAAGGGCTGCTCCTCCTTCTGTTGTGTCAAGTTTCGAAGGAAATTTTTTAAATCGTTCATTAATCCATGTGGTCGGGTATGGAATTCCGGTTTCGTTGTCGAGTTGTGTGTTTCGCATCAGTGGCGTAGGAAGTCTCGCCAGCGCCCCTAGCCAACTAAGAAAAAAGCGCCTTTTTCCCGATTAAATTTGTTTTTCTTTTCTTTTCTTTTTTTCTTTTTTTTTTTTTTAATAATACAATACAAATTCTATATTATCAAGTTTAACGTGATGTACTCATCGATAACGAATCGACAACAATAAAATAACAAAACGCAGATGACTAAAATGTCGTTTTGAAAAAAAATACTAATTTTGAAGCGTATAATTTTGCGCCCTTTCCGAATTTGCGCCCCTGGCGTAGGCACAGTTCGCCATACACTCGCTACGCCACTGTTTCGCATATACCGTGGGGCTTTGAGAGCTATTCTAAGAAATTCGTTTTGTATCTTTTGTAATTTTGTAATTTTCGTTCGGGATTTGACTACCCATATTGGGCGGCACGCATACGTCAATAAATCGCATCGTTCCGATCGCGCTGCTGCTGCTGCGTCGTACGTTCGCGATTTCGTCGCTGGACCGGCGCGACGGCACGACGCGGACGGAACCGTGTAAAAAAAAAAAATTAGGGACGGCGGGAAAAAACGAAAGACGAAGAAAATGAAACGAAAAAAAAAAAATAAATAAATAAAAAACGCCCGACACGACGATTCGATTCGTTCCTCTGCAGACTTTTCGTATAATAATCGTCCGTACACCTGAAGGTGCAGGGCGAGGTTAAATTGACCGGGTGTGTGTGTGTGTGCGATATTTGTATAACGCGCGTGCAGTGCACTTGTGCGCGTCCGAAGCGCTTTCGCGAGTTTAATTAGAAAACTTTCGCTGCTCTTATTATTATTATTCCGTAAGATTTCACCGGGGCGGCCGCGTACGACGACGGGCGCGCGATGCAGACGTGGCGGAGACGACGGCGACGCGGCGGCGGCGGCGGCGGGCGAGACTTGCGCGCGAAATTCTGACTGACGCGAAACGCGATGAATACATTTCGGGCGGAGACAGTCGGTCCGAACACAGATTAATAATTCACCCGACGGGTCGAGGTGTTGCCGGTCGGAGAATCGGCAAGAGGTCGTAGACAAGGTACGTGTGTATAATGTTGTCGACGCCACGAGCGCCGGCAAAGTTCATCGCCGCCGTGACAGTGACGATAAAAGTAGTAATCATAACGATAACAATGCGATCGCGATGATAATAATTATTATTGTTAATAATATCGTACCGGCGTTATAAAAGTCGTCTGTAGTTATCCCACGAGCGTGCGCGTAGAACTGGAATAAAATTATAACTGCGATTGAAATTATTATGCATCGATATAGATGAATAAAAATGACAATACTAATAATTAATATTGTAATTGTTGGCGCACACTTTTCGGCTTCCCCAAAAGACAGTGTTTCCGAACATATTATGACGCCGTTTAATAAACGGTCGAATTTAACCCGTTTTCCGCAATGGCCTTTACTATACCGGGTAGATATTATAATTGTATACGAATATATTATAATATATAATTATTAAAAGTAATTATCACTAAGTACCTTTATTGGATTTTTTTCTTTACGATTATCATGATTTATAAACTTACGAAAAACGGTTTTGTAAATCGGAAAATTCCAATTGAAATGTGGTTTTAAACGTCAAAATAAAAAACTTCGTACTCAGCTCACTTTGCGTAGTGACAATTTGTTTTTTCTTGTTTCTTTCGGATTTTCAATGATGTAAAAGATGTAACGGGTTTTTAGAGATATTAATTTTATTTTTTTCCGAAGACATTTTTTTGGGTAGTAAATCAAACCTAACCAAACATTCATCCAAAAGTTTCGTTCAGCCCCTCAATAGATCAGATGTAATATCTGACGTACACTAAAAAGAAATATTTTTTTCTCTTTCCTCAAAAGCTTTTCTAATATTTTGAAAAAAAAAACTACTGAAAAATTATAGAAAAGCATTAAAATATTCTGTAAATAAGATTTTCATGAAATTGATTTTAGTTATGTGGTATCACCCGTATCGGATGATACGCGGTAAACCAAACTGTTTACCTTACCCCCGTACACTCTAGGTTAATGACTGTCTCTAGAATAATTCTGATTAGCACTGTTAACCTTTGAGGTACGACGGTGTGCGTTTTTGTCGTTCTCCGTTCGTTTCTTAAATTGGAATGACTATTAGGACACCACAACCGGAGCACTATTCGGTTATTAAAAACCTCATTGACTATTAAGGTGTGTGGGTCTGAGCACTGTTCCAATACTAAGGGTAAGAACGAAGAAAGACTTTGAAATAATACTCGGGTTTTTAGGTCGGAAACACCTTTATTATATATTAAAACACAAGTAAAATAATTAACTAATTCGATTAAAATGGCCCGTACTATGATTGACGTTTCTCACGTGCAACCAGAGTACATACGTCCTCGCCGATTCACTCAGCGACAACGGGACTTCCCGTGCCTGCCTGTACGGCGGTGTTATATCGTAATTTAATCGCTGTCTCAGCACATATGCTTCACTGACCTAAGTAATATTTTGATGACTGTCTACTATATACGACAGTCCTCCTAGTTTTTTGAAAAAAAATGCCCTCATTTTTTAATGAATTTTTACACATAATTTCTTATTACTACATTAAATACTAACCTACTTTAACACTATATTACTGTCTCAGCTTATTCGCGTCGTTGACTATAAAATTATGCTTATATGTTAATTTAATCATACTATTCTAATAATTTGTTATTTGATGTGTGTTTTAAAAAAAAATATATGTATACATGTATTGATTGGTTCACAGAAAATGTGTAGTTATGGAAAACCATAATAATAACATTACAACAATTTAAATTAAAAAATCGATATTTCAACCGCCGTGATTGGTTTATAATTTATAAAATTAACTCAAAATTTTAATACAAGAAAAAAAAATCTACCTATGGCAATATTATGTGAGGATCTCGTAATAATTAAAAACATATAATTTGCAATTACAAAACACATTAATGATTATTATACATTTTTTTTTTTTTTTTTTTTTTTTTTATGAATATAAATTGAATAATAGTAATATTGTACTGTATGAAATTTTTACTCAGAACATAAATACAAGAATTTATGTGAATACATATAAGGTTATAAAAATGTATTGATTGGTTCTTTTGTAGAAAAATGTTTTCTTAGAGATTGTTCACAGTTAGAAATATAATATTTTTATTTCGACAAATAGCAGTAAATGTTTGTTGTTTTTCTATGGTATTTTATTCTTCGATTCCGTGGTAGTTAATTCTTCTTTATCTCTTTGTATTTCATAAGGTAAGTAGTTATTATCTTGGTTGTTTTAGTTTTTCTTTTTTTTTTTTGAATTTGATTTGTATTTCTTTCTTTTTTTTTTTATTATTATTTTATTTTTGTATCTATTTTTGTTTTTGTTTCTTTTTTTTTTTTGATTTGACGGCAGTTTCTTCTTCGTGTCTTCGTATGAAAGGTGTTTGCTTATTGTTTTTTTTTTTTTTATAATTATTGGTTTATAATGTTTTTTTTTTTTAATTATTGGTTTACTGCTTTTTGTCTACTTTGAAAATATTATACTCGCCCTTTGTCTCAGAAGATTGTTACGGCTTTTGTTTGTTGACTCGTGAATTTTGATTATGCTGAAAATACATTCTATTCTTTTTGTTTTTATTTACAATTTTTTTTTTTTTCTTTTTTTTTTTTACATGTTTTTGAAATTTTCTTATTTTCCTTTAAAAGTAATTTTTAACCTAACCTTGTGTTTAATTGCATATTGGTTAATTATACCTATTTTTTCCTAAAAGAGGGTTTTATAATACATTGTTTTGAACAAATTTAAATTTTATAGTTACATTAATTTTTGTTTTAAGGTGATATTTAAAAAAATTATTCTTGTTGTGGTTTAGTATAATATAAGAGCTAGTACTATGGTGTTTTGCCTAGTTTTCGTTTTTAGCGTTTTGTACTATGCTACACATACTATGCTTACATCTCTTGTCTGATCCTACGCTTGTGCGTTTGTTGTTGTTTTTTTTTTTTATATTATTATTATAAAAATGCATACTATGGCTAAATTGTTGTTGGCGTTCTGGAAAATGTAGCTATTATTTTTTTTTTTTTTTTTTTTTTTTTTATATAGCTTGATTTTGTTTTATCCGTGTGTTGGGTCAGTATTGTGGTGCAGTTCTTCCGAACGGCATCTCTAAGTTTCTTATATTATAAATTTTCTTCTTTCTTTCTTTTTTTTTTGATTAATTATAGTATTTTTATTTAGTAATAGGTCTGCCCGACATCCGGGTAGATATTGAGTGGCCAATACGTGTGAATCAACCCTCTGATGACGTGTTCGTATCGATTATGACGTCCATCGTCACAATATTGGAGAAAATACTGACCATAATGGATATATATATATATATATATATATATATATAGGAGACGGATTCTGAATAGCGACAAAAATAAATCAATAATAATTTATAATTGTATTTATAATGGTTTCTTTCTCTTTTTACTTTTTTTTTTTTTATTATTTTTCCTCCGGTTGTTTTTATTTATTTTTTACTGGGTGAGTACGTTTTTTTTTTTTTTTTTTTTTTTTTATAAATTGTTAGTATTATTGTTTATTTATTTATTTTAATCTAATTCTTCGTGGTATGGCTTTAGTCTGTCTACGTGTATAGTGTCCGTCGTTTCTTTTCCTTTTAGTGTTAATGCAATTTTGTAATTTACGTCCGAAATTTTTTCTAAAATTTCAAAAGGGCCTCTGTATTTGTGCGCCAATTTCTTTGTTTCTCCTTGTTTCTGAAATTTTATTTTTACTAGCACCTTTTGGCCGGGTTGGTATTCTACTTCCTTGTGGCTCTTATCATACTGTTTCTTTTGCTTAATTTGTTCTGCTTCTATTAATTTTGGTAATTCTTGCCTAATTTTTTGTAGTTGTATTATTTCTTCGATTCTATTATGGTCAGTTTCGGGTGGGAAGATTTTGTTGTCTAGAGGTTGCGTTGCCTCCGTGCCGTACATTAGGTAAAATGGGGAGTAACCAAATCTTGCGTGTGGGTGTGTATTATACGCGAATATAATCATTTTATAATACAGCGCCCAATTTTTTTGGTTATTATCGACGTAGTGTGTTAAGGCGTTGCATATAGTTTTATTCATTAATTCGGTCATTCCGTTGCTCTGGGGGTGGTAACTAGTCGAAAAAATTTGAGTTATTCCTAATTTTTCACATATGTTTTTTACTTCGGTATTTTTAAAATGTGTACCTCTGTCGCTGACGAAGTATTTTGGCGTACCGTAGGTAGTTATTATGTCAAATAAAAAATCGATGGTCGCTGCTGCGTCTGCGTTTGTAACAGCCTTTGCAAAGGCCATTTTGGTCGCGTTGCAAGTAGCCACTATTAAATATTTTTTACCTTTTGACATTGGTAGTGGTCCTAAATAATCGAAACATAGTCTAGACATGGGTTTTGTGTCGGTTAACGGAATAGGTTGTAATAAACCTGGTTTTTTACCGTTTTGGTTTTTTGAGAATTGACATGACGCACATGTTTTTATGAATTTGTTTGTGTCTTGTATCATTGTTGGCCAATAATATTTTTTCTTTAGTCTTGCTAATGTTTTGGTGATTCCGAAATGTGCTGATAGTACTGACTCGTGATAAGATTTTAGTACTATATTGACTAAATTTTTTGGTATTACTAATAAATTTTTGACTCCGTTTGGTGACCAATTTTTAAAAAATAAAATATCATTTTTAATTATGAACTGTCTAGACTTTCTTTTGTATTTTGAATTATTATTTTCTTTTATTGCTGATATGATGCTTTTGCAAAATTCGTCGGTTAATTGATTTTCTTTAATTTTTTCTATATTTATTGTGTCAAAATTTATTTCTTCTGTCTCTGTGGTTTCAAAAATATCTTTTATTTGTAACGTGTCTACTGGGTATCGTGATAAGCAGTCCGCCGCTGTGTTCCAAAGGCCGGATCGGTGTTTAATTTCAATGTCGAATTCTAATAATTTGAAAATAAATTTTGTTATTCGGGACGATGGATTTTTCATTGTTTGGTAGTATTGTAGACTAGAATGGTCGCTAAATACTATTACTTTTCTGCCTAATAAATATTCTTTAAAATAGTTCACTGCAAAAACAACTGCTGACATTTCTAATTCAGTGGTAGTGAAATTCCTTTCACCCCCCTTTAATTTCCTCGAAGCGAAAGCTATAGGGTGTCGTTTCCCATCTTTGTCGTTTTGTTCTAAAATTCCCGAGAGTCCTTCTAGTGATGCGTCCGTGGTTACAAAAACTTGGTGTTCGTCCTCAAAATGAGCTAGTACGGGGGCCGTTATTATGGCA